>JACATO010001265.1:0-32637 GCA_018389105.1 Nautilus pompilius | reverse complement strand
TTATATGTTTAGCCTTCGTTTAATCTTTGCCTAGGCTGCCCATACTTTTAACTTTCCCCAGATTTCTCTGTCTAAATATAGATGCTTAAGAACAGAAGCCTATCTTTTACAGGGACTCACTCAGGATACACACCTGGAATCCTCCCGCTTACATTTACTACCAACGGTCTTCCTCATTGGGGAAATTTACTTGAACTCTTTTGGATAAAATAAAAACATAAACACACAGATGGCTAGTTCGGAGAAGCCATGGTAACCAAGCTGTCATCTATGTACCAAACGTTTAATGGTGCGTGTATGTAAGTGTGTTCATGATATATGTGTATAACTCCTTTTGAAGGGAGGTGTACTGAATCCGCATGAAGTTTGGGATGGGACGTGATCTTTGGGAGACGTCTTACGACAGTATAAAGATTCTCAACTAGAGGCTGATGATGATCCTGGTGATCGCTCCTTTATTCAGGGAGCTTGCGATACGCTCCGCTGGCAGTTGCACCCATTGCATAGGAATTGCCGATTTATCAAAACCCTAACCCTTAGGGGAAGAGAGAGAGCCAGGTTGGGCACACCCTGATTTTGGCTAAAAAGCGAGCCACTTGGTATCGACCTGCTTCCCCGAGCCATTTTCTTAGTTGTTGTCAGCAACACGAAGGGAAACAATTGTAGCGTACAGAGGTCCAAAGACCGGCCAAACCCCACCATTTTCGTTATGCTACAGCAGAAGGTTAGGAGTCTTGTTTCTGCTGCGGGCATTGTCTTTAATTGTGTAGGTTGACTAAAATGGTCCATGGATTCAGACGTATGCATCACTCTGATTAGAATGTAGTGTAGGTAAACAGAAAGATTCAGGCTTCCTCTCTGAAGACCTAAGTTATGGTTTGATGAATAAAGGTATTGGGTTTATACATGAAGATGGGATCTGTAAACTAATTAATTGAGTCAGATTGAAGGAATCGAAAGTTGTGAAATTTGATGGTTGTTTGTAATCTAATATTTAGAGTGAAATGACTTGGTCATCTCTCCTTTAATTAAAGGGCGAATTTTCAGTGAGAAAATCTGTATTTCTCGCTTGACAAAAAAAACCGTACCAGCGGCGATTAAAACCCAAGAAATTACAAATATTCCAGACTGTGACTTCGTCCATATTACACACAAATGACCCCGACATTAGGTCGTAAACCAAAATGTTCAAATCATCAGGCAGCCACATGGAAATAGCGATATCTGCTTTCTTCAACTCTACTGTGGATGAAAATACATTATTCTCCCCAAAATCCCCCGAAATCAGATGAACCCTATATCAGAACATGCAGACTTAATCATTTTTTTTATCAACTTCAAGCTTTCATAATTATAGATCCATTTACTTGTTTCCCTTGAATTTTAGTTCATACCAAAAGTACGAGGATACTGTGTTCATTTGACATCTTTTCTTTCTATTAATCTGTATAATTGTTAGTTCACCCGCTGCTCTGTTTGGCTGTTGAAAATGGCACCTGAAACAAAATTCCATAGGAAGAAGGTCTATTAATTATTTCCCATCATAAAGCTGCTGATTCCCAGTGGACAGTTGTGAAGGAAGTTGGAGTTATACCGGCTGGTGTGTGAACAGCATTTATAGACGAAATCAACTGTCTCAACCATGAAGTTAAAGGGACTTGGAGAAACAGGAAGAGAAAGCATGAACAAAGATAGGTTGCTGGTCTATAACTAAAGCAAACCTTTCCTGGACAGGTAACCAATTAACTTCTGATGGCTGTTAGAAGAGATGGGATTCATTGGCCAACACTCGTCTACAAAAGTGTTTTACATTTTTATAAATTATTAAATTTAAATCATGATGCAACAGATCCAAATAAATATGCCAGCGTTTTTTTTTCCAAGGAAGTTGAAGACTTGAAAATTGTGTGACTGCCTGCACTATATTTCAGAATTGGATGCAGCTGCTTTTGTATATCTGAGACTCAATTGGATTAGGGATTAAACAATGTGAACAAAAGAAGAAGGCGATCATACAGACTGGCTGAAGTTATTGTGATAGTTAGCAAGGTGTGAAGATGACTCTGGCTGGTTGGACTATGTTGAAAGACATCGTAGAGAGAAATTTAATTTTAGGAAAAAGATTCAGGAATTAGGTGATGGGGTTGACTTTGAAGATCCCACTAAGAATATTCTGCTGCTGCTTATTTTTCCTTAAATTTGCACCCCGTAAAAAAAGGTCAGCTGTTGTTTAATTAAGCAGGGGTGGAAATGCACATGTATGAGATTGTTTTGTAGATGTTTGATATAAGTAGATGAGATTCTCACAAGAGAGAGAGAGAGAGAGAGAGAGAGAGAGAGCGAGAGAGAGAGAGAGAGAGAGATAATACAGAAATGTCGTAACTGATGGTTTACGTGATTTTTTTGTAATTTTTTACTGTAATAATCCATCTTCATTAACAATAATGACGCAGATAACTACATTTTCATACGGCGAGTTCAAAGCCAGCCTGATACAATCATGGCATTTTCTGCCAGCCAAGTTTTATTTGAATGATCCTCGTACGAGTTGAACAAAGAAGGAACAAAAGTCATTTGTTAATTAAGGGAACTTAATGCGGATGATATACTTTTGTTTGCACTATGAATATTGTGGCCAATATCTTCGCAACACCTATAAGAAAGTGGCAGTTACATCTTATTGGCGGACCCTACAAACAGCCTAAAATTAATGCTTGTCATGTACAATTGGAATGAGTTAGATTATTCAAATGCTCAAAACGATAGGTACACGTGTCTGATGTTAGGGTGGATAATACGTCCACATTTTCAAATTGATCTTGACTGCTACAACATCAATGCTCAGTACCCATCTAGAGGCTGTTTGCGACAATCAGGAACATGATTGACAGTAGTATTCATTTCATGGTATTGATTCCAATTACATATTGCTTTATAGTTACACCATACTGTTCTCTCTCTCTCTCTCTCTCTCTCTCTCTCTCTCTCTCTCGCTCTCTCTCTCTCTCTCTCTCTCTCTCTCTCTCTCTCTCTCGCTCTCTGCCCATTCCTCCCTCCACACAACCTGTCTGGAGAACCTTTTTTGTGTTCCATGGAAAGCAAGATCTGCTTCACTTCACTTTGCGGTTAATAATGAAAATGAATGCCCAGCTCCGCAGAGCTACCTCTATGGTGAAGACTGCACGTCTGTCATCTCAGGTAAACTTTCTTTCTTGTTAAGGATTACAATGGCAGTATAATGTTTATTTGTTTAGGATATTAAATGCTGAAAAATCCTGTTGAAAATTTGTTTCAAAGTTCAACAGAAAGTGCCAAGCAAGAATGGCTTTATGTGCAGGGTAATGAGGAGGAAGTGATTTAATTGGAAAAAAGTAATTTCCTGAGATCAAACATTAATGAAATAGCTTTGAAAATCTATTCTAACTTTTGCAACATAACCCATCGCCTACAGGAGATTGTTTATCTGCAAGTTAACTTAAATTATCTTCTAGTTACAAGAAATGTGGATTCACTACAAACTTTGTAAACATTTTTGTTTAATTAGGAGACCATTTGTGTTTCTGTATGAATGGTGTATATTTTATAATGGCATCAGACTTAGATGTTCTCTGCTACAAAACCTGTTTTTCAGTTCCATTTGTGAAAATTCTCGTAGAGAATATGATTTCTCTCGTTGTCTCTAAAATGTTTGATATTTTACTTGTTCTCACGCGAAAGACGAAAGTTTGAGGTAAACAATCAACATTTTGTTTGAAGGAATCACGTTTTTAGAAATTATTTGTACATTAAAATATTTTGTAATCATTCATCTTAGCTCCAGAAATGGAAAATCTTAATAATGAACCGCTTCAATGATCAAGTGTTCCACGCTACTTTTGCCTGTCAGTAATAATGAGATCAATAACACGAAACCTGAATATACTGTAGATGATGGAGATGCTGCCCCTGTATTATATATCTACATGTGTTTGTTTAGTCAAGATGTCTAAAATGAAAACATTTTAAATGAGATCATTGAATAACCTCGAAACAAATCGTTTATACCGAAGATTTGAAACATTTACTTCTACGTTCATCATCAATTCATCGATCTTCAGTCATATCGAAGTCTACGACTCTGACCGGCTGTTCACGACGTGGTTCTGTGATTCGGTGATGTACAGGACAAGTGAGAGCGTAAACGACCTGCTGTATAGTGAGCGGGTTCTGATCAAAGACAAATCGATGTGTAGCTACGATATCGATTTCTCGTTTGGATGATCGGTCGATTCCCTGATATTCCATAATAATTCATCAATAAATTATGATTACCATCCATTTTTATTTACCATTTTTAGAGAAATTAATTTAAAGATTCTTCACTTTACATAAACTGAGTACAATGAATTTTTTTTTACTTCATTGGTACTTGAAATATACTTCGGTATCCTTTTGATGGACCATTCTGTTAATATTATGTAACAATGAGACAATCAATTTCTGTAAATATCCATGACATCATTAATTAGAATAACTTTAAATCTCAAGGTTTGATTGATAGATGAACTATTTGCCGTACATTACCACAGATTGTGATGTGGATGTAATTTCTCATTTGGTTATAACGTTTCAAAGTAGATTCACGTTTACGAATTTCTTCCTGTTTCTGTTATTCTCACTAATTCTCGGTTACAATAATATAGGGCCTAAGTGTGAGACTTATTCAGCAGCCTGATAAACTCCTGTCATTTCCATAACTTCGACTAAAGGAATAAATATTGAAACTGTTTTTCATCATTATATTTTTTCACAGATTGAACCAAGAGGTTTTATAAAAACAGTTTATGTTATGACTAAAGTGGAGATAATTCCTGGATCGTTATCCATTGTATTTATCATTGTTCTTTTAATTTTGATAAGGATGATATGGAATCCTTGCAACTGCAATACATTTAACCGATTGATATTTATTACCGTTTTCTTAATTTTTGGTAATTAAATCTATTTCCATCAATAAGAAATAGCTAAATTACCGATGTGAAGTTCTCCAATCAACTTGTTTCTATGTTCCAACAGTTTCTATCCACTTTTCAAGGACAGGAGCAATCATTTATTCCATTACCGATCGATATCTTGCAGTATCGATGATCATATCACACGAATCAAAGAAGTACACACACAACTTTCTCTCATTCTTGTTGCACGAACAAAAAAAGTGATATTAAGTTACTGAAATCAGACTTTCCGCCTTTGAAACTGTTACATGAGCATAAAATGTTCTTACCTGTAATTAATGGGATCTTTCTATGCACCACAAACGGAACAATCCCAGACAGGTGAGCTCTCGTCATTTTTGTTGCTCTGTTTCCAAACTGTTGTTTGTTGACTACATTTTGAAGGGAGAGATAATTCACCGATTCATAGAGGAAAATGGAAATAATTTCCGTACCATTATCTTTCAACTTGTCAAGTTTGAACTATCGATGATCTCATCACCAATATGTTTTATCGATTTGCAGATTCAAAATTAGTTGCTATCTTTTCACCAGTTTCCATGTGTTCATTATTCTGTCAGACACTGTAAGGAGAGAGAACTCTGCACAGAGTTATTTCCCCTGCATGATAAAGAGCCATCGAAAACCAACTGTACTAGAAACAAGAGAAGTCGGAAATTATCCTCGGCGTTCATAAAAAGTTTATTTAATACAAGGAATGAAATATAAACAAGCATTTGTTTCTGTGATCAGGGAGAAAGCGACACCCGGACAGTAACGGGTAGAATGAAGAGTACGGTTACTACTTATTGAAGGAAAGCTGAGGACGGTCTGAACATGGAGCTGATTTATTACATATTTCAGATCAGTAGAAGTCGATAATAATCAGTAATATCTGCATACACATTAATATACAGGACAGCAGGAGCTTCTGATGTGGGTAAGGGCCGTCTATTTCCTTTATTTGCTGCAAAACGGGCCCTATACCTGTTAATAGGGCCGAGGACAGGTAACACGTGGATATTGGAGACCAGGTAACCACAAACACAAACGAATTAGTGCACAGAGGTCATTCACCTTTGTCCAGATTTTTATTAAGAATAAGAAAAAACAAAGGAATCGTTTACATCATCAAAACTGTCTGGGTGTAAACTCCACAGTTTTACATCTTTCCCGAAATCATCGGTTTTAATTCCCATCTTTACATGTGAAATGTTTATTTTACATGAAATCAACCAAACAATTAACCCTTTAATGCCTGTTATCGAATGACGTGTGGGTAATATCTTCTTTTTTTCACCTTACCTCCCTTAACAAATGATCAGCTGTTGGTATCTTCCATGCTGCTGAAGGTTTTTTACATCGTTAAACAAACAAACCTGGTTGTCGGTTATTTGACCGACCGTTATTATTTCTGATACAGAAGAGACCGAGTAACGTGAAAACGACATTTAGAAATATTATTCCGTCACATTTATGGAAAGTGGACAATAAGGGGCCTTCAAAATGGAAGCTATGAAGAATTGTCAACACAAATTATTCGCCAGATCGTAAGAGAATCCGTAAATAACAGGAAGGTATAATTTTTTTGTTTTTAATTCTAATGCAAAATCACTGGAAATGTTTCCAAATCCTCAAATCCAGATAAAGGAAGATGAGAGACAGATGAAGTAGATGTTTGTACATTAGTTTTCTGTTGTGATGATCAGCCACCGTAGGACCAAACTTGTGGTGGTCGATGACTTGTGGCCTTGGACTGAATCCAGTTACTGTGGGGAAACCGAAGATTAGGGCGCATTAGCAAGAATCCACCAGCCAACCATTCCATTAAGATTGGGAGGAAGAAGTTTAAAGAAAATGCTCTGGTAGACTACTACAGGGCTCACACTGAAGCAGTCTTCCATCTGGCCAAAACATTGGCAAGTAAAACCAACTGCTGCTTTACTAAAGATGGCAGCTGTGGAGAAGTTTCAGGAATCATCTCTGCAGCACTCAAAACCTTCAAGCATGGATTTGTAATAGTTCTTTTATAATCGTATGTAGATAAGCAGTTAATAAAGATTGAAATCTGCCAAAGCTTTAATTAGATATACAAAGTGTTTTTTTATTGTCTATTTAATTGATTGATCAGACACAATGGAAGTATAAAGTGGTGACACTCTCTACTTTGCCGATCTGGAGAATGGCTAGGTACTCATCTGAAATGAGTGGGACAAACCAGAGAGATTTATTTAACTGTGATTGTACACATAACATTTATTTATACTTTGTTGTTGGTACTCTGGTTGTTCAAATAAAACCTGGCCAGATATTATTACAGCAGTGCTCTTTCTAGCCAGGTCATGGCTCAGATTAAATTCTGTTGGATACCATTATTGTGAAGCTTTCTCCCTGATTTCATGTGAATGTCCTGTATATATTGTGGTTTGGCAGCATGGCTGAAGGTAGGTGGTCACCAACCAACTGGCCACAGCATCTTTGTTTGTATATCAACATTTGGCTGCATTTGCAAATGGTCAACTTGGCTATCTATTGACAAAATATTTTGTTTATATTATTTTGAACAATTAAAAATTATTTCTTTTTAAATTTAATTTCAGTGTTATTCTCTACATTTGTCAAGAATTCTACCAGTGAACGAACAGGTGGCTGGTTTATAGCTGTAGGCTGGTAATTCATCTGCAGATTCTATAGCAAGACTCATTGGTCCGTAAGCCTCTCTTCCTGATGAATAGTTATTGCTTTACTATATTATTGGATTAGTTTTAGTATACTGAGATTAAAATGATGATTTGAGTACATGATAGTAATGTTTGTTTTTTTGCTAATAATCTGTTTTTTTTTTTTCTATTAACTTTTTAAATAATTTGGATAAGGGAGATAATTCTGTATTCCCGATTACCTTTTCTCAAAAGAAACAATTGAAAATCAAAGGCACAACATTTATATGAAAACTTGGAGCATCCTGAGCAGATATAGTATATAACTGTTAGTTTAAAATCATCTTCTAGATATAAACTTTCTGGTTTGCTGGCCATACAGTTACAACCGAGACAGAGATTCATAGGTTAGCATATTCTCTGAAATAAAGATAGCACTGATAATTGTACTGGATCAGTGATATTTAGTCAAACTTTCCACGTATCTTTTCTAGGTTTTGTTAATTTTGTGGGTTTTCTCAAATATTTATATAATCTGTTCCTTTTCTGATTAATGTTTTTAATGAGGAGGACTATGTGTCCACTGTAACTAGAAAGGTCATCATCTGATGGAGAGACTTAAAACTAGAAAACATACATGTGTTTTAGAGTTTGCTCGGTTTGTGTTGTACCATTGAAAGTTGTTTTCTCTTTAGCGTCTACTAACCTGCATTCGGAGATGATGAATATGTAAAAAGGGAGGATGACCAACTCGCTGATTTACTTTTATTCTTTCAAATTGAGGAGTTTTCTCTCTTCCTTAACATGGTATAAGAAGCCACCATGAGTGGAGGAGGAAGAGGTATCATGGAGTCCCATCAGCACCATGTGATTATAATTATATCAAATGCCTTCAGATACCAGTCTCCAGCATCTTTACTTTATTGCTATTCTCTGTATCAGGCAAAGTAAATCTGTAATGAAATGAAAATAAGGGAAGGAAAAAAGTTATGTAATTAAAATGATTAATATTATTTTTGTTTATGTAACGTATTTCTAGATTATAAATCTTTTAAAAATTGCACTTTATAAAGGGTAACCTACCATTTCTTTGTGCAGTTTCTAGGGATATAAAGGAACACTGGCTGGATACCATTGTGATGATGCTATTCCATCTGGGTGTCACATGGATGTCAATATTTCAGCCAGCTTGATTACTGGGTAGACGTTGACAATTTCCTTGCTTTTATCTGTACAGAATTGTTTCCTTTTTGTGGTAAAAGTTCAGTTTTATTTTTTGGGGGAGATTTTATTTAATATTGTACAAGAATAGAAATGGGTGAATTATCTTGTTAATATGATTAGTGGGAATTTAATGTTTTCTTATTTAGTCCCCACAGTGCCAGCTTAGGGCCAAATCTTTCCTCTTTCTCTTTAATAGGAATAATGACCCTAAAACTTCTCAAACCCCTCCCTGCTAAAATCCAGAAAAGGGAATTTTATTTTGATAGAATTTCTCCAGATTTGTGTGATATAGATAAATATTGTCTGTCAAAGGTCCAGACCTTGTAACATGCACCCTGTCTAAAGCCACATTACGGCCAATAAATAAATATTAAATTCATAAAAATATGTATTCTGTTGCTATTTTAAATGGTTTTTTGATGAACTTTGATTTGCTAATGAGGTGTTTCTCATGATAATAGGCACCACCGATCAAGAGAGAGAGAGAGGTCGGTATTTTCTGGAGACCTGGAGTGGCTGTGCAGACATTTAACGACAGGCAGCGTGGGGAAACTGTGATAAAACTGTCTCTTTCTGACCAATAATTATTCCAAACATCACTTTTGTTCTAAACTGATCATCTAATATTAATGTGCAAATAAATCTGTTAAAACTTATTTTAATAAATATGTCTCTCTATGTCAGCAAAACTCTCTGGTTCACCTTTTGTGTGTTTGCATTAATATTAAATTCTCGGTGAGCCAGGTAATTAATGATGTTGCTGCTTCTGATGGATATTTGAAGGTGAAGTAATTAAAAATAATAGGTGCATTATTATCAGGTAAATAGGTAGCACATTCTAATCTTCCAACGTGAATGTTGTTTTAGACTGATGAGGGCAGCCTTATGGTCCAGAGTTAAGCAACTGGATGGATACCGTTAAAGGCCCAAGTTTGAATCCTGATCCGTACTCACTCAGTTTGTTGCTTCCCCTTAGCATAGTTCTTGCTTTTCTCCACCCAGCCAACTGTGAGAGAGCCCTAACTGTGCCCAGGTGATTTGTTTCTAATCATCAGTGTAAATTCCACACATCGTCCCTTCTAGCTTATCTCTCTGCTGTGTTCTTAACAGAAGTCAGGACTCTCTTGGAGAGAAGGCTGCAAAACAGCAGGTGAAGCTGAGTTTGCAATTGTAGCAGGAGGTGTACAAACAAGGAATAGTTTATGAACCTCATTTATCCTGATGTTTTTTTTTAAATTTAAAATTAATATTATCAAATCTGTTTTATTGTAAAATTTGTTGCTTTTGTATAATTAAAGGTGAGTTTGATAAATAAGTGAAAAATGGAATTCTCCTTTGCTACAACACCATTGAGGTGTCCAATTTACTAACAATTGTCTTGCTCTTTTGATAATCCAATGGAGAAAGAAGAGCAACAACTGTATGTATGGATCGCCAGAGGTAGCATCTGTGTATATGGATCACCAGAGGTAGTGTGTGTATATGGATCACCAGAGGTAGCACTGCGAGTATGGATCACGAGAGTTTTTTATTTCAATCAGTGACTTTAGTAACCATTTTTATTAACATTTTCAAGAAATTTAAGGAGGGAATTTTCCATTGAAATGAGAAAATCAGGTTTTTGGAGAGGCTCTTAGTCAGGAATCTAAACTTTTGCTCGTCAGTTAACCAGTGTTCACTGTAGTCACATCGATGATATATCTACATAATTTTCCTTATTGATGCTTCAAGCCTGTTTCTTGCTGTCCCTTAATACATTACATGTATGTTTGCAATTTATGACGGAACTGCAGCAGGACAAGAAATTGTCATTCTTTGATACACGCTGAACAAGTGAGAAATACCACCAATATTCATTAATCCTTCCTGTAAACACTTGTTTATTTGTGTTTGAAACACCATTGTACAAGCTTCGGTTTGCTAGCTCTTCCTTCCACCCTCAGCACAGAGGTGAGGTCAGGTCAGGTGTTGGACGTAGATTTTACCTCAGCTATTGACAGTCAGTCACTGGTGCAGCGAATACTTACAAGGGATCAGACATTGTGGCATGCCCTTTGTTTCAAATTGCACGTTCCTACTGCAACTGAGAGCCGCCTCCTGGATACAATTGGACCTGTTGTGGACTCATAATACATCACGATGTGAATCAGGACAGGGATATGAGGCACAGCTTCTTGGACGAGACTCGGATCCTGAATGCCTGTCACCCTTGCATGAGCGATAACAGAGGATTGCCCTATCTGATCTCTCTTCTTGAACCACAAGTTTTCGAAAACTGTCAGCTGTTTCCTTGCAGATTGGATCAAATGGAGAAAGCATTAATATTTATCTTCTTTGCCAATTTTTTCAATATTACATTTGAATTTAAAAACCAAAAAATTGGAGCAGAACAAAATGTCGCTATGTTCTTGTGCACAAGATGACAGTATTTATTATTTCTGCTGTGAAGGCAGCATGTATTGTCCTTACATGTAGGTAGTGTAAGTAGCTTCTCTTTTACTGAGTTCTGACAATTTTGCTTTGGCCTACATCATCTGCCAGTCTCCTAGAAGCTCTACTAAACCTTTACTGATGAGGAACAAAAGGTACTTTACAAATGACGGGTTTGGAAACTTCCTTCCGGATACTGTGCTGACATTCAGCACTTTCACATTCCTGTAAATGTTGTGTTGTTTTTTACTTGTCTGACAAGTCTCTTCAGAGAGGAAGCAGCAAATGATTTCTGCTCCAGACGGGTCTCTCCTCTGATTCCAGGATCAGCTTCTAGTTTATTCTGTGATTGATTTAGCATCGATTGGACGGCTGACAGCTGACCGTCTTAGAATTAGTGTACAAATCCAATCCAAATGGGCTGAATTTCTTTCCGAACTAGAGCACAGCCCTGACACATCCGCTCACCCAGCGGTGGCCCAGACTCGAGTAGCTTTGTTGAACCTTTGCAGCACGATGGTCGCATAATCACAACGAACGAAGGCAAAGCTAACGCCTTCATGCACCATCACGCCGCAGTCAATCGCCTATCACTCGACAAAGACGATCGAACAAAAAGTCGGCTTGTCAAGGAACTACTCCGGTCTCCCACCGCTGACGACAAGAGCTGCTCTGACTTCTCCCTTCGGGAGTTAGACGATCCAGCAACTTCGCCCTGGTGGTGCTCCAGGGCTGGACGACATTCCCCCTCTTTCCTCATCGCCCTTGGCCCACTGGCACGCCAAGAACTCCTTGAAATCTACAACTGGAGCTTCAACTCAGGTTGATGTCCCCAAACTTGGAGAGATGCGGCCATCCTCCCGCTGAAGAAGGCAGGCAAACCCGCAACCGATTTTTCCTCCTCTCGTCCTGTCAGTCTCACATCCTGCATCGTGAAAACCCTGGAAAGGCTGGTTCACAACCGTCTCTACTACCTAGCCGAATCCAGAGGCTGGCTTTGCCCCGAGCAGGCTGTCTTTCGCAAACAGCGATGCTGCGAAGACCAAGTCTTGCATATAACGCAGAAAATCAGTGACGGCTTTCAGGCGAAAAAGCCCCATCGGAGTGTCCTCGCCCTTCTGGACTATTCCAAAGCCTATGACAAAGTCTGGCGAGAGGAGCTCATTTTCACTTCATTGTCTACGGGCTTACCGAGAAAGATGGGCCGCTGGATTTTCAACTTACTGTCCAACCGGCGGGCCCGGGTCCAGATAAATGGGCAATTAGGACAGTTCCTTGCCCTTCGACAGGGACTCCCCTAAGGCTCCGCCCTCGCCCCCTACTGTTCCTTCTTTACACCAATGACCTCCACAAGGTGCTAATTTCCGGGGTTGATATTGCCATGTACGCTGATGACGTGGCCATCATCAGCAGTTACCCTATTAAGGAGCAAGCTGAGAAAATGGTCCAAGAGGCCGTCACAGAGGTCTCAGAATGGAGCCGTAGGAAAAAGTTGGTCCTGAACGCCGAGAAATCGGAAGTCTGCTTCTTTTCCAGCGACACACACGAAGCCAATTGGTCACCGACGATAACCCTTGGCAACTCATCTCTCCGACACAACCCTACACCCACATTTCTAGGCGTCATCCTAGATCGGAGCCTCTCCTTCGGTCCCCACACAGAGGCAGTTACCAGCAAGGTAGCGGCTCGCTGCCGCATCCTGGCCTCCCTAACATCTCAAACTTGGGGCTGGCGAAAAACAGTCTCCGCAAGGTTTACCGCTCCCTCCAACTTTCACTTCTCAACTATGCAGCCCCAGCATGGCAACCCTGGCTTTCGGCTTCCCGACTCGGCCAACTGCACCGCGCTCAGAACAAGGCCCTTCGAATAATAACTGGGCAATTGCGGTCTCCCCCCTTAGATGCCCTTCGGCTAGAGGCCGGCACCCGCAGCTACCACACCACCTCTAAAATCCTAATTGCACGCTCGATCTCAAACCCTTCCATCCAACTGCCCTCACAGACTTCATCGGCCAAGCTGGCGCTCCACATCCCAAGCGATTGCCTCGCCCCTCCTTGAAAACTTCTCCATCCGAGCCCCACTTCCCAGCCCCATACACTGCCCATGGGACTATGGACCTACTCACTGGCGTATCTCCCCATCTCTCTCTAATCCACCACCTTCCTCCCCTACCCCCGCCTCCCTTTGCGAGGCAGCTCTCCTGGCCATCCGCCAATCATCATCCAACCTTACCATCTACACGGACGGCTCTGCCTCCAATGGCCCACTCAACGGGGGTGCCGCAATGGTCGTCACAAGCGGAGACCCAGCCCATCCCTCCCTCATTCTCTCCAGATCTGAAAAAGGAGCTCCCTTCACGTCTTCCTTCTGTGAAGAGAAAGCAGCCCTCCGACTCGCTCTGCTATGGCTTCTCTCTGACGGTCCCGCCGAGCCTGCCACTATCTGCACACCGACAGCCGTTCCTTCTACACCATTCCACCGACACCCGAGACCTCCAGTCCCTCCTCTCCCAACGCTGCGTCCCCACCCACATCATGTGGAATCCCGGACACTGCGGTATACCCGACAATGAATGGGCCGATGCCGCTGCCAAGTCTGCTACCTTCCAACCAGACCCTCCCAGACCTACCGACTACCAGTCCGCCAAGGCTGCCCTCCAACACCTCATCCCGGACCCACCACCCGTAAACTGCTTATCGGCTGAAGTCTACTCTGACTACAATTGGATGACTGACAGCAACGCGACGACCAACCGGCGGGACGCAGTGCTACTCAGCCGGCTCCGGTCTGGTCAGTCCCCTCGTCTACAGGCATATCAACACAGAGTCAACCAATCAGCCGACCCCACCTGCGGAGAGGAGCCGCAAACGGTGTCCCACTGGCTACAGCGGTGCCCCGGTCTTGTCTCCCTCCGCCAACAAATTTTCGGTGAAGTGACTCCGCCGCTCAAGGCACTTGTCTCGCAGCCAGCGGAGGTGATAGCGCTAGCCAAGAAGTCCCTTTAAGGATACTCTCGGGCGCTATGTCTCTACAACAAAAACAATAACAACTGAGCGGCCGACATCGGCCCCAAAAGCGGCTCTAAGGGCCGGAGTCGGTGAGTGGTATTGAGGTTATTTGTAAATTGCTGTTAATTATGCCGGCTTTAATGATTCCGACAGGTGTACCGTCTACCTGTGCGGCCCTTATAATGTTTTCCTTGTGTTCGATTACAGTAGGTTATCATTAATTGTCTTGTGACTTGAACCGTGGAGTCTCACCTCAAACAAAGGCCATCCATCCTGAGAGTGGTGAGGTATCTTTTGGTCAGCCACACGAGAGTCAGCTGATGTCAGCTATTTTGCCAAAAGATAATGTTTGCTGGAATTTAAAACACTAAATTTCTATTTAAACAGAGCTTACGACATCTTCCCTTGACATCGGCCACATTGTTCAAGCAACAATGACAGCAAAAGAGGTTAAAGAGGCAACTGAGGGATTGAGTTCCGGGCCAAATATATGCTTCTGAAACATCGCCAAGTGGCGGGACACGACTGTATCTTCTCCACTACCTTTACAGGAAGTTGATATCGTTCCTTTAAATGCACACGGCTTGATGATCAGAAATGGATGGTGCACAGTATGCATCTAGATGGCGCCTTTTGCATCAAGTGTGTCTTGTTTTGCAATAATTACTCGAACAAAGGTCAGTTTGTCAAGAAACCTTTCACTGCATGGCATAAAAAGTGAGAAAAGTGTAGAGAACATGAACACACAAAACATCACGAAGAGGAACAGCAGCTGGCAGATGAGTTTTTGAGAGCAATAGAGCAGCCAAATGCAGACATACAGAATTTGATGGACAGCAGAAAAGCAGCTAATGAGCAACGAAACAGAGATATAGTTAAAGCAGTTGCAGAAGCCATTTTGTTTTGTGGGCGCCAATGTATAGCTCTTCGAGGTAGTGACGAAAGCTTAGACACGCCAGGTGATCCTGACAATTTTTTGAATATACTTCGTCTGATTTTAAATCTCAACACCACTCTTAGGAATCAGTTGTTATATCCATCCATGAATAATGCAACGCACATTTATCCAAACAAGTCACGTGATCAGGGAGGTCAAGAGTTCAAGCGCCGCAATAAAATCTCGGAGGTGTGAGGTGTAGCTCCACTCCTATGTCGAGGTTGTCAGTAGCAGCTGTGGATTGGGACCATTGCTGCAGTGATGTTGGAGGCTACCTAAGACAGACACCCCAGGGATGTGACGCAACCGCCAGAACTTTGAGCCTGTGACGTAACGAAGTCTGGAGACCAGCTGGTCAAATTCGTCTATATAAGGAGCCAAGAGAGAGCAAGATTCCCTCAGTTTGGTGACCTTGATTTCGAGGTTTTGGAGACTGTGACTGCGATTTTCTCTTTATCCCATATCCATCTGTTTTATTCTGTTCTTATTTATCCATCTCCATTTATTCCTTATTTATTATTGTTATTATCACTCATTAATCATTTTAACCTGAGAATCATTAACATTCCTTTTCTTTCTTTTTACAAAGTTTCTATTTAAGAATTCCTTCAACTTCTGTTTTGATTATCAAAAACTTCAGATAGAAATCATTAGTATTTCCGACCTAAACGACAAACCGTGTTTGGTTTATGAAACATTTCAAAACAATAAGTGTGTATGTAACTTTAATTTCAGAAATGGAGGACTTCATGTCTAACCTTAAACAGTTTTCCAAATTGGACTTTCAGTCAAAGCAGAGAGTGGACAACACGGGAGGCCAATCCCGGAACTCGAAGAGCTACTTCAAACGAATAGACAAAAGATTACTCGGTCTCTTCAAATGGAGTGGTATCAAAGAAAAGACTGGCCATGTGGCTGTGCCATTAAAAATCGGCTTTATTGTTTTCCCTGCCTTTTGTTCTCTAAAAGTGACAACTTCTGGACTAAGGTTGGATTTTGTGATTTAAAAAATTTACCAAGAAGCCTTAACAGACAAGAAACCTGTGCAGCTCACATACAGAGCCAAATAACTTTTAAAACTTTTGGAGTTACAAGAATAGACATGGCTTTGAGTGAACAGAGAAGATTAAATATTACCATGCACAATGCTAAGGTCAAAGAAAATCGTGAGATTTTGAAGGACCTTATTAATGCCACCTGCTTCCTCTCGAAACAAGAATTAGCATTCCGTGGTAATGTTGAGAGTGCTAGCTCCTCTAATCGTGGTAATTATGTGGAGCTATTACATGCTTTTGCAGAAAAAGAGGAAGGGTTAGCTAGGCACTTGGAAACATCCACTGTTTTCTAATAGAATACAGAATGGTCTGATTGAAGCAGTTGGTGATATAAGTAGAAACGACATCAAAGAGGAGATCAGTTGCAGTCGAAGTAGATGAGCCCAGAGATGTTACCAACAAAGCCCAAATTTCTGTAATTTTGCGTTATGTGGCTGAAAGTGAGGTGAGGGAGTCGTTCTTGGGATTTGATGACGTAAGTGAGGACAGACGATGGATCACCGGCTGTTGCTGAATGTGTTTCGAGAATTTTGGAGGAGTACGAGTGCGTTGAGAAGCTGGTGGCTAAGACTTATGAGGGAGACTCTGTGATGGCATCAGAACTTAATGGGGTGCAGGCAAAATTTAAAGAAAAGGCTGCTGAGGCCATATTTACTCATTGCTATGCACACAAATTAAACCTGGTGCTTTCGCATTCAGCAAAATGTATGGCCGACCGTAAAACAGTTGGGGGCCTCGGTACATTTTCTAATAAGTCGATGAAGCGCACACACCTACTGGACGATGTTGTGAAGCGACGTTTACCAAGGGCAGCGGCCACGAGATGGAGGCCAAATTCTAGACTGGTGCAGACGACCGGCATGTACCAATCTGATCTACGCGCTTTGCTTCAGATAATAAGCGAAAATCCAAATTGTTGGGACAATGATGCAGTGATAATGGCTGCCGGATATGATCTCTGGCTGTCAAAAGCGTCAACTTGTTTCCTTATTATGGCGTATGAGGGCATCTTCAATGAAGCCGATGCCCTCTTTCGTGTGTCGAAGAGGATTCTGCTGCGCGCGAATTCGCGACACAGAGAAAGTTATGGAATGCCAGAGACAAGATTCTGACAGCCTCTATGATCGACTCGTAGAGGAATGCAGTACACTGGGCCTAAATGCCCACCGTGCCAGGAATAAACAGACGACAGAAGAAGAGTTTCTGTGACATCCTGGACAATGTTATTGTCCAGCTGAAGGCCAGGTTCGACCATCTCAAAGAACCAGCTTTCCTGGGTTTGGTCGGTCACAACAACTTTTATGAAATGTCACGAAATTCCAATGGCACCGAACTGGAGAACCTACCAAAAGATGCGAGGCGCTTTGACTTTGTCAGACTAAAGGTTTGTATGGCTCAGAAATGGCGAGGAACGAAGGCAAATCGCCCGGACAGCTGCTCAGTGTTTTGGCCCAGAATGGTCTCGTGCAGACTGGTCCAGAGGCCGCAAAGTCGCTCCAAGCGGTCCTCGCTATACCGGCTACAACGGTAATCTATCCAACAGTAAGATCACCGATGTTGCTGAGGCTCGATCAGCCCAGTTACATCCTCTCCATCCCATATCGGCTCCGCCCTTTCTACTCTCAGCTCTCGGTGGCGCTTCAGCCATTATTTCCGGAATCTGGCACCCAGTCTTATTCCGCCATTCAGCAGAGCGGACCAGCGGGATGGGGGACAGGTGATTGATTCCGGGTCCTGATGGAAAACACGGCGATAGGTCCTCCGCCCGTTTCCGGTTTTGCACAGGGCCGCTCCCGCTGGGTGGGCGCCACTCGGTCTTAGCATAGGGAAGTCGGGTGGCCGCCAGTTCTGTCCGAGTCCCTCCTCTGACTGGCTGGGGACAGCGGACGGTCGGGGTATCCCCACAAACCACGCGCGAGAAGTAAGGACAGAAGAGTTCCCCACAACAGACGGGTATTTCGAACCCCGGCGGAACGTACTCGTCGGTGTTCCCCTCCCTAATCTACAGGAGAACAGAAATCCGCCCATTTCTCAGGCTCACCAGCGAACGAGCAGAGACCCCTCTCACCGGCCGGGTTCGCCTTTATATCCCCTATTTCCTCCGTCAGACTGAACCCCGAGTCTCCTCCGACGACTCCCCTTCTCCCTCCCTCCCGACTGCTCCCTACCCTGCTTATTCTTCCCTTACTGCCGGCGCCACTCGCCCCATTCCTGCTAATTGCCGGAGCCTCTGCTCCTCCTCCCTGTTTCTCAACCGTTTCATCTACTACTGAAGACGTTCAGCGACCGTTTTCTGTCATACACAGGTGATGTACACCTGGCGGGTCAATAATTATCAGGGGCTGGCGATTTATCGATTTGTAACCGCTGATAGTACAAGACGGCAGATTTGAAGGATGGAAAATTTCAAATAATCTAAGGGACATAACTGATGTTCTCCTATTTCTAGGTGAAGTT
Organism: Nautilus pompilius; assembly: GCA_018389105.1. Lineage (NCBI taxonomy): Eukaryota > Metazoa > Mollusca > Cephalopoda > Nautilida > Nautilidae > Nautilus > Nautilus pompilius. The sequence goes on along the minus strand of JACATO010001265.1, from coordinate 13,893 downwards.
CCAAATCATTTCCCACAAAATGATCAGTTCCATACCGTATTTTCAATATCGATGACATTGGCGACGTCTCATAAGTGGTGGAGCTGCGAGATGACAGAACACGTGACGATCTCATTTGAAGTTCACGTAGGCACAGGGAAATCTGCGCACCTGCCAGGGTCAATTAGGCTTCCGTGATCGCAGTATTACTGCACGTGAGCATCCGTAAGGACGCTGATGTAATGAGCCAACTCGTCATCCTTCTCCGGGGAATGTTCTAAGCTACTATGGTAACTGCATCACAGAGACAGCAACAGGGACCTTCTCCCTAACTACCGCAGTGGTGAAAAGAGGAAAGGGAGCGTTAAGGGGCCATATGTCGATAAAATTTAAGATATTTATGAAAAGGGGGCTGATTTGGAAACTGAAATATTGTCTAACATTCCACTGAAAACCTGAATTGTGTACTGCACCCTTGTTATAGGCACGTGCTGATGAACCCCAGCTCCTTCTTCCATTGTCTCCTCGAGGGGTGATGACTACGTTATGACGTCATCGTGACGATAACAACAAGAGAAATCTAAAGAGAACAACAGGGAAGACGACGAAAAACCAGTTATTATCTCACTTTATTGTTTCTTCCCATTTTCCAGGCCGTTTGTGGATTCGGGGTAATTAAGGAGAGATAAGGGGACATTTATCATCCTGAATGAGGCGGACTCCTGTAGCAGTTCACCAATAAAATATCGGGGATAACGACAAGGATAACCCGAGAACCTAGATCGATGTTGGTAACAACAGTCATCCCAAGGGCCACCTGTTGGTCCTGTCCACCTCCGTACCATCCATCCACAGCCAACATCCACCCTTCTGACGACAGCCGACCCATGACTCACCTGAAAACAATAAAATGTCTAAAATGAATAAATGAGACAGGTGTGACAACTTTTAAAATTTATAACAGAGAACAACAAACATCCACAAGATATATCTGACCGAGACCAATGTCCGTTCTTGGTACAAAAGGACTTGTTGGTTCCTGACACGTAGTTATGTCCCTTGTCACAGTGTAGGTGGCCTCACGCTCCACGTGGTTCCGTTCACAGCCGTCAGAGTACTATAAAGCACGTGTTCTGACGGTCGGCCGCAATCTATTACTGTAGAGCGAAGTTGAAAAGTTCGATCAGCAATAAATCAATCAGATAAGGGTTTAAATATCTTGATAAATCAGACTGTCAAACCAGTATAATATATTGTAGTAATAACTATTCTCAGTGGTATTTATACTAAAATCTGTACATTATATTTTCTCTGTTCAAAGATTCATTCTATTTCATCTTCAGCTCAACGAAATAGAAATTACAAAGTATCCGAGTTGTTAACTGATCGACTTGCAAAAGACAAATCATTTTCTCTGTACATTTTTCTTCTGCTTCTGCGATGACAGCAGAACCATTGATCATCTCCCTTTTATAAAATGTTTATTTAAAGTCTAATGAAGCATACCTGTAGATTCACAATAATCGTATTTCTGGTACAAATCCATTTAATTCCATTCACCTTCTCCGCTATCCGTCCATTCAAAGGTTGAGTTAATGATTGGGAAAATATTCGGCCAATATTCGATTCCTCGATTAGCAAATTTGCTGATAATATTCGACTCAATTTCTGTAATACGATAGACGACCAAAGTCAGGTGCCCGCTCTTTGTCAGAAATTATTACAATATTATTAAGGAAAACCTGAGTTGTAAATTGTAAATGCTGAATGATGTTTCAAGTTCTTTTAGCTGTTCGGGCTCGAATTTCGCCAGGTCGCTTTTTAAATGCCAAATAATAGAATGCATTAAATTTAGAATAAGTAGAATTTAACTTTTCTATTCTGTTTATTTATAACCAGTTCTGCTGATGTGTTGTTACATTCTACGTAGTTCAGTCAACTAATGTTTAAGAATAAAATTAGTAAATTAAAATCAACATATACAAGTTTATTTTCAAACAAATTTTCTTCAGTTTGCTATGAAAATACTAAATAAATAAATAAGTAATTAACAGTTGTACCATGTCCATAAGTTTACCTGTCAGATAACGATACTAATTAAATAATAATTAAATCAAATAAATATGCAAAGAATTGACAGTTCAAGTTTTATAGATACGTTGACAGGAAATATCTGGTTTGGTCCGTTTCCTTTTGCCCAGCCAGAAGCTGCCATAGAATATTCAACAAGGTGATAGTTGGTGGATATCTTAGGCTGCCATTTCAGATTCAAAATTAGTCACAGTCCGAGCGCCACCTGCAGGCAGATTCTACCTTGACCTTGAGAAAGCGAGCAATCAAATTTGCCAGGTCAAATCAGCAGAAGAAAACTATGACCAATCTTCATATTCAACATAATAAATCCAGGTTCATGGTGTTTTACTTGCATTATTGCCATGGTAACTGTAAGCTCAGCTGAAACTTATATGGAGCCCACAGATATCTCACGACAAACTGGTTTCTGATTATATCTTAGGAACCTTGCGGGTCATAGATGACTTTTCTCCAGGAAAACATTGTATAGTACAAGGCAAATTTAGCGATGAGAGGATTTTGTACAGCTCGCATAATTCTCATCGTTAAAACCACTGATAAATCTCCACTCAGTTTGATAGGGGACTTCATCCTACTACAAGGTTCCATCAGCTAGTGACCAGGTGTCTAGTATTACCCCTCCCTACCAAACAGGATAGACAGAAATTCAAGTTGCAATTTAAAATGAGAATAAAATCCAAAATTTTACCATAGACGATTTGTTCATTTGATCTTTAAACATTTCACACCTGCAGCAAATCAAACACCTGTATGTCTGTGTGTTTTTAATGTTCAGCTGGCTTTTTTATTTACTTAGGGCCATCAGGTAATTAAGATGTCGAGCCTGTATGTCATTACTTGTTCATACCTGTTAAGATGACAGCCCAGGATTCCTATGTGACTGCTGAGGACACCTGGTGGAGTAGTTCACTGTGATGTCACATATGCAGGAATTAATACGCAATCATATCCAACGTAAAACAGACACCTGATTCAAAACGTTTTGTGAAAATTTGCTTTGAAGAAAATCTCGAGTGAATATTTTTTTAGCCGAACATGTGGATGCAGTCCATTGATGTACAGGCTCCTTTTGCTTAATGAAAGTCCCCTCTTACTCCCTAAATTCGAAGGACTAAGAAAGCAGCCAAGTTCTCCTGTCTTTCATTAAGAACGGTAGACTTACAATACCTATTATAAGCTGGACTCCATGCAGTTCTTCGTGGAGGAGACCATATAACTCAATCCAGCAGAACATTTAAAGCCAAGGTATCTTGGATTGTTCGTCACCTGGGAGAACAAAACAATAGAGTTACCAATTCTCATTTCCTTCTCTAAATCAACCAATATAGTAGACATTGATCATCACCCTAAAGCAGGCCCGTAGCCAGAGCTTAGAACTTGAGGAGCCTCCCTTCATTATTGGAGGGGCTGAACTATTCGCTCACTTTCTAAACAGGAACAGTATATGGAATAGAATGCAAATACATAAATACAAAAATACAATTGACTAAATTAATAAATTAAAAATTTCTAAATTTTATACAGATTTTTCATTGATTTTTAAACATTAAAATGTTTAATATTCCTCTTAGTACATGATATATTCTATTTTGAATGCGATGTTGTGGACAATCCCCAAAATATAAAGGATTCACCTGGCTATTAGGCAACAGCCCGGTCATAGCCGTGGCCTAATGATCAGGTAAATTCCTATCGAGTTTCTAGGAAGATTACTGAAATGATATGTAATAAATTTCAATCATCACAATCAAAATTCTTTTTTTTTTTTTCCTTCAATTTCCAAGGAATAAAGTAATAATAATAAATTATTATAATTCACACGACAATACGTATACAACATCGACATTCACAATTGCATGAGTGCAAATCAAAATACAGGTATTCACAAACAGGTGAACAAAAGTCGATATTTTGTCATTATATTGAAAACTAATTCAATCTAAGTTTTTAAATAACGACGAATGAGACGCTGTAACACTTCTCTTCTTTTTTAAACTCAGGGACAAATAAAAACGTAAATTATTAATTGAATCATTGATACAATACTTACATAGATACACGTAATACAGGTGAAATGCAGATAATTTTATATTGGAAACGAGCAGCTTTCATATGAATAATTTAGGTGATTTGGAGCAGCAGTTGAGCAGTTGTCACCTGATTCATTCCGCCAGTCGTCGATTTGTCGGTCTGAACCTCTGCAACTAGTTTTTTAGTACTTATAAATCTGTATTGAAATGATACTCAAATGTAGAAAGTAGGGATGTGTTATGAATATGGTATCACAATGCATATATTTTCCAGGTTTCCAATATGGCAAAATGCAGTTGACTAAGCTAACTGTAGAGATGGTGGCCAGAGTTAGCAACTGAAGAGATTCTGAATGTGGATAAGGAGCCAGAATTTTCTGAGACTGATGATCCACACTATGAACCTGAAGTAGATCTTGAACATTGGAGGAAAGGAGATTCACCAACTCTGTCAGCTCCAGGTGTTCGGTTTATGCAAGAATCTTGTATTAGTGAGGAGAGTGGTCTTCTGAATAGGAACCTGAAGACAATCCCCAAAGGACAATTAGACTCAGCTGCAATGGCACATACTGCATCGAAAAACCTCCCAGTCAAGGAAACTCGCCAAGCCACAACATAAGGAACTCTCTGGGGCCTGCACCAGAAACAACTGTCACCTAAACATTCTCGGGATCTTTTTGTCTATAACAACATGATTGAGAAATTTGAAATTGTTTAAATCTTGAAGGATGAAGAGCAGCAGCCAGTAAGGAGAAAGAATGCAAAGGTATGTCTAGAAATGAGCTTCTGGCTTTGTGGGCCTTTCTCTTTTGGTAAGATGTGAGAAAAACTGGGACATTTCCACTTGGGAGCTGTTCGGAGACCAGATTTTCAAACCTGGTGTACAGACTCTCAATGTCTGTTGCAATATTTGAAGACATTCGCTTTCCTGAGGTTTGACGACAAGAGAATTTCGTCTGAAAATGGACCTCATGGCAACTATCAGATGTTGTATAAGATCTTTTGTTGGTAACTGCTGCTGAAAGAGGTTTGTTCCCAGTCATTGTGTGACAGTAGGTGAACAATTGATGCCAGTTCACTCAGTATGGCAATGACGGGATGGTCTACACTGGAAAACAGTCTGCTGAAGAAGTCCAGAGGAATCCTGGATCAAGCATCGTGTAGTCAATTGGCGAATACAAGCCACAAGATAACAACAGGTAATTTTTTCACAAGCATGCCCCTAACTGAAGCACTACTTGAGAAAGGACTGGCACTTGTGGAGACGCTCTGCCAAAACAAGCCAGACACCTGCTTTGATGAAGACTTCCAAGTTCCCAGAAATTCATAGTTCTGATTTTGGTTTCAAGACAACAGCACCATGGTGAGTTATGGGCCCAAGAGGAGTTCACACTTTGTGATATCGCAGCAGACTTGTTGAGGATGAACGCTGTTTACCTGCCAGGTGGTAGAGGTGTACAACAATTCTCCAGGTTAAATAAATGTAGTAGAGCTTGTAAATGTATGGGGAAAATGTAGGGGAAATAATAGGGGTCATCATGTCGCTGTCTTCCTGTCTCTCCACTGACTTTGTTATCACTGAATTGGTAGCTTATTGTTATTTAATACCAAACTGGATATTGTTTCAAAGACTCGCTCCTTTAGCGAAATCCAGGCTGAAGAACAGAGCAACAGAGAAGACACCAGGAAGAATCTGGTTAATGGGAAGAACTAATAACGAAAATTGATGAGCTTTTGTTTCATATTCTCTAATAATGTCTCTTCCTTGCCGTCGACTGACCAGACGCTGACGGGGTCCATGGAGGGGAGACTTACAGCTCCAGATGAAGAGGGAGGGAGGTATTGTCCGGTGAGCTCTCCGGCTCCACCGACATCGTTCTAGGGAGACCTGCAGTATGTAAATAAAGAAGGGGCGACCCTGGATTGACTTAGTTCGGTGTAAACTGATCCTTGTGTTTACAGCCAGGATTTCGGTAAAGGAACGAGTCGTTGAGACAATATCCGGTTTGGTATTAAATAACATTAAGATACCAAAACAGTGATGACAAATTCAGTGGAGAGACAAGAAGTCTGCGACATGATGACCCCTTTATTTCCCTAAACATTTACTAACTGGTGTCGTCTTTGTTGTGCTGTTCTTCAGTGTCATTGTATTCCAAGCTCAGACCTCCCGGCCACCGGGGGACTGATGTCCTGTCAGACGGCAGCGAGCGGGGCAGATCTATTGACTGGGTCCAGGGACCAACTTCCTCTTTAAATGTATCGGGTCCAGGCTGACACGTGGGGGGGACTGGAATAACGGGACCTGGGGTCCTTCCTGTCCAACACTGTCCAGCCGCATAATAATAATAATAATAATAATAATAATAATAATAATAATAATAACTTACTCGTTTTTAAGTAAGAAAAGTTCTAACGCACAAAGGTAAGAAAACACCGTAAGTTCCCCATCAACTGACCGTTCGCTAAATTTGTCCTCAGGTTCTACAAAATGTAGAGTGAAAAAACTGTGGTCCAGTTCATCCCAATGTCAGAGACTCGGACCTCGACAGAAATACATCAGGTCAACAGAAAGGTAAACAACACAAATCTCTGAAGAGTAGAAAATTCTCTTTATTATTATTATTATTATTAATTTTCTCCTCGACAAGTTCTTGATGATGATTCTATGAGAAAAATCAGATAAGTAGAGAAATTCATACTTAATCGTCTTCATCTCGTACATTTAAATTTATTCACCTCATAAAAAGCAGACAGAAAGTCATCAACAGGGATGAGGGAGCCAGTTCTCCAGTAGTGGAGAGGAGCTCGTCAATTATGTCAGACGTGTGAGGGTCAACTTTGATTCGACTTCCGTAAATTAGTCCGCGGAAAGAACCCTGAAGTAGGAGGAGGTAACTCTGCCAGGAAAATAGATATGAGACTTCTATAATCCAGTTGGCTAATCAGAGGTTGATGTTTATGCCTACCATTCTTTGTTATCAGTTTAATATCCTCAGCAAATTTACAGGTATTCCCAGTAAGGGTTAATTTTCTCCCTCTCCCCCACAAACGTCTAAGACATCTCCATGGAGTCTAGAAAGATCGATACCTAATCACTGATGGTGGCCGATCATCCTGTTATCGGTACACGACTAATAATCAGTCTCACCTCTGTGGCAGCCACACGGACATAAACCGTCACTGATTGAGAATCAGTCGGATCAACATAAAAGTCAGATTTACCTGAGATGTTCACTGTGTCCATTATGAATGAGAAGAAACGTATCCAGAAATAAACAGCCACATATTTTTTAGCCTAGTGTACTTTCTCGTAAACTTTGAAAAATAATTAAATAACTCAAATTAAACAATTTTTTGTCTTTAATTAATGCAATAAAAATGTAGTGAATAATTTGTGTTTCTCTCTTCTATCATTGATTCTTATCTGAAATAAGTAATAGCTGGTCAGACGGTCTGTCTTTGTTCAGCTCGGTGTCTTCTATAAATCTCATTGATCCATCAGCTCGGTTGTCAGCAGCCATCTCTCCTCCTTCGGTCTGCAGTAGAATTTCTTCTACACACAAACACTGAGGAGGATCAAAGTTCTAGAGAGAGAAAACAGGTTACTGTGTCTCCAATACACTCTGTGGTTCTTGGACGTAAATATTGAACCTTACCTGTCGGTGGTATTACCTGTTTGTTGTCTTTACTCATAGAAATCTCAAGTAGAGGAAGTCATCATTGAACTCCAAAGGCAGAGCAGACAGGTGACCAGAACTGGTTTGGCAGAGAGAGAGAGAGATGAGGGCGCAGACAGAAGAGTAAGGAATAAGGGTCCTTAGACATCCCTGGTCCGACTTCTCCTGCAGTATCCGTCAGGTACGACACTCGTGCCTACATCAATCTCTTAGAATTACATTAATCTACGTGAAGAGGAAGATGCGGGACGGTTCATCCATCACCAGTCCGTGTAACCCGATGTTGCAATAGAGAAAACACCAGACGTAATCCTAGGATCAGGTGGACGAGACGATGGAGCTGTGAGCTCTGTTCAGAGGTGTGAACGGCACCGAGACCTACTGCATGAAACTACTCCTCCCGCAAACAGGGTAATTTATTTCTCTTTTTTATTATTTTTACCTACCGAATTATTTATGTGGGCCGTGGCTGCTTATAGCTAATTAACGGCAGGTGGGAGGGGTCGACAGGCAGCCCCGGCCAAATACTCGCTGTAAACACAAAGGTCCGTTCACACGGAAGAGAGTCCGTCCTGTACGAACCGCCTCGGCTGACACAGAGGTCCACGTGGACGGAGGGGTCTGGTGTCTGGGGTCATGGGATCAGCGATCTTGTTGTAATGATGGCATCAATGATGACAGGATACATTAGAGAATACCGGCACCAGTAATAAACCAGGTGGCTAGAATACCGAGGTACAGACAGACCGAGAAAGTTTCCGTGGATACAAATTCCGAATATGGTAATTATTTCAGATGAAAGAGCTCAGGTCACAACAATCACTTCTGCTCTCGGTCTGAAGCAGATGGTGACCTCCTCTGTCTCCCTCATCCTCGTGGAACAGAACATTTTAAGATGATGATGACCTCTAGAAAACTATGACATTGGCGATTATCACTCACGACTTCCTGTGGAGGTTAGAATTTGAGGGCCTGACACAGAGCAGGAAAAGTGAGGGTTTGCCAGTCTAGAAACTCCCGACGGCTGCCTTAGCTGGAATAACATCTCTTATCTTTGGACTTGTGGCTGAACAGTTCTGAAACTTTGTCACTCGACTCTCTGCGCCATGTTTGGTCACAAATGATCAACAACACATCGATATCAGACGACAAAATGTCCTTTCAGAGGAGACTAAAATCAAGCTACTAACCTTATTTTACAAACATTTACCAAACTATTCAAACACGGAACGAGTTTCTAATCTCTCGGTGTACACACAGAGCAAGCGAACCGGACTAAGGATATTTCTGACGATTTCTCTCTACGACTCTTTACATTGAAGATGGTTTTGTTTTCCTTCTACTCTTCGTCAACTCAAAGCTCGGGTCACGTGACAATTCTGTCTCCGTAACTGGTCTAGTCTATGCTTCATTGCAGGGTGGTAAGTGGTCTGGAAAGGGTGTTTATGATGTAATGGTCACATGGAAGAGTTACGTGATGCGATAAGCGGCAGACAGGGAAAGAGTCCTATTATCATGTGATCAAATATCACCATTTATTAATTTTACAGACCTTGCATTAAACCAAAGCCCTTATTAGCTGAATATGTCAAAGACCCTGTTAAACACTGAATGAGAAAATCCCGTGATGTCAGCTAATGGGAGAATGAGAGGGTTAATGGGAATGAAATGAATTGGAAGTAGCCATTTCCACGTGTGGAGCTGTCACTATTCTGAAAGTCTCTCATCAAATACAGATACACTAACTGGGACATTTTATTACTAACATTTAACTTTACCCTCTAAATCAACCTCCTCAATGTAGTTATATATCTCCTTACAATAAACTGATTTACCCCTTTTTAAAAACTTTCATCAGTACAAAACAGGATGAGTCGGTTATTAGGAATGTAACTTCAGCAGCCATTTCTGATAATCCACAACTCAGCTACAAAAAAGATAACAGATAGATATGGGTGAAATATTGAAATATATCCTGAATCTGTCTTTCCTCCCTCCTGGCCAGGTAATTACCTGTGATTCTGATGACTGACTGCATAGGTTCAAGTAGGAGATACAAGAAGTTTCCTACCCTAAAACATGGACCACTGACGGGCTGCAGCAGTCGTAAAACCTTCTTCTGTAGTAAATAAGATTAAAACACTTGAAGAAGATGTTTGGACAGGGGACACACCTGTTCGTGGGTCAATAAACTACGAGGATGTCACAAGAGCATAAAATGTTATTACCTGTAATTAATGTAACACAGATAAAATGACATCTCATGAGAGTTCTGATACTGTTGTCATCATCAAATATTACTTAAAGAGCATCTTTTGTATTTAATTTTTAATTCTTATTACAAAATCTATTTACAAATACATAAAAAAATCATCACAGTTAACTCCCTCTTTCAAAAGTATGCCCATATTTTTACAGGGAGTGGGTACTGACATCCCCATAATTATATGTTTCTAAGGTTTTTTAGGCTACAGAGATTTAAATGTAAAAAACTTTGTAAAGTGATTTTGTTTTTTCCTAAAACTCTCTCCCAGCAAAAGAAACAAAAACAAACTCCCCCTATCCTATGCTGAGCAAGTAATTTATAAAATCTATTCTTCAAAGGGTTAAAGATTATTTTTTTTTTTAAAAAGCCAACAACATGGCACAGTAAGAAATTCAAATGTTAAAAGGCAGAGACAGAAACAATAACTTATCACAAAATATAATAAAAATACTTTTACAGCATAAAACAAGATGCTACAAGATAAATGTTTACTTTCAGGCCAGCAATCCATTTGCAAGAAAAAACACAATTTACAGATTAAGAGATGTAGCAGCATACCTCCTAATTATATACACACAGATATTTTAAAGAAGAAACACTTGTGAATAATAGTCATTCCTAATAAATTACACAAAAACGGTGTGAGTCTATGTCTCCCGTGGAAACAATTACAAATAGTTTAAATTCAACAAAAAAATTATGTATGTATGTAGTCACATATTCTTTGAGAAAAGACATTTTAACCTTAGAATGCTGTAGGAAATTGTCCAAATCGTTTGGAGGAAAATCAGTAATAGCTAGAACTAAGTGGTTACATATAAACACGACCATTTTGGAAAAACTAGCTGCTGGCAATAAGAAATATTGCGGACCAGATGTCAATTGAACACCATATGTTTTGAGGTTAAAGGGATTTACAGATTGCTTCTGCCATTCATTTTTTTCAAAATAAAATGTTCATCCTATTTTCTGTACTAGCGACCAATTAGCGGTGTAAAAAATAGTTAGATGAGAAATAGTTTCAAAATTGTTGGACTCTCAAAGTTTCACTTAAAATCTACCAAACAAATAATGACCACTATTAACAGGTGTTAATGTCCTTCCACCAGACTTTAACAGAACAAAAAAAACACTCCATGGCAAACTTTCTATCACAGAAGGTAACCAGCCAATTTCAGCAAAACTGTACCTAGATTTTTTCTTCAGCCAGGCACTTGAATGCGTGTATTACTGAAGTTAATGACCATACAGGCTATTACAGAATATTATAGATGTTAAAACTGCACGAAAGTTGAACTGTAAAGAATCTCTAACTAGTTTCTATCCGGTAAATAAATATTTCCACAATGCAGCACTAAGCCAGCCAATTCCTATACTAAACATGATATGACCTAAGCAACCAGTACTTCAAGAATTTAAATCCAGCCTGTGCCAAAATATCAAGAATTATAAGTAGCATTGGCACCATTTTTGTCAATGAAAGTTATCTAGGCAAAACCAATAGTTTCTTTCAGGACAGAGACAGGAAACATCTCCTGAAACATCAATACTTTCATAACAAACATTACGGTGATAAAGGTTAGTAAAAACTACAGTGTTAAGTACTTTAGTTTTGCCAATGGCGTCCAGTAAATAAGATTTACTACAACGGTTTGAGTTATGTACGACTTTATCCATGAGAAAACATTGAGGCGGCTTCATTCAAATGCCTAATTTGTTATGGGTGTTGTATTTCCATGTCTACAAAGGAAACAACCATGATATGGAGAAATGTAATGTTGCAGTTGTCTAATAGAAAGCACTGCAGGTTTGCACCACCACCAATTCTCTGAAGGAAAGGACCTTAATAGAATTCTTCGTGCTTTAGATATGAGGGAACCTACACCATCGGCTGGTAAATTAAAAAAAACAAACAAAAAAAACTCAAGAAAGGTGTGCCAAAGTCAGCCAGCCCTGAGCTGGATTCAAACTTGAGCAACCAACCTAGCAGAGCAGTAGACTACCACTGGACTGTGTAATAGAAGCATCGATATAATCAGGTCTTTGTTGTCTGAATGAGTTTTGTGATGAACATATTTTAGATGAATTCAATCAGTATGAAATTTTGCAATCTGGAAACATTTATAGTAGTGTAGAAGCATTTTCTTAATTAACTCGCTATAGGCTGCATATGATAGAGATATTTTAATTAGAGCTCTAAAGTTTAATTGATACGATTAATGTCCACTCTAAGTTTAATACGGTTAGAGACTGGAAGATAATTCTAGAAATACATATGCTATTTAATTTCATCTATTTAAATAAGAAATTTCATCTGAAACTGAACATTTCATGCTAATTTTCAAACCTTTTCAGGGAAAAAAGTTAACAGATGAAACAAACAAACATTTTCGTCCTAGAACTTTTGTTTTTGTTTGTAAAGCATAAGGCTCATAGCCTGAAACTGCCCAATTTATTTAAAAATTTGGTTGAAATGTAAGTTTCTGGTATTTGAATATAAAAGACAAAGTTAACTGACACTGAAGGTCTATGGACTGTAAACTTTATATTCATCTGTAAAAAAAAAACGTTGTTCTGAGTAAAGAGAGAGTAATAATATCACAAAGACTGGACATATAGTAGGCATTAACCCTTAAAATGAGGTGCATTTAAATATATGCAGTATTCACCCCCCCACATTATTTGAGTTTCTGTGAGGGGGTGTTGTTTGAAGGAGTCAGGTAGCCGTGTGTCAGGGGTTATGATTACTGCAGGTGAAGGGTTAATGACAGCTGACAAATAGAATCAACAAATCATCTCTAAATGTTGCTTATGTGAAGAGATAATAAAATGTTATACAAATAACTCAGGAAGTCTGTTTTATTTGTTTAATACTTCAATCATTAAAGATGACATAAAGGTAACTTTCATCCAGAGGGAGTGTAACCAAGGAATATATTAACCAAAGGTTAACACTAACCACTGCTTAGCAAGTAAATTTGAATAATAATGCCTAAGATATCACTGACAAGAAACAACAAAACCAAATCAGCAGTTAAAACAATTTTAAAATGAATAAATAAACTTTAAAATAATAATATAAAGAAAGCATGCTTAGAATACTCTTAATAAAGAGTAACAAGAGGAGGATACATGGCATATTGTGATGCATATTTATATTCTGTTTTTATTGATAAAGTCAACATTTTTTAAAACTTCGATATTTCTTTAAATCATATAATCTTAATTCTCTAAACCATTCTACTTTTGGAGTCTGAATAATGATTTCTGTCAACTGTTCTCAATGAGGCTAAACATCTGCTTTTGTTCATTTGGTCTTAAAAATTCTTTTCTACAGCAGCAAAGTGCTGACAGAGATCATTTTTACCACACAGCAGCTTATAAATTTGTCTGGAAGGAGCCAAGTTAGCGATGTATTTAGTCATCATGGTTGTAACTGTACTTTTCTCCTACTGGGTTCTAGTCACGGGTGACATGGGATACAGCACTTAGTCTTAATCACTTTTGGCCTACAAACGCTTTAGTCCACTACAGGCATTTTATCTAATTTTAAAAATTATTCTAAACACAATGACTGAACAGGACTTAATCACAGTGCAGGGTTAATATTGTTAAAACAGGGTGGTGTATATTTGGCCAAGCTTGAAGCAAACAGTGTTCTAAAACTAATGACAATTGCTGAATACAATTCAACCATAGTGGAAGGGTAATTGTCACAAAATCGTCATTTTGTATACTGAACCACTGCATTTTCAACTCAGTTATTTAATTTATCTAAAACAGAAAGTAGCAAACAAGAATTTATTTAATTTCAGAATTTCGAGATTTTATTTTTTTACAAAAG
>JACATO010001264.1:0-20442 GCA_018389105.1 Nautilus pompilius | reverse complement strand
CCTAGTTCTCCACATGAACGTTAAACGGTTAAAATGTTTTATCTAATTATTCATTGACAAGAATAATTAACGCTCACTTGTTCTATTTCCTTACTATGGTACAGCTGATATATTTATTAACTTCCTATTTTTAAAGATATTAAATAAATAGTTTACAATACTTAAATTTAAGTTAATACCGGTTCAATCTGAAGATGAGCGAGTTGTGATAAGGAGAGAAAATTAGCATAATTCAACATTTAATAACAAGATCGTTAAATAAAATGTTTCGGGGAGAAATTAATGGTAAACACGTGAATATTGTAAAGATTGAAAACAAAATGTTCATTTAACAGAGTTTTTGTGTCGACTGGAATTCGCAGATCAATTAGATCACGATCCCCTCCCGGAATAATTCAGATCATACAGCTGGGAACCCGGATTATAAATGGAGTTCGAACAAATTCACCTAATCAGAGAAATAAGAAATACGAACATTAATTAAAATATGACGTCATCAGTAACTGCGGTCATTCTCAGGGGTTACACGTGACTTCAGTTTCTGTTCACGTGCATTAGATGACTGCCATCATCTGTCATGAGAGAATATGAATGAAAAAGCTGACGACAAATAGTTTTATCTCAGATGATTTGATTGTAATCCTAAAGAATTGTTAGATAAGTAAAAGGATACTTTACATTATCAGTTAACCGAATAATCTGACGAAGATAAAATTCTTGACGAAATCTAAGCGGGCATGACAGGGTTAAAATTACTGCGCAGCTTTAATGGACTTGAAATAGATGTTAATTCAAAGCGATACTTTGTAAGAAAATAAATCAAGGTAATTTTTACCATAAGAAAAGATTAAAACTAATAATTTAACGTTGACATTCTGGTTTCTGTCAGAGGTGTCCTGAGTGATCAGACTTACAGTAGCGCAGACAGGCGCCATGAAGTCGATCACAGTATGTACGGAAACAGTAACACACAGCGATGCTGAGATCCTGCTCCATAATATCCACAGGTACAAGCAGAAATTAGACAATAACAGAACAAAAATTTCACCAGTTGGCTCGCTGTATACAAATTGTCATTTTTTATTAAATAATTTGGACGGACGCTGTATTCACTGGTCTTGTCAAGACAATAATTCGCACGGATGAAAGAGCCATACACCAGTCCGTCATAGAGAGATTATTGTTAACTCTACGAATGAATGTCTACGTATAGAGATGATTTGACTCTCAGTATTAAAAAGAAAATAGCCAAAGGACCAGGAATAAAGAATTCTATCAGGACAGGAAGGGGCAACGTCACGACATTCATTTACCTGACCATGGAAAAGAAACCAGACGTTAAACACATCAGACAGATTTATATACTAAAAGAATCGCAAGACTTCCTACTCTGAAGGGACAGAGGAATCTAAATCATCACAGAATAATATGGTAAATGTTGGAAACAAAAACAAAAACACAAACCGAAGGGGTTGTTTTGTTAACCTTGGTGTGTTTATTAATATGACGTTTGTCACTTATAATTTTGCCGATTGACTGCCACAAGTTCTCGCTAATTTCAAATTTATAACAAAACACACTAAACCTGGGGTTCAAATATGAACTGTGTGCATTGTTAGCAGTTGCTAGATACCGTAGCGGTTACCTTAGACCTTAAATAAAGAATGAATGTTTAGTCAGCAGAGGAACGAAATTTCAAAAGAGGAAAATAAGAAATTAGCTTTGTCTCCTTGAATATTCCTGAAAGCTAAAACGGTTGTGCATAAGAGATGATATCGAACATTACACGGTTAATTTAGTCATCAATATCACTTATGAATGAAGGGTTTAATGACATTAGAAATAAAGATCTCGAATGCAGGCGATTAGACGGATTAAATTAATCCTTTCACATGAAATATAGAAATTTCTGCGAGTTTACCACATTCGGAATAAAAGAAAATCGTACAGGATGAACGGAGGTAAATAAAAAGTTGGGAATTTGTATTTAAAAAACGAGAAACTCATCTGCAAATAAATATTTGTTCTAAATAAATCATTTCACGAACCATAAACTTCCAGTTCACAGATCTGTGGTAGTTCTGGCTGTATTATCATTTGCCAGCAGAATCACGTATTGACCTCTGATGACCTCATTACACTGGACGTCGATTTCACTGAGGTTATTTCCCTTGTAGGTGTAACACAGCTGACTTTTGCTTTTGAGGGTAGAAAAGCGAGTAGAGTTCCCCACGTAGATCTCGAAGGCTCGCAAATCTGTAAAATATACCAAGACATAAAACAAACGACTCAAGTAAAACTTGTTGATAACTTGCTCTTTTAACCAGCAGATCTGAATGAACTCTGAGAGCCTAATTCGCCTGATAATGAAAACAAACTTGTTCTTGGTGTCGTGTGATGTCCAGGAATCGATAAACGGAAGAACAAAAGAGAAACAAAGGAAATATAATCGATTTCCGCTATGAAAATATCTCATTACTGTTCTTCCTTCAGTGGGATGATGTTAAAACAAATTTTCAGGTAATTAAATACTGACGAATGTCTACCATTTCACTGTTCTCCAGATCCATTTGGTTGTATAATATTGTTAAAGGTTCCAAATCTCACGTCACTAGTAAACTATGGACACTTTTAGTTTAATATTAATTAGCAAATTACAATTGAAAATTACAGATATATAATTATTTTTTTACTATTTAATATCTGTAGCAAACATTTAAAATTAAAAATAGATTTGGATAAAGATAATAAATATAGCATTCGTTATATGAAATATGAAGATTATACCACAGATCATAAATAAGAATTAATAAATAAATAACTAATATAATACAAGAGAATGTGTTGACCTCGTCATGAATGAATACGTCAAAGAAGTTGGCAGGTAAAAAATGTTTAAATATCTGTACACCTGTTGACGATTCCAGGTAAGACAACCAGAAGGTAAGAAATGTTGAAAGATCTTCACTTCTCTATGCTAATCGTCCGCCGTTTATTAGATGTTAAAAAACCTGACGACTAAATAAGTTAACATTTCATTAATATATATATTAGATATTAAAAGATATGTATGCTCACATAATCATATCTTCACAATCAAAATAATAAATATGATCACAGTGAGTAACGATAGCAGTTTCTAGTAGTAGTTTAGCGCAGACAGACAAATTGTTGAAATGTTCTGTCACTAGAAACTTTCGGAAAAGTTTATCGTTTCAATGATTAAGGATGAATGAGAATAAATGTTTATGTTTGTGCACATTTAAATAAGAGAGTGTTATTAGTTGCTGATGCAGTTTGATTACTAACGTTAGGAAATGATACCTGTTACAAACCAGAATATTGTAGTAATTAATGAAAGTTAATTAATATTAAATAATGAATAGAAAATATTAGCGAAGTAAACTGCAACTTTTATGCTTCACCGACCAAAACAATTGGACTCAAGACTGTGGTCTCATTAAAAGGTTTTTAGTTTACATCGATAATAAATGTTTTATACTTTAATAATAACAATGGACATCAGAGGGAGAACACTGTTTAAATAGCCAGTTAATAGTGAACAAGGAGCTGCCACAAGTCACAGTTATAAAGATATTATGCTGATTATATAGTCTTAAACTTGGTATGACTCAGTTAAATGTTGGTCACGTGAGTCTGTTCCCCAGAATAAAGTTTTCTGTGACATCTACGTAAAAGTAGCTGCATCAGGAGCAGAATTAACAGAAGGTAGATGTCTCAGTATTATTTAATATATTAAAACTATAGCTATCTATTTAAAATCCTTAAATGCAATTACGTTTCACAAAACGCTTATTTATTTTGAAATATTTATAGAAACAAAGAAAATACGGAGAGTAAAATAAAAATAGCACGTGACCGAATCGGACGTTATTTACCAAAATGAAATGGTCCATAGATCAGTCACGTGCCAGTATGGATAACTGTGATTGGTTGTCATAAGAGCGAAAGGAAAACGCCGCACTTCCTAAGGACTGTAAAAGTACAGTTAGAGATTTCACTGTGATGTGAAGAATGAAAGCAGAATAATGAGTGATTCCATCGGACAGACGTCTCTATCATTCATACACAATACATCAACATCAAATATATAACTAGAAATAAATAGTCAGGCTGAATTATTACTGTCTTTCTATTGTTTACTTCTAACTCGTTCCACTGATCAATGATGACGTAACAGGTGAACGTACAGACTGTGTTGTATTAATTGTCGTTACCTGCACTCCGGGATATATACAACCTCATTGATTTCACCAACCCGTAAACTCTAAGATCCACACGAATCCAAACTACAGCTCTGTTCAAGCAGGTGTCGTCTCTTCCGTCAACAATTAAGTGTGCATTATATTCTCTAGTCCAAATGAAATATTTATAAAATGCCCGAGGATTCCTCGCCAGTTACTGTAAAAAAAGAAAACCTTACGAAATAACAGCATTAAAATTTGAATTTAAGTTCACACCCTTAAATTATAATCTTTTAAAGACAAATTATAATATCTCTCATTGTCTACCATTCATAAGATCTCTTAGCATAGTCGAGTTCCTCAAGGATATCAAGAAAATGATCCCTCTGAAGGTTAACTTGTTAAATGGATGCCCTCGATTTCCTTTCTTTCTATAACATAAATAGCGGATGATGAAAATATTTCCTAGTTCTCACATGAACGTTAAACGGTTAAAATGTTTTATATAATTAATCATTTGACAAGAATAATTAACTCTCACTTGTTCTATTCTCCTTACTAGTGTACAGCTGATATATTTATTAACTTCCTATTTTTTAAAGATATTAAATAAATAGTTTACAATACTTAAATTTAAGTTAATACCGGTTCAATCTGAAGATGAGCTAGTTGTGATAAGGAGATAAAATTAGCCATAATTCAACACTTTAATAACAATTATCGTTAAATAAAATGTTTCGGGGAGAAATTAATGGTAAACACGTGAATACTGTAAAGATTTGAAAACAAAATGTTCATTTAACAGAGTTTTTGTGTCGACTGGAATTCGCAGATCAATTAGATCACGATCCCCTCCGGGAATAATTCAGATCATACAGCTGGGAACCCGGATTATAAATGGAGTTCGAACAAATTCACCTAATCAGAGAAATAAGAAATACGAACATTAATTAAAATATGACGTCATCAGTAACTGCACTCATTCTCATGGGTTTACACGTGACTTCAGTTTCTGTTCACGTGCATTAGATGCCGGCCATCATCTGTCTTGAGAGAATATGAATAAAACCGGCTGAAGACAAATAGTTTCTCAGATGATTTGATTGTAATCCTAAAGAATTGTTAGATAATTAAAAGGATACTTTACATTATCAGTTAACCGAATAAACTGACGAATAAAAAATTCTTGACGAAATTTAAGCGGACATGACAGGGTTAAAATTACTGCGCAGCTTTAATGGACTTGAAATAGATGTTAATTCAAAGCCATACTTTGTAAGAATATAAAATAAGGTAATTTTTACCATAAGAAAAGATATAAAACTAATAATTTAACGTTGACATTTCTGGTTTCTGTCAGAGGTGTCCTGAGTGATCAGACTTACAGTAGCGCAGACAGGCGCCATGAAGTCGTTCACAGTATGTTCGGAAACAGACACACAGCGATGCTGAGATCCTGCTCCATAATATCCACAGGTACAAGCAGAAATTAGACAATAACAGAACAAAAATTTCACCAGTTGGCTCGTTGTATACAAGTTGTCATTGTTCTATTAAATAATTTGACGGATGCTGTATTCACTGGTCTGATGTCAAGACAATAATTCGCACGGATGAAAGAGCCATACTCCAGTCCGTCATAGAGAGATTATTATAACTCTACGAATGAATGTCTACGTCTAGAGATGATTTGACTTTCAGTATTAAAAAGAAATAGCCAAAGGACCAGGAATAAAGAATTCTATCAGGAAAGGAAGGGGCAACGTCACGACATTCATTTACCTGACCATTGAAAAGAAACCAGACGTTAAACACATCAGACAGATTTATATACTAAAAGAATCGCAAGACTTCGCCTACTCTGAAGGGACAGAGGAATCTAAATCATCACAGAATAATTTGGTAAATTTGTTGGAAACAAAAAACACAAAACACAAACCGAAGGGGTTGTTTTGTTAACCTTGGTGTGTTTATTAATATGACGTTTGTCACTTATAATTTTGCAGATTGACTGCCACAAGTTCTCCCTAATTTCAAATTTATAACAAAACACACTAAACCTGGGGTTCAAATATGAACTGTGTGCGTTGTTAGCAGTTGCTAGTTACAGTAGCGGTTACCTTAGACCTTAAATAAAGAATGAATGTTTAGTCAGCAGAGGAACGAAATCTCAAAAGAGGAAAATAAGAAATTAGCTTCGTCTCCTTGAATATTTCTGAAAGCTAAAACGGTTGTGCATAAGAGATGATATCGAACATTACACGGTTAATTTAGTCATCAATATCACTTATGAATGAAGGGTTAATGACATTAGAAATAAAGATCTCGAATGCAGGCGATTAGACGGATTAAATTAATCCTTTCACATGAAATATAGAAATTCTTCGTGTTTACCAAATTCGGAATAAAAGAAAATCTTACAGGATGAACGGAGGTAAATAAAAAGTTGGGAGTTTGTATTTAAAAAACGTGAAGTTCATCTGCAAATAAATATTTGTCTAAATAAATCATTTCACGAACCATAAACTTCCAGTTCACAGATCTGTGGTAGTTCTGGTGTATTATCATTTGCCAGCAGAATCACGTATTGACCTCTGATGACCTCATTACACTGGACGTCGATTTCACTGAGGTTATTTCCCTTGTAGGTGTAACACAGCTGACTTTTGCTTTTGACGCTAGAAAAGTCAGTAGAGTTACCCACGTAGATCTCGAAGGCTCGAAAATCTGTAAAATATACCAAGACATAAACAAACGACTCAAGTAAAACTTGTTGATAACTTGCTCTTTTAACTAGCAGATCTGAATGAACTCTGAGAGCATAATTCGCCTGATAATGAAAACAAACTTGTTCTTGGTGTCGTGTGATGTCCAGGAATCGATAAACGGAAGAACAAAAGAGAAACAAATGAAATTATAATTGATTTCCGCTATGAAAATATCTCATTACTGTTCTTCCTTCAGTGGGATGATGTTAAAACAAATTTTCAGGTAATTAAATACTGACGAATGTCTACCATTTCACTGTTCTCCAGATCCATTTGGTGTATAATATTGTTAAAGGTTCCAAATCTCACGTCACTAGTAAACTATGGACACTTTTCGTTTAATATTAATTAGCAAATTACAATTAAAAATTACAGATATATAATTATTTTTTTACTATTTAATATCTGTAGCAAACATTAAAATTAAAAATAGTATTTGGATAAAGATAATAAATATAGCATTCGTTATATGAAATATGAAGATTATACCACAGATCATAAATAAGAATTAATAAATAAATAACATATAATACAAGAAGAATGTGTTGACCTCGTCAGAATAATACGTCAAAGAAGTTGGCAGCTAAATGTAAAATGTTGTTAATGTCTGTACAGCTGTTGACGATTCTAGGTAAGACAACTAAAGAAGTTAAGAAATGTTGAAAGATCTCTTCTGTATGCAAATCGTCCGATGTTTATTAGACGTTAAAAAACCTGACGACGATTATAATAAGTTAACATTTTCATTAATATATATATTAGATATTAAAAGATATGTATGCTCACATAATCATATCTTCACAATCAAAATAATAATATGATCACAGTGAGTAACGATAGCAGTTTCTAGGTAGTTTAGCGCAGACAGACAAATTGTTGAAATGTTCTGTCACTAGAAACTTTCCGAAAAGTTTATCGTTTCAATGATTAAGGATGAACGAGAATAAATTTTTATGTTTGTGCACATTTAAATAAGAGAGTGTTATTAGTTGCTGATGCAGTTTGATTACTAACGTTAGGAAATGATACCTGTTACAAACCAGAATATTGTAGTAATTAATGAAAGTTAATTAATATTTAAATAATGAATAGAAATATTAGCGAAGTAAACGGTAACTTTTATGCTTCACCGACCAAAACAATTGGACTCAAGACTGTGGTCTCATTAAAAAGTTTTTTAGTTTACATTCGATAATAAAATGTTTATAATACTTTAATAAAAACAATGGACATCAGAGGGAGAATATTGTTTAAATAGCCAGTTAATAGTGAACAAGGAGCTGCCACAAGTCACAGTTATAAAGATGTTATGCTGATTATATAGTCTTAAACTTGGTATGACTCAGTTAAATGTTGGTCACGTGAGTCTGTTCCCCAGAATAACTTTTCTGTGACATCTACGTAAAAGTAGCTGCATCAGGAGCAGATAATTAACAGAAGGTAGATGTCTCAGTATTATTTAATATATTAAAACTATAGCTATCTATTTAAAATCCTTAAATGCAATTACGTTTCACAAAACGCTTATTTATTTTGAAATATTTATAGAAACAAAGAAAATACGGAGAGTAAAATAAAAATAGCACGTGACCGAATGGTACGTTATTTACCAAAATGAAATGGTCCATAGATCAGTCACGTGCCAGTATGGATAACTGTGATTGGTTGTCATAAGAGCGGAAAGGAAAACGCCGCACTTCCTAAGACTGTAAAAGTACAGTTAGAGATTTCACTGTGATGTGAAGAATGAAAAGCAGAATAATGAATGATTCCATCGGACAGACGTCTATCATTCATACACAATACATCAACATCAAATATATAACTAGAAATAAATAGTCAGGCTGAATTATTACTGTCTTTCTATTGTTTACTTCTAACTCGTTCCACTGATCAATGATGACGTAACAGGTGAACGTACAGACTGTGTTGTATTAATTGTCGTTACCTGCCCTCCGGGATATATACAACCTCATTGATTTCACCAACCCGTAACTCTTAAGATCCACACGAATCCAAACTACAGATCTGTTCAAGCAGGTGTCGTCTCTTCCGTCAACAATTAAGTGTGCATTATATTCTCTAGTCCAAATGTAATATTTATAAAATGCCCGAGGATTCCTCGCCAGTTTTCCTGTAAAAAAACAAAACCTTACGAAATAACAGCATTAAAATTTGAATTTATGTTCACACCCTTAAGTTATAATCTTTTAAAGACAAATTATAATATCTCTCATTGTCTACCATTCATAAGATCTCTTAGCATAGTCGAGTTCCTCAAGGATATCAAGAAAATTATCCCTCTGAAGGTTAACTGGTTTATAATGGTTGCCCTCGATTTCCTTTCTTTCGATAATATAAATTGCGGATGAAAATATTTCCTAGTTCTCACATGAACGTTAAACGGTTAAAATGTTTTATATAATTAATCATTTGACAAGAATAATTAACTCTCACTTGTTCTATTCTCCTCACTATGGTACAGCTGATATATTTATTAACTTCCTATTTCATAAAGATATTAAATAAATAGTTTACAATACTTAAATTTAAGTTAATACCGGTTCAATCTGAAGATGAGCGAGTTGTGATAAGGAGATAAAATTAGCATAATTAAACACTTTAATAACAAATATCGTTAAATAAAATGTTTCGGGGAGAAATTAATGGTAAACACGTGAATATTGTAAAGATTGAAAACAAAATGTTCATTTAACAGAGTTTTTGTGTCGACTGGAATTCGCAGATCAATTAGATCACGATCCCCTCCGGGAATAATTCAGATCATACAGCTGGGAACCCGGATTATAAATGGAGTTCGAACAAATTCACCTAATCAGAGAAATAAGAAATACGAACATTAATTAAAATATGACGTCATCAGTAACTGCGCTCATTCTCCGCGGATAACACGTGACTTCAGTTTCTGTTCACGTGCATTAGATGACGGCCATCATCTGTCATGACAGAATATGAATAAAACCGGCTGACGACAAATAGTTTCTCAGATGATTTGATTGTAATCATAAAGAATTGTTAGATAAGTAAAAGGATACTTTACATTATCAGTTAACCGAATAATCTGACGAAGATAAAATTCTTGACGAAATCTAAGCGGGCATGACAGGGTTAAAATTACTGCGCAGCTTTAATGGACTTGATATAGATGTCGCTCAAAATGTGGTATTTATACTTGACTTTCTTTCCACTTGACTTTGAAAGCCGTCTGTTTTAAATCGCTTCTAATTTCTACTTTTAATAAAAATATCACCTCAATTATAGCATAAAGTATTTCAGTTTATCTTTAATTTGAACACAAACTGTATTTCTCAGTGGAGGACGGACCAGTAATTTTTTGATTGGATAAATGCAGTGTTCAGAAATATTTCTCAATCGTCAGAGGGACTAGAAACGGTTAAAATGCTCTGATTAATTAATTATTTCACTCGTTAAGAGTCATCTCTCTGATGTTGTCTTTCCCTTCCTGTAGTACAAGTAATTTATTGTTTATGAAACTATGTAATCGAAATTCCATTCTAAAGAAAGAATGAGTAATGTGCCGTGAAATATAAGTAAAGACCTTTAATTGGCGCAGACTCAAATATATAGTAAAGATGAAATTGTCTGTCTGCAGGTGTACACGGTCCTTTCGCATCTTTCTCTTGCGTTTCTACCAAAAGGCGGTGATTAATCCACGGAAGCTGGATTGTTGGTTTAATCTCTTCAAAATCCATTTCACCAGAGCTGGAAACTTCTTTCCCAACATTTTTTCATTTGTGTATTTTAGACATTCGCCGACCTAATGCTGAACAGGTTTGGCCACGTTACGATTGACCCAAGTGACGGAAGTAGCCTCTTCTATTCTATAAGCCAAGGAATTTAGATAACAGTAGCTTCTCGCTGTCTGTTCACCTTTACCTGTAAACTGGATCACCTTACTATCAGGTCTGACACTTTATCAACTCTTGCATTGAGTAGTAGTTGACCAGTGGGCTCTGATAACAATTTATGCAAAAATACAAAACGTTTCTCCGAGAGCTGTATGACCGAAGAGTAAATCCTTTGATCCTATTATTCCAAACGAGTTATCACTGCGTTCATCAGAGTCCGGAGAAAAGACTTTCTATCAGGGATCATATTTACCTAGCAGGTTACCTGCAGCAACACAGGAAGGAGTACAACTTTCTTACGAATATAACTACCTCAGCGCAGAAACTGCTACAGAAAAAATTACAGGAAGTTCCAACGATCTTGCTTTCTATTTGGAACTATTCTCCATCACCAGACATGAAAGCATCTGGAGCTATTCTACTGGTGTATATCAGCAGCGAGTTATGAATAACGCTTTTGATGTTATTTCATTCGCTGGGTGAATGGGTATTGAGGTTGGTCTGATCTGGAGCAAGGTAGCATAAGACATTCATGGAATATAACGTTCTGTGGCGCCAACCACGGTGTGGACTGCTGGTCATCTACCAATGGTGCCGTATCATCAGTAGACATTGGTCCATTTATCCCAAACTTCTTTATCTATCTGTTCATGGATCTAACCACTTGGCGGCTGTCTAACTCGGAAAAGATCGGATTGTACGGTAAATTGTCGAGTGGGCCGAACTGTTTTAGAATGTCATCAGAAAACTGCTATTACACGTCGTGAAGACAACAAGATGCTGGGTAAGTTAAATTAAAGTGATATTTGGGAACAGGTAAAGAATTCTGTCATCATAACCAGCGAGACAGTGGTCCAGGTGTCATACTCTCATTGCCCGCGAGACGCTGCCTGCTCTGTTGGCTGTTCAGAAGATGGCGTCTACCTCAACAGAGGAATGTGCTATTGGAATCATCAGAAACAGACGATAAATCTCTGCACGTCTTGTATCTGCCCTCGACACTTAAAGGGTAAATTTCACCTAAACATAATATCTTGGTGGGGAGGAAATCGCCTGAAATTTGCTTAATGTGAATATCTTCGTCTCGCAGCTAAGGAGATTTGTGTAAATCGGAAAACTCCGGACTGGACAAGCGGCAGGTAACTCTACCGGAAAGTGAAGAAACAGGTGTCTGGGCCTTTATGGGGTCGTGTAGATACCACTGATTACAGAAAGGTAATTATTTATTTTAAGAAAAGGTATTAATGACTTAACCGTTTTAATTATATCAGCTTCCTTTTTACCATATTATCACATCTATAAATATATTTCTGATAATTTAAAGTTCGATGAATTCTTTTAAAATTTGATTCGAGACCCAAGTGCAGCAAGTTAGTGAACCACACACCGAATGTACACTTACTCTTCTGGCAATTCTCCCCCTGCCATCCCTCAGAACAGCCGTGTAGGCAGCTTCCATTTGAGTGGTCGCACACACGCCTCGTGCTGGTGCCCTGTTCCTTACAATTACAGTCGTTCCGACAGTCCTCTCCAAAATGTCTGGTGCTGCACCTTGATTCTAACGAGGAATAGAGTACTACAATGGTAGACAACATTACGCACACCAGCAGAGCATAACAAAGTATTTGCAATAGTCAATTAATTCATTGAGCAGGTGTCTCTTTTGTTTATTGCGATATGACATCCAGAGCTGAGGTGTAGCTACATAAGACAGAGGTTGACAATTAAGGTCCCTAACTAAGGGAGACTGGGGACGGGAGTCACTCCCAGTAATGAGATGGTTGGCCAGCAGCTAAATGCATACCTCAGTATCCCCTTAATTAGAGAGACAAATTCTTCTGCCCTAATAATCTTCTCATTTCAAATTCCAATTGTAATATTCATTATTATAAATTTACCCGCACGAACACGTGGATTACTGATTGCTTAATACGTTAATCTCGTTGTGTTGAAGCCATCGCCAAATAGCTCCATAAACTGAAACTAATTATATTTTAACCGCCTGTCTGTGTAATACATGTGTTAACCCATGTCGTCCAAATGTAGGTATCCTGTTTTGCTCATGCAGAATGCACGACAATATTTCCACAAATAATTACCTCTTAATTTCAGTTCATTATGCTACCAAATTAGTAAGGATGACTCAGGGTTTTTGTCAGCGAGGAGGTCCAGGGATAACCTGGCAGACTCAAGACCGAGGACCCAGGTTGGGTTTCGCTTCCTCCATATAATTGTATTACCTAGCGCTTTTCCCTAGGCAGCCATTCGCTTTGGTTTTCACCTTTGTCATAAAAGTAAGGAACCCAGTAGGGACCTTTGATTCTAGGAAATACGATGTCAGATCGCATCGGGAACTTCGCTACCCGGCTACTGTCTCGGGTGCCGGCTTCCTTACGGTATCAGTTGGGGCGGAAGAGAATATGCGACGGCGTGAAAAGCAACGAAAGGCCGTCTGATTATGGATGCTAACATGTGTCATTTTCTTAATTTCTTAATATTTTAACACACAACTTTTACTTCACAGGTTATGTTATTAAACAAAATTACTGTTAAGGATCCCAGTATTCTGTCCTCTCTACCTGACTTATTATAAGCAGGGATCTCTAAAAAACTATTCAATTAGAGATTTCTGGTTAGTCAATAGTTGAATCTGCGACCCCAATCGAATCTCGTACCTGCCATTATTGAATACAGTGGCGTCGTTAAAGGGTTAGTCAGAAAACAAAGAGCGGAAATTGGAAAACTTTGCTGATCTGAGGTCGCTGATGGTCTACTTTTGTTTATGATGCCCAGTTTTCATGATCACAGGACAAAAGTGAGGGGTGGGTGACATATTCCTAGTGACGAACGATTCCATCTGATCGTTGGTTGCATTTGAATCTTTATACTAAATACTCTACAGCTGAATTAAATCGAAATGGTCAGCTGATCACTGACTGAACGATCGCTATTGTAGACGGGTCTTCTCCTGTCCCCAACTTCCTGGTATATGGACGTTTGTACAAGTTTTGGACGCGGTCTATAACTGACTTCAGCTGGTGGATGTCTCACACTTTGTATCCCTGAGTGATATTTAGGATTTCTGAGAAAGTGAAGTTAAAAAGAGTTATTCTCAGCTGCGTCGACTCTACGGTGATACAAAAGAGGCTGATGCAGGGGATCAAGAGATACAGATCATCCGCGGTACGTTTATGGCCCTATTCTGCTCCCGTCCTTCCACACATCACGTCCACTCTTCGAAAAATTCGTTTGCTTACCTGTCCTGCCGAAATTAAGGTATCCCAGGTAAAATATCACAAGGGTAAAGTAAACATTCTTCATTCTTGCTGGCCTTATTCTCCTGCAATTACCTCATTCTGTGTCATACCAACCTAAGACTAGAACCGTCGGAAACAGGATCCACGTTAACTTCCTTGTTCAGGCTACGAGAGTTGTGATGGACGACATCATTTGTGTCCCAATAGTTTCGTGTAGGCGGGTAATGAATCTAAGGGAAGTAAACTCTGCTTTGTATTATTATTATTATTATTATTATTATTATTATTATTATTATTATTTATTATTATACACAAACACTTTGCTATGCCCCCTGTATAATTTGCAGGCCAAACCGACCTATTCTCCACCCGTCACAGTTCCTCGTCCGTCAGAGATGAACCGGTTCGCGTCTGGTCTGGTTGTCGTGCTCGTCCGCTGCTGTCACGGTCCAGCGGATCTTCTCTGACTGTACCTGCCCCAGTCCTGTGGAAGGTTCCAGGATCTCCGTGAATTCTAGTACCTCGTGGAAACAGAAGAACGCCAAGAACTTTGCTGACAGTCGGACTGAAGGCCGAGGTACCCCGGCTGTTCCACTTTTTTAACCCCTTTAAACCTGATTCCTCCGTCTGGGAAAGTGGAAATAAATGAGTTTCACAGATCAGCAGATTCAACGACTGCAGCCGAACGATTAGAAAATACCGAGATGTGTTTCTCAAAGAGCAGACGACACAAGAAGAATAGCGTCCGTGTCTTCGCCATTGTCGGCGCAGTAGTACGAAAGTTAACTGCGTCCTATTTCAACGTCTTCTCACCTGTAGAACGTCAGGTAAGCACAACAAAGGTGGTTTTTTTTGCTATCTTCAGGAAAACCTAAGAAAGACCATTTATCATCCATAACAGGGTCTTGCCCCTGACGTTCTACAGGTGAGAGAAGACGTTGAAATAGGACGCAGTTAACTTTCGTACTACTGCGCGACAATGGCGAAGACACGGACGCTATTCTTCTTGTGTCGTCTGCTCTTTGAGAAACACAGTCTGGTATTTTCTAATCGTTCGGGGGCAGACGTTGAATCTGCTGATCTGTGAAACTCATTTATTTCCACTTTCCCAGACGGAGGAATCAGGTTTAAAGGGGTTAAAAAGTGGAACAGCCGGAGGTACCTCGGCCTTCAGTCCGACTGTCAGCAAAGTTCTTGGCGTTCTTCTGTTTCCACGAGGTACTAGAATTCACGGAGAACCTGGAACCTTCCACAGGACTGGGGCAGGTACAGTCAGAGAAGATCCGCTGGACCGTGACAGCAGCGGACGAGCAGACGACCACCAGACCAGACGCGAACCGGTTCATCTCTGACGGACGAGGAACTGTGACGGGTGGAGAATAGGTCGGTTTGGCCTGCAAATTATACAGGGGGCATAGCAAAGTGTTGTGTAATAATAATAATAATAATAATAATAATAATAATAAAATAATCATAATAATAATAATAATAATAACAAGCAGAGTTACTTCCCTTAGATTCATTAACCGCCTACACGGAAACTATTGGGACACAAATGATGTCGTCCATCACAAACTCTCGTAGCCTGAACAAGGAAGTTAACGTGGATCCTGTTTCCGACGGTTCTAGTCTTAGGTTGGTATGACACAGATGATGTGGTAATTGCAGGAGAATAAGGCCAGCAAGAATGAAGAATGTTTACTTTACCCTTGTGATATTTTACCTGGGATACCTTAATTTCGGCAGGACAGGTAAGCAAACGAAATTTTTCGAAGAGTGGACGTGATGTGTGGAAGGACGGGAGCAGAATAGGGCCATAAACGTACCGCGGATGATCTGTATCTCTTGATCCCCTGCATCAGCCTCTTTTGTATCACCGTAGAGTCGACGCAGCTGAGAATAACTCTTTTTAACTTCACTTTCTCAGAAATCCTAAATATCACTCAGGGATACAAAGTGTGAGACATCCACCAGCTGAAGTCAGTTATAGACCGCGTCAAAAACTTGTACAAACGTCCATATACCAGGAAGTGGGGACAGGAGAAGACCCGTCTACAATAGCGATCGTTCAGTCAGTGATCAGCTGACCATTTCGATTTAATTCAGCTCTGTAGAGTATTTAGTATAAAGATTCAAATGTAACCAACGATCAGATGGAATCGTTCGTCACTAGGAATATGTCACCCACCCCTCACTTTTGTCCTGTGATCATGAAAACTGGGCATCATAAACAAAAGTAGACCATCAGCGACCTCAGATCAGCAAAGTTTTCCAATTTCCGCTCTTTGTTTTCTGACTAACCCTTTAACGACGCCACTGTATTCAATAAGGGCAGGTACGAGATTCGATTGGGGTCGCAGATTCAACTATTGAGTAACCAGAAATCTCTAATTGAATAATTTTTTAGAGATCCCTGCTTATAATAAGTCAGGTAGAGAGGACAGAATACTGGGATCCTTAACAGTATTGTTGTTTAATATCATAACCTGTGAAGTAAAAGTTGTATGTTAAAATATTAAGAAATTAAGAAAATGACACATGTTAGCATCCATAATCAGACGGCCTTTCGTTGCTTTTCACGCCGTCGCATATTCTCTTCCGCCCCAACTGATACCGTAAGGAAGCCGGCACCCGAGACAGTAGCCGGGTAGCGAAGTTCCGATGCGATCTGACATCGTATTTCCTAGAATCAAAGGTCCCTACTGGGTTCCTTACTTTTATGACAAAGGTGAAACCAAAGCGAATGGCTGCCTAGGGAAAAGCGCTAGGTAATACAATTATATGGAGGAAGCGAAACCCAACCTGGGTCCTCGGTCTTGAGTCTGCCAGGTTATCCCTGGACCTCCTCGCTGACAACAAACCCTGAGTCATCCTTACTAATTTGGTAGCATAATGAACTGAAATTAAGAGGTAATTATTTGTGGAAATATTGTCGTGCATTCTGCATGAGCAAAACAGGATACCTACATTTGGACGACATGGGTTAACACATGTATTACACAGACAGGCGGTTAAAATATAATTAGTTTCAGTTTATGGAGCTATTTGGCGATGGCTTCAACACAACGAGATTAACGTATTAAGCAATCAGTAATCCACGTGTTCGTGCGGGTAAATTTATAATAATGAATATTACAATTGGAATTTGAAATGAGAAGATTATTAGAGCAGAAGAATTTGTGTCTCTAATTAAGGGGATACTGAGGTATGCATTTAGCTGCTGGCCAACCATCTCATTACTGGGAGTGACTCCCGTCCCCAGTCTCCCTTAGTTAGGGACCTTAATTGTCAACCTCTGTCTTATGTAGCTACACCTCAGCTCTGGATGTCATATCGCAATAAACACAAGAGACACCTGCTCAATGAATTAATTGACTATTGCAAATACTTTGTTATGCTCTGCTGGTGTGCGTAATGTTGTCTACCATTGTAGTACTCTATTCCTCGTTAGAATCAAGGTGCAGCACCAGACATTTTGGAGAGGACTGGGA
The DNA here is from genome assembly GCA_018389105.1 of Nautilus pompilius. Taxonomy (NCBI): domain Eukaryota; kingdom Metazoa; phylum Mollusca; class Cephalopoda; order Nautilida; family Nautilidae; genus Nautilus; species Nautilus pompilius. The sequence continues at coordinate 2,831 of JACATO010001264.1, read as the reverse complement.
AACGACTGTCATTGTAAGGAACAGGGCACCAGCACGAGGCGTGTGTGCGACCACTCAAATGGAAGCTGCCTACACGGCTGTTCTGAGGGATGGCAGGGGGGAGAATTGCCAGAAGAGTAAGTGTACATTCGGTGTGTGGTTCACTAACTTGCTGCACTTGGGTCTCGAATCAAATTTTAAAAGAATTCATCGAACTTTTTTATCCGATAAAATTATCAGAAATATATTTATAGATGTGATAATATGGTAAAAAGGAAGCTGATATAATTAAAACGGTTAAGTCATTAATACCTTTTCTTAAAATAAATAATTACCTTTCTGTAATCAGTGGTATCTACACGACCCCATAAAGGCCCAGACACCTGTTTCTTCACTTTCCGGTAGAGTTACCTGCCGCTTGTCCAGTCCGGAGTTTTTCGATTTACACAAATCTCCTTAGCTGCGAGACGAAGATATTCACATTAAGCAATTTCAGGCGATTTCCTCCCCACCAAGATATTATGTTTAGGTGAAATTTACCCTTTAAGTGTCGAGGGCAGATACAAGACGTGCAGAGATTTATCGTCTGTTTCTGATGATTCTAATAGCACATTCCTCTGTTGGAGGTAGACGCCATCTTCTGAACAGCCAACAGAGCAGGCAGCGTCTCGCGGGCAATGAGAGTATGACACCTGGACCACTGTCTCGCTGGTTATGATAACAGAATTCTTTACCTGTTCCCAAATATCACTTTAATTTAAACTTACCCAGCATCTTGTTGTCTTCACGACGTGTAATAGCAGTTTTCTGATGACATTCTAAAACAGTTCGGCCCACTCGACAATTTACCGTACAATCCGATCTTTTCCGAGTTAGACAGCCGCCAATGGTCAGACCCATGAACAGATAGATAAAGAAGTTTGGGATAAATGGACCAATGTCTACTGATGATATGGCACCATTGGTAGATGACCAGCAGTCCACACCGTGGTTGGCGCCACAGAACGTTATATTCCATGAATGTCTTATGCTACCTTGCTCCAGATCAGACCAACCTCAATACCCATTCACCCAGCGAATGAAATAACATCAAAAGCGTTATTCATAACTCGCTGCTGATATACACCAGTAGAATAGCTCCAGATGCTTTCATGTCTGGTGATGGAGAATAGTTCCAAATAGAAAGCAAGATCGTTGGAACTTCCTGTAATTTTTATCTGTAGCAGTTTCTGCGCTGAGGTAGTTATATTCGTAAGAAAGTTGTACTCCTTCCTGTTGCTGCAGGTAACCTGCTAGGTAAATATGATCCCTGATAGAAAGTCTTTTCTCCGGACTCTGATGAACGCAGTGATAACTCGTTTGGAATGGAATAATAGGATCAAAGGATTTACTCTTCGGTCATACAGCTCTCGGAGAAACGTTTTTGTATTTCTGCATAAATTGTTATCAGAACCCACTGGTCAACTACTACTCAATGCAAGAGTTGATAAAGTGTCAGACCTGATAGTAAGGTGATCCAGTTTACAGGTAAAGGTGAACAGACAGCGAGAAGCTACTGTTATCTAAATTCCTTGGCTTATAGAATAGAAGGGGCTACTTCCGTCACTTGGGTCAATCGTAACGTGGCCAAACCTGTTCAGCATTAGGATCGGCGAATGTCTAAAATACACAAATGAAAAAATTTTGGGAAAGAAGTTTCCAGCTCTGGTGAAATGGATTTTGAAGAGATTAAACCAACAATCCAGCTTCTGTGGATTAATCACCGCCTTTTGGTAGAAACGCAAGAGATAGATGCGAAAGGACCGTGTACACCTGCAGACAGACAATCTCATCTTTACTATTTATTTGAGTCTGCGCCAATTAAAGGTCTTTACTTTCTATTTCACGGCACGTTTACTCATTCTTTCTTTAGAATGGAATTTCGATTACATAGTTTCATAAACAATAAATTACTTGTACTACAGGAAGGGAAAGACAACATCAGAGAGATGACTCTTAACGAGTGAAATAATTAATTAATCATAGCATTTTAACCGTTTCTAATCCCTCTGACGATTGAGAAATATTTCTGAACACTGCATTTATCCAACCAAAAAATTACTGGTCCGTCCTCCACTGAGAAATACAGTTTGTGTTCAAATTAAAATAAACTGATATACTTTATGCTATAATTGAGGTGATATTTTTATATAAAAGTAGAAATTAGAAGCGATTTAAAACAGACGGCTTTCAAAGTCAAGAGGAAAGAAAGTCAAGTAAAATACCACATTTTGAGCGACATCTATTCAAGTCCATTAAAGCTGCGCAGTAATTTTAACCCTGTCATGCCCGCTTAGATTTCGTCAAGAATTTTATCTTCGTCAGATTATTCGGTTAACTGATAATGTAAAGTATCCTTTTACTTATCTAACAATTCTTTAGGATTACAATCAAATCATCTGAGAAAATATTTGTCGTCAGCCTCTTTCATTCATATTCTGTCATGACAGATGATGGCCGGCATCTAATGCACGTGAACAGAAACTGAAGTCACGTGTAATCCGCGGAGAATGAGCGCAGTTACTGATGACGTCATATTTTTAATTAATGTTCGTATTTCTTATTTTCTCTGATTAGGTGAATTTGTTCGAACTCCATTTTTAATCCGGGTTCCCAGCTGTATGATCTGAATTATTCCCGGAGGGGATCGTGATCTAATTGATCTGCGAATTCCAGTCGACACAAAAACTCTGTTAAATGAACATTTTGTTTTCAATCTTTACAATATTCACGTGTTACCATTAATTTCTCCCCGAAACATTTTATTTAACGATTATTGTGTATTAAAGTGTTGAATTATGCTAATTTTATTC
>JACATO010001263.1:0-16019 GCA_018389105.1 Nautilus pompilius | reverse complement strand
GAAAACAATTACACAGAAGAAAAAAATAAAAGAGAGAAGGGAAAATTTATAATCCCCCCGCACAGGTTTTTTCGTTCAAGTCTCTGTCCGGCAGAGAGAAACGACGACTGGTTGTCAGGCGTACGACCGGTCGGCGATAAAAAGATGTTTAGCTTTCCTTTCACAATTGTTCCGCCATTTTTTATGACGGATGATGTGTCAGGGACTATATTGGTTTGCATGTGCCGGCGGTGTCAGGTGTCGCCACCTATAGTCTGTCGCAGGCGGAGCGAGGGGTAAATCAAATTGATAATACCCGTCTGTCGATAATTGCTCTGGATTTCTGACAGGGTTTTTTAAAAAAAAAAAAACAACAACAAACAACAAAGTGCGCGTGGGGGGGGGGACAGGGAAATGCGTAACTATTCGTTTGTGCGCCGTATAAATTTAGGAGAAAGGATAAGGGAATGTATAGTATGGCAGCTGTCCGTGTGTGTGACATGGAGTAAAACATCGCTCCTCCAGCGAGCCCGACATTGTCGTCCAATTACCTCGAGACAAGCGGCCGCTTAGGTAATTGAACTGTCAGTTTCTGTCGCTCGACACAACGCGCCGGACGGCCCCACGTTCCGGGTTCGATTCCCTTCCGGCCGTCGATGTGTTTGCCTTAATTTTTAAATGTTATTGTTTCCCCACCACCTCGATCTTGGAAGCGAATTAAGCCCCTCGATGCGAAGTTTCGCACCTGTTGCTTGAAGACTGGGGCCGCCTTCAGACCGAAAGTTGATCCCCTTTTTGTGGTTTGTCAACTGCCGGCCAACGCCCCCACCCCTGTCCCTTTCCTGTGGAGACGTTGCCTATCTGATCACGCTTTTCACCATTAGGTCATTAGAAAACCTGCTTTAAAATGATTGCTTTCGCCCCGCCCCTGTATTTTACTCAGCAAGTCAGCGACGAACGACGGGGGCAGCGACTGACTCAACCCGAGAATGAATTGATAACCATCAGCCCGCCTAACGGAAATGCCACCACTGTGTGTAATACCGGACGACGAATCACCTTTAATGACATACGTGGACAACCAAAAGAACACTTTTACATGGCGATTCTTCTTTCTCGAACTCGCGTGCCGACATCAGTAACCGAGCGGAGCGAGGACACGGTGCTGGGATTAGGCGCAGGTTATTGGGTTGTCCTCAGAGGAACTCGAATTTTGCTTCTAAGCTGTCATAACAAACAGAATGTTTGGCTTAAAGCACTTGTAGATGAAAGAGTCAGCTAAGTGCACGGTGTGCTGACGTCACAGAGGCTTAGGATGGGTCAGGAAAACTGATACAGAGGTTGAACATTTATTAGATCAGTTTAAGCCGACGGAAAACGATAGTGATAGCGGGGATCGACACGAAGGATGACGAAAAGGAATTCAATAAATCCCGGATAAATGAATTATCATTGTTGTTGTTGTTTTTTAAATTTCTTAAACCGAACTAAAAATACTAAAATTATCATTTCCATTCATATGCACACTCTTAGATCTTCACCATCTCTTTATGTTGTATTCATGATTAGCATTATACTTCCGATGCTTGCATATGCATAAAATTGTAAAGTAAATTAAATAATTCCAAGATACAAGCATATTGTGTGACATCTTTAAATAAGAATTTATCGCCAATAATTATTACTGTATGTCTAAAAGTTTCCAAATTGAGTGCATTATATTTAAATAATAGAAAAAGAACTTTATAATATTTGCAATTTGTTACTCTTCGGCTCCACTGAAATGAGGTAGATAAATATCAGTATTAATGGAAATATAAACTTTTTTTAATCCACAAACGGAAACTTTTAGCTTTAAGATGTTTCCGTAAGAAAAAGCAAAAAAAAAGGTAATAACCACTAGCATTTTATCGGTTTCCCATTGATCTATCCAACAAAATGGAGATCGATCTGGTGGTCGTTTTAAAGGCATAAACGAAGTAAAGAAGTCGTTTTCGCTGTTAATTAATGGTGGCCCTTTCAGATTTTACAAATATTGTATTAGGTGTTCCTTTAGAAAGTTTTTGACTAAACAGAGAGATGAAAAGATCAAGAGAATCAGGGTTAAGCACGACACATTATTAGCGGTCTCCATGAGTCAGAGCTATACCAGGGAAATGAATATATACGTATATAGCTCTACTTCCTGGGTGGAAGCTCAAGAAGTCAGAGTGAAAGATGTGTTCTGGAGTGTTGTATGAAGCAAACGTAATTAGCCGTGTGACAATGGGTTAAAAGGCCATGAATCACGAGTGGCGAGGCGGTGTCTAGTAGGGCGACTCAACAGGTGAAATATCCGCTTTGTTTTTCTTGTGCTTCAGGGTTTTATTAAAATCTGTCGCCGATTTCCATCAGTGGAAGCTTTTGCTCCACTCCGGAGGTCCTCCGTGAGCGGAGATAAATGCATTTATCTGAACGTTTCTCCAAATACTTTCTTAAAAAGTATAATTTGCCTGCTGATGGTCGTGAGAGAATTCCAATTTAAATTATTAATGTACTATTCATCTGTTTGTGCAAAAAATATATAGTGAATAATAATAATAATAATAATAATAATAATAATAATAATAATAATATTAATAAAGTTTTAACGTCCAACGGAATCCATTATCCGTTCTTGAACTCTCACTGATGACGGCGCACATTTTTTTGAATTAATTAGCATAACCACCTAAATAGTTAACTCCTAACATATTATTTCTGATAGCGGTAAGTAAATTCGTGATTTTATATAAACGTTCTTTTTACCTGATAAACACTGTTTCGGCGTTGTCTGAAGGCACCTCTTCACGGTTTCTCTTTCTTGAGAGAAGCTCCCGCGGGTGAAGAATTTCCGGTGTCACGGGTGTTCCGGTTCCCGGTGTCACATAATGTCCGGTTACCGGTGTCACATAATGTCCGGTTACCGCAACAACAACAACAACAACAAAAAAATTTGTATTTTGAAAATGTCCACAACCTTGTCGAGATACAGGTGAAGATTAACAGAGCGTTTAAACCAAAGACCGCGGCAGCACGTGCGCCGGAACTGGGAGATTGGTCGACTTAACCCCCCCCCCACCGCCAGTAAATTTCTAACCACCCACTCACCTGTGTACTGCGGTTACTGGCTATTTTACTAGAAACATCTCACCACCACTGACACCGGCCGTCTTCTATACACCGCTTACCTGGGTCTCTCCTTTTTTTTCACCTGGACCCTCAGTCGCTTCGCTGATTTATTTCTAACTCAGTTATTTCCGTCTTTTCTGAGTTAGTATTTTCCGGCCGTTGTGTACCACCAAACTTTCAACCAGGTGACTCTTGTTCCTTCTCCTCCCCAGCTCCCTTCTTCATCCGCTGTCCTTCCATCGTTAAAATCTCCATTTTGTGTTGCCGCCTGGTCACCCCCGGTGTATTTCCCTAACCTCCCTTCTCCTGTAGTTGATGGCTGTTAATGATTGAATTTCTCTGGGTTATGGTGGTTCCATCTCGGCAGGTGCCTGCAGGTGAGTTCGAGAGGTTATCGGGAGAAAGAGTCTCCGGTCCGTCCCCCCTTTTATTTTTTGATTGCGACACGACTGCTTCTTTGCTGGTCCTCACTTCTCGGTCATTAACATATTACACAAAATCGATTTTTGATTAGCCCCCATGTTATAAGAAATCAGTTCCTACCCTCATAATAAACAATCATAAAAAAACATGTACTTATTTACTGTGTGATCTCAAAACAGATGCTGTGCTCACTCTCAAAAATTCGTCCTTTAGGCCAGTGGTCCAGATCCCAGGAAGTTTGCAGAAACTACAAAGGAATGGTACTTCACTGCTCTCATACGTATGGATCCATGTCGGTGATATTTCACGCTTAAAACGTCTGTGTTCAGGAAGACCTTTTTCGGTACTGAGAACCTCGCCGACTGGACCAGATTATCTGATTGTTCTGTATGAAACTTTGGACACTTTAAACCTCTTGTTTTCTCGGCTAGACTGCCATAAAAGAATCGAAATACGACCAGTAACCTTGTGTCTGTTAGCAAAGAATTTTCGACTATGGTTGCAATAATTATTCACAGAGATTCATTCTATTAGATAACGAGTTAGTCCATTGACTTTAGTTTAAAGAATCAGGTGAGACTGGCAGTCACAATTTTAGTCATCATCTATAAACCAGGAGTAATCTATGCAAATCATAAAATTTTGTAATTAACTAATTTTAGTTCAATTTCAAATATTAGAGAGACGGACGAGAGAGAGAGAGAGAGAGAGAGAGAGGGAGAGATGGCGAGAGAGAGAGAGAGGCGGAGAGAAGAGGGAGGTGGAGAGAGAGAGAGAGAGATGAGGAGAGAGAGAGAGAGTGGGGAGGGGGAGAGAGAGAGAGGAGAGGGATGGAGAGAGAGAGAGAGAGAGGAGAGCTAGAGATGGAGGAGAGAGGAGGAGAGAGAGAGATGGGGAGAGGAGAGATAGAGATGGAGCGATGGGGGGAGAGAGAGAGAGAGAGCGAGAGGGAGGGAGGGAGGGGGTGAAAATTAGAAGAAGAGAGAGAACCTTACAAGTGTCTGCCACGTATTTTTTTAATATATATATATAAAAACGAAACTGTAGTCACGTAGTGGAAATTAATGTCCGCGAAGCATCTTAACTGAGAACTTCAAAGAAAACGTTAACTATGGTTTAGGAAATTTGGACGCAGGTCAGGTACGTGTGCTATGGAAAACTGTGACAGAAATCGGCGTAGCAGGAAGTACAGCAGGCATACTTTTGAGGGAACCAGCTGAGACTACACTGCATTAATGTTGAAGAATATCATTTATTTGTTTTCTTACATAATTAAATTAATAAATGAACTGATAATAATAATAATAATAATAATAATAATAATAATAATACTAATAATAATAATAATAATAATAATAATAATAATAATAATAATAATAATGATAGTTTTACTTTTCATTGCATATAATTCTATAAAATACTATTTTTCCTTTTTTCTGTATCAAAATTAATAAAACACTGACATCTAGAATGCTGTCTGTCGTTTTCGTATATTATTTAATAAAAACACAGAAATTAAAATGTTACTGGTAATCTTATGTATAATATAATTAAGTACAAACAAAGAAATGGGGAATAGTACTCTTTCTAACTGTTTGTATACAATTCAGTAATAATACTAAAATGATTTATTAAGCTACTTCATTTTTGTTTATAATTTAATAGAAATAAAGAAAATGATTTCAAAATAACGATTTTGTTGACTTTTATATAATTCTAGTAAAATACTGGAAAAATATACTATTTGACCTTTTCAGATATGATTTTAAGAAATAGTGAAATGTATAATTATGGAGCCTGTATATAATTGAATATAAATACTGAAAGTAAAAATTATATTATTTATAATTTTATGTTTATAATCGAATAATGATTAATAATAGTATTTGTGTTATTTCGTGGGTATTTATAGAATCATATATGAAAAGAGATATCTTCTATGTATTTCAGTTCAGTGTTACCAAAAAAGACAAAATAGAATTATTCTATATGTCAGTATCTCTGTGAGTCATACCTACATGTAAAAAATAGCTTTTGACTCTTTCGTATATGATTGTATGGAAATACTCAAACCTTTTCGTATACGATTCAATAAAATATTGAAATTCAAATAACTTTTATTTTTTCCGTATATTATTCAATAAAAATACTGCTTTTTAAAATTATTTTTGTTTTCTTATCTAATTCTATATAAACTACTGAATAAATAATAGCACATCTGATTTTTATCAAATGTAATTCTAGACTACTGGACTATAAAATAATATTATTTTGTATTCTTTTCCCATATAATGTGTAAAGAATAAACACTACTGAAAATAATTCAATGTACATAAATGAACAATTCTACTACATTTTAATTTTCGAAATGATTCAATTAAAATGCTGAAAATTAAAATGATACCGTCTATAACTTTTCCATATATAATATGATAGAAATACTAAAATGTATAATAATAATCTTGTTTTACTTTTTAAAATATTATTTAACTAACAATACTGACCTGTAGAATGGCAGTGCTTGTCTGTTTTCTATACAATTCGATAAAGGCACTGAAATTCTGACTAAAGGCCGGTATCTTTTGTATATAATCTTATTAAAATATTGTAATGTTGAATGATTTTTTGTCCGTTTTCGTATAAAAATCAAGATACCGAAATGTCGATGCATACTGTTTGTCCTTTTTCGTATCAAATTTTAAAAAAAATTACTGAAATCTGAAATGCGTATCAATTACCTTTTGCAGTATTGTTCAGCTTTCTTTGTATGTAATTCAATACAAATAGTTAATTCAAGAATGATACATACCGTTTGTTTGCACTTTTAGATATAATTCAAAATAATTATTGATATGGAAAATATTACAATTTTGTTTTCGGTTATAAATTTTTTAAAAATATTGAAATGAAGATTAAGAAAATATTTTTCTTTTGGTATAGAAATTTATAAAATACTTTAATGTGGAATAATACAAATGTTTTTTTCTTCGTATAATTATATTAAAAACGAAAATAAAAATGATTTTGTCTTCTTCTTATGTTATTTAATAAAAATACTGATTTAAAAAAAATTTTACACTTAATTATATGCAAAACACTGAAATAACTAATAATAATGTTATTTGTTTCTTATTGTATGTAATTATACAAAATTAGTGAAATGTGGAATAATATTATTTTGGTTGTCTTTTTAAATCCTGAAAGAAAAATGTTACAAACTGTCGGTTGTTTTTCGTATATAATTCGATAAAGATTCTTAAATAAAAGATTAACCATACCGTTCGTCTCTTGTCGGATGCAAATTTACCAAGCTCTACACAAACAAAGAATAGCTGGATGAAAATAATGAAATGTAGATTAATAGTATTTGTCTTTTTCGTATGTAATTCAATTTTAAAAATACTAAAACCTTCATTAATCCTGCTTGTCTTGGCTTATATATTTAATATATTTATATAAGTATAATTAAATGTTGACAAATGCCATTTACCTTTTTCGTGGATTATTCTATTTGTTTTTACTTTTATGTATACTTCTCTACAGATACTGAAATGTTCGGTATTGATATTCGTCTTGTTCCCCCCCTTGCAATTATATTTTTAAAATGCTGGAGGTAGATTGTGTCAACGTGGAATAATGGTGTCTGTTCCCTATTAGGCTCGAATAAGCTAAAACCCAGATAAACTTCAAACGAGAAAACACCGCAGTAAATTGCTGGAAAATTCTTCAGGCTTCGCTGTCTTCAGATACATGTTCGATCGGTGCCGCGGTGTATTTCTTCTCCAGGAACCTACGGCAAGTTCGTTCCAGTTCGGAGACTACGCCAGTTCTTGTTGTTATCCAAACGCCGGGAACGTCTCGAGGACTTAGCGTTAAAACCGAGTAACGAAAACGGCCAGAGTTGTCGATTATACGATCTGAAACCTAATCTGTAATTTTCCCCCATTAAGTAAATTATCAGAAATTGAAGTCTGCTGATCAGGAACAGGTAATAGATACCATTTATTTTTTCTACAGACTCCTGCAAGCGAAGTTAATTAGCAGCTTCCGCGCCCCATTTCAATACTGTTGGAGCGATGGCCCGATCACAGACGACCCATCCATCACATTTCCGCTCGTTTTATTTTTAACAGGTTGATTAATTTTATTAAATAAATATATCTACAACCTTCTCTTTGTTGACTTTCAAACAGCACAGTATCCGGTGCAAATAAGAGAAGTCCTGCCCTCTTTTTTCTCTTCTTTTAACCTTTCCATTCTCTCCATCGCTGATCATCTCTCGGACGTACGGATTCTCTGGTGAAGAAGAACCGGATGCTGGGCTTTTCTTTGATCTAGGATGAATTCTTCTTAATGACAAAGACGAGACATGAAGGCTAAATTTACTTTTGGAAAATTTTAAATTTTCCACTTTCTTTAGAAGACGGATGTGTATTGGAGGCGTGTCCGAAATAGGACAAGAATCAACCAACAGTATGGCGTTGATTCAGATAGCACTTGCCGGTGTACCGCGGGAGAAGTCCCTGATAACAATGATATTTAAACTCACCGGTGTACTCCGGATAAGTCCCTGATAACATGATATTTAAACTCACCGGTGTACTCCTGGATAAGTCCCTGATAACAACGATATTTAAACTCACCGGTGTACTCCCGGATAAGTCCCTGATAACAACGATATTTAAACTCACCGGTGTACTCCCGGATAAGTCCCTGATAACAACGATATTTAAACTCACCGGTGTACTCCGGGATAAGTCCCTGATAACAACAATATTTAAACTCACCGGTGTACTCCCGGATGAGTCCCTGATAACAACGATATTTAAACTCACCGGTGTACTCCCGGATAAGTCCCTGATAACAACGATATTTAAACTCACCGGTGTACTCCCGGATAAGTCCCTGATAACAACAATATTTAAACTCACCGGTGTACTCCCGGATGAGTCCCTGATAACAACGATATTTAAACTCACCGGTGTACTCCCGGATAAGTCCCTGATAACAACGATATTTAAACTCACCGGTGTACTCCCTGATAAGTCCCTGATAACAACGATATTTAAACTCACCGGTGTACTCCCGGATAAGTCCCTGATAACAACAATATTTAATCGTCCGGCCTGTCTGGTTGGCGTGACTCAAGACGGAAATTTTAAAACTTACTAATTAAAACCTGGTATTCATTTCCTTATTCATCCATAACGATGGTTCTACTTTACTTCTAAAATATGATGTTTACCTATGTGTTCATCTGACGTACCGCTCTCTGTTTCTGTTTTCTTTTTAAATATATTATTGTTACGACTGGTGATATCAAATTGCAAATAAAAATGATAACATTAATAATTTTTAAAATCAACAATAACAAAGATTAAACTTTAATAAAATAATAATAAATGCATAATGTAATAGGACCAATATAACATAACTTTATACAAGATTAGAATCAACAGAACTCTGACTATAATAAAATAAGAATCGAATAAAAGATAAAGAGCCACAAGATATCAAACAGAGTTAGATAAATGAACACTCGTGAAGTCCACATTATAATATTGCGACAGTTGCCATGAAATAAAAACAATAGGGAAAACCAATTACAGTAAACGAAAAGGGGGAAGAAAGCAACAAAACAAAACTAGGAAGGATTCAATGTCTGACAACAAACCATCAAAGATAAAAGACGCTGAAGATTTGTTTCTGTCCACCATTTCAGGGACCTCGGGTTCTGCTCTGCAGCAACATAACTGACCGTCAGAACTCCTTGCACCCGGAAATCTTATTTCTGTGTTTAAAGAACAGTAAAATGTATGTGTTCATTTTGTTATTAACAGCTCTGTTCTTTGTCCCCTTTCTTTTTGACCTGTTCAGTGTGCCCGGAACCAAGGGGGGGGGGGTCAAAGGAGATTCAGATCTTAAACAAGCAGCCACCTATCGACCGACGTGCGTTCGCGCAGGAATGACGTCATTCGACGACGCGTCACGGGGAGTAAAGGAGGACCTTTAAAAGTTAAAGCTGACTTCGTTTTCCTAACTAAGAAGAGGTGGGGGGGAAAAAATGCTTAAGATTTATTGCGGTTTGGGCTGACAACTTCTTTCTCAGAAACAAATGAACTCGTTTTGGGGCTGCCGTTGATAGCCTATTGTAATGTAAGCCTGTCTGGTGTTATCCGTCTCTGTGATTTGTAGCAGACCGCTGACATTTTGTAGAAGTCGTATTTGTTCTTGCAGCAGAACACATGACTCTGTTTCATCAACAACGAAAAAAGAGGGGGTCGGAGGGGGGAAAAAAATGCATACCCACAAACAAAACCGTGCGAAATGGTTGGGGAGGGCGAGGTGTCATGGAGAATTCTCTCTTCAGAAAGAAATTTGTTAAAATGAATTTTTTAAAACAAAACCCCAGAACTGCGCAGTTCGTTCCAAGGAGTGAGCGGATCTTGTCTTTCCAGCCAAGTGATGGATGGAACAAATAGTAAAGCCATGAAATTCAAGAATGTATTAATTAAGATGACGCACAGTCGAAGTGCAACACCAAATAACAGTGACCTTAATACAAAAAGTTTCAGAATGAAAATCGTGCCGATTATAGAATTGAAAAATGAACAGGTTGTGTATTCCATTTGTTCTCTTCTGCATTAATCTCCTATGGCGTCGACAGCAGAAAAACTGCCAAGATGTAGTTTTATTAGTTAGTTTAGTTAGTAAGGGAGTCTCTCAATCAACCTACTTTCCGCATAGTTGGAGAAGTGGAAAACAGAGATAAAAGTTTGCTTTCCTTTTTAATATCGTCGGGCTTGAATTAATTCCGGCATGCCTGTAAAGATCGTCTTAAATATCAAAGGGCTGGCGGCCCAGAATTACTTTATTCGTTTTTCGTTAACTGGCTGTCGAAGCGACGAACCGACATCTACAAGGGAAGCAACCCTGGCGAGGAAGCGTAGTGCCGCGGTCGTCCGCTAGGATGCGTTGCTGATCCTGAGCCATGAGGGGCTAAGCACTTCCGAATTCTGAAGGGAAAACGATCGAGAAAAGGCCGTGCCAGAGGTTGGTGAGCCAAGTCGACCGCGAATCGAACTTGGCAGTCTATTTATATATATTAATTCTAAGCGGTTATCTCGCGGTTCGTTTTTCTGCAAGTGAAACAATGAAAGATAAATTCAACAGGCGATGACAAATGCTTTTTAACCCTTTAACCACGTAGCTGTTGACAGACAGCTTCGTCTTGTTATCTGAAGTTGTGGCCCGTCTTTCCTTTGTCATGAAATTCAACAACTCAATTGCATTTTTAGAACGCAAAAAAAACTAATTTTAATCTCTCAAAAACACTAAATAATAAAGACTTGTATGTGAAGAGACGTCAGCATTTCACACGTGTTAATGAGAAACAAGAAGTAATTTAATCTGGCCCCTACTTTCTGTTGTCTCCCATCGTTTCTTTTTGCAGTTTATATTTTGAGAAGAAAACCTCAGCTTAATTACACAATAAAATTCTGCCGTGATTTTTTTGCTTCAGAATCACACCTTTTTCATCTAAATTTGAAATGCCCCCCCCTCTTCACTCTTCCTTGTTAAACACGTTGACAGGTTAGAGAGAGAGTACAGGGGTTAAAATACGATCTGTCCCTACGTAGATAAATCCCTATAACTAACTTTAAAAAAATGATAAGGAGCGCATCAGTCAGCCGAGGACTGCAGTCTGCAAACGAGACTTCTCTTCAGACCAAATAAGAACTCGGCCTCTTCCCTGTGGTTGACAATCGGAAACGAGAAAGGAAAGCCTGACTTCAATTTTTTTCTCTTTTTTTTTCCCCACCAAGACATCTTAGTAGCACTGGCAGTGAGTAATTGTGGGTTTCCCTCCTCCGCTAAATAAACATTTCGCCACGCTAACTCGTATCTCTCGTTCCTATCTTGGCCTAGGATCGGTTTTCTGTAAAACGCGTATCGAGAGAGAGAGAGAGAGAGAGAGAGAGAGAGAGAGAGAGAGAGAGAGAGAGAGAAGAGAGAGAGAAGAGAGAGAGAGGAGAGAGAGAGAGAGATGGAGAGAGAGAGAGAGGAGAGAGAGAGAGAGAGAGAGAGAGAGAGAGAGAGAGAGAGAGAGAGAGAGAGAGAATGGAGAGAGATGGAGAGAGAGAGATGGAGAGAGGAGAGACAGAGAGAGAGAAGAGAGAGAGAGAGAGAGGAGAGAGAGAGAGAGAGGAGAGAGAGAGAGAGGAGAGAGAGAGAGAGAGAGAGAGAGAGAGGACTCTTTTTGTCACTCTCAGTTAACTTCCGTAGAAAAATGGAAACGAAGAAGAGGATGCCGAAGAGCACTCCAATTAAACTCCCATCCTGTACCCGTTGGCCCCGTAAAACTCTAAGGTACGGCCGTGTCGGAACCTCCGACAGACATCAATTGAATAAACTGTGTTGCTGAAGCCATGTTGCGAGATACGATGGTTGCTAGGGGGAGCTGGAATGTAGCCATATGAACGCTCGGCTGCCGCGCTGTCGTCGCTCTGATGAACGGACGCCATTAACAGGGTATTGGTTTTGGAGGTACTCCGCTGATGCTTAGCTGAGCAGCAGCCGGTGATACCTGTTGGCCGATGGTCAGGGTTAAGCGGAGAAACACCACTGGTGATGTCGCTGGCGAGCGCGGCTCCGGGGGAACTAACTTCCCTGCAGTATTCAAGGTGCCCACACTCCAGGGCTTATGATGGAAGCAGCAAAGAACCGACAAGCTTCCCTCACTCAGACGCTTGTCGGTATTCCGGTCATCATCGTCTAAAAGATCAGACGCGAAACGACCACAGAACAAACAAAAATCCGCACTCGTCGTTCTCCGTCCTCCAAGAGCTGTGTTTCCGGCTGGCGAGACTCGGATGGTTGCGGCTCTGTGACGTCATTTCCCGACAGGTGCGCACAGATAAGCAGCGGTCACTGGCCACGAAAAATCGAGGATTTCATCGAGCCGTTAAACTAATTTAAAATTAATTTTAAAAAAAATGCGAAGTTAACCTGTAATTCTCTAAATTATGGCGCAAATTAACAATAGAAAGCGGTACGGTCGACGGTGCAGGGACGAATCTCGGACGGCTGGATTCTTCTTCTTCCTCATTAGCCGGCCGTTTGATTCTGTCGGGACATTTTCTTCAGTCCCTGAAGACCAAGAGATCTGGTGGAGGTCTCTTATAACCATCACTACGGCTGAGGACTTGAACTGCGCCGTTTTCTAATTTCCCATTATAAAAGAGGCTCAGGATGATCTTTAAGGAGAATCTTGATGACAAAAAAACCTCAGACACGCAAATAAAGGCTTTATTTCCTGTTAGTATCTGCATATATCTCTCCATTCCAAACGGGCGAAAATGCCTATTTTTCATTGATTTCCGACTACAAACATTCGACGAGCGGAGTTGTCTCCCTTGACCAAGAGCGGAAGCCATGGAGCCGATTTGCTGTGTCTTCTCGCGCGACGACGTGACGATGCCTCGAGAATCCCCACCCCATGATTTCACTGAACTGGCATCTTAACCCTCCTAACCTTCTTTTTTTTTCTCCTCCAATTATTTTTATCAGATCGACTAAAGTAAGAAAAATAATCGCTGCTGTCTAACAAATCTCTGTTCCCCAACCTCGTTCCTTAACGAGGCGCTGCCCTACAGGAACTCTTCGGGCAGCCATAGTAACGGACATCCGGCGCTGGTCTGGCTTCCGGTATAGACCCGATCCTGGCTACTCCCTCGGTCCAGCCGGAAGCGCGCGCGCTAAAACCATTTACATAACAATAACAAAGCCAGCGCCTGGACCCCGATAACACGCACCACAGATAGGTTCGCGCACAGGAATTAAAATCTCTTTAAATATCTCACTGCATTTCTGTAATCCATCACCGAAGATCGCGAACGCCGTCTGTGATCCTTTCAGCGGGCGGGGCGGGGCCCCCTGCCGCTGACGTCCATGATGAATTTCCGCTAAACCACATAGCTGAATTGCCACACGGAAACTCGAACTGGTGCCACAGATGGAAGCAGAAACGTGACAAAAGATTAATTTTATCCAATGTGATGCGATATTGTGCATAACGCGGCGCGCGGGGTGAGAAGGGGGGGCCCCCTTTTGCAGCGCCTCGCCTGAATTCCTAAATGACACGCTATTCAAAGCACGCGGGGGCGCTGAGCGCTAATCACGTGGCAGATCTAGCGAGCACGAGCCGAGGTATGCGTGGATCGCTTTTCCTCCCGCTATCTTTCTATGACTACCGATTATCTGCGAGCCTCAAATAAATATCAAGGTACGCAGACAAGCTGACGATTTTTTTAAATGCCCCTCCCCGCGCACGCACTTTCTTTTTTTGTGAAAGGTCTGTGTTGCCCGATCCTGCAGATACGAAGATAAGGTTCCCATAGCGAAACACAAAGGTGCGAAATAAATGTATCCATAGTGACACGCGCCATTCCAAGTCTACTCCGTTATTCCGGTCTCGCCGCAGCGCGTCTTCTCACGGGAAACGAGATCGGCTTTGATCCTCTCGTTGATACGCGTCGCCTTACCCACAGCTAAGACTAATGAGAGGCGGTGATTAAACATACGGCCAATAAATCGCTGCGCTTCAAAAACTTAACCCTTTCCTAGCCCTCTTTTCGGCGTCGCAGACTTTTAAAGTATCTAAAATAATTATTTAGCTCAGTAGTTTTTCATGTTAGTTTCCCAAGCGGCTCACATTGCATTGCCTCATAAACGACGAGCTCAACCAGAAGACGGTAGTAATAACGTAGAATGGTTTCGTATGTGCTGTCTCTGTGTCTTCGCTTTGTGTAAGAGTTTACAGCAGAAACATGCTATTTACTCGTGCTTTCCTAATGAGTGATGATGGCCTCTCGCTGCCGTTAGAAATGATCAGTGGAAGAACACGAGAAAACTCATTATCCAAGCTCTCAAAATCTTGAAGATGTCAAAAGGGGACGGACGTGAGATTGAAAGCCAAACAATTAGTTGTATCCGAAACTTTTCGGCCTCATTAGGGTTATTTCGAGTATCCGGATCCAGACTGACAGTTTTTGAGCCACTGGTAATAGTGTCCATTACTCCGACTTCGTCGTCCTCAACATTTGCCCAAATGGATCACTACAAAAGTAGCGATGTATGGGATTTTGGCAATGCATATGTTTGCATATTAAAGGGTAGTTTAAGCCCAGTTAATCGGGTCTGATCGTACCTGCTGACAGTGATATGAATAGAGATTCGAATAATACGAACGTTCTTATGGATTTTTTTTAAAACGGACATTTATGAAAGATGTGCAAAACAAAAGAAACAGCCAAGGTAGACCACTCGTGATGTACTTCATGCGGTCCACAAACAGGGGAAACTATTCCGAACGGATAAGGCTACCGGTCGCCCCTTGATTGGCTGAAATTTTAATTAATTCAGAAGATTTCTGCAGTTAAAAAGAGCTAAGAAAAACAGTTATCAGATGCAAATCTAAGCAAATTTAATATTACGCTGAATAAAAAATCAAGTACGTAGGAAAAAGGTATTCAATTTAACGACAACTAGAAAAATTGCAGTTGATGATATTAAAGAAATTGCTAGTATACTCAATGGCTGATCCCTGGTGGTTTTTTTTTCAGAAAGTGATGGGCAATCTTCCAAAGCTGAAAGCTGTCATATGAAAACTAATATTGATAATACTTTTATTACAGAAAGAAGAAATAAGAAATTTGATTATGTCTTAAATTAAATAAAGCCTAGTATCCTGACGATATCCATCTCTGATTATTTTAACTTCTCATCAGATTATTATCATTTAAGTCAAATTTTAAAGAAATTAATAGGCGCGAGAAAGGTACCATCTTCGTGGTAACGGGATAATGCTACTCTAAGGCTCTAAGAGTAATCCTATTGATAATAAACAAATTACTTTAACATAGTTTGTAGGTAAAATGTGCGAGAGCATCATTTAGAAGAATGCTAATAACATCATGAAATTTTGAGATGATAACAAAAATATATGGCAGGACTCATCATAACAATAGTATTAATTGTTTCAATCTGATTTTACTTGTTTCGTGGATTAGTCTAATAAATATCAAATGAAATTTACACTTTCCATGTGCACCATCGTAAACTCAGGAATATTGAAATTATTTACTCGGATGGAATAGAAGGTATTACCTTTATAACAGTAGCGCATGAGAAGGATTTGGATGTTATTATATATAGACAGATATAGATAGAAATAGATAACTTGAATGTCAACAGCAATTTGTTAGTGTGTCTTAAAGCTAATAGCCATGACAATCGTACTATAAATAATAAGACTTCAGAAGCTCTAGTCACTCTCTATAGATCACTAGTTGGAATGTATAGCGCAAACAGGGAACCTTCATTGTTGCAAAAGCTGTCAGTATTCCAGAGAAAAGTGTTGAGGTTCACTAGAATGATTAGTAATATTAAATATGCATCAAACTTGG
>JACATO010001262.1:0-24509 GCA_018389105.1 Nautilus pompilius | reverse complement strand
TCAAACATTACAGACACCACCAGGTAGACTAAGTAGACAGGTATTTATTTTCTGGAGTTTACAGCTGATACATAAGAAAGTCTCCATGAAAACATTATAGGGGTCAAGGGTCCTGACTAAAGATGAGAGGATAACATCACAGCAGCCGGGCGAGTTACAAGTCGTCTGCCCCCTCTCTCTGCCAGTTATCAGGGAGAAACTGCTGGTTACCTGTGTTGACTGGAGAAGGCTCTAAAAATAGAAAACATCCAGGTTTCTTAATTCTGAAAAAGTAAGTGAAAACAATACAATAGTTTTAGGTTCCCCAGTACAACCTTCTAAAGGTGAATATTCTGACAGTTATAGTTGCTGTACCTGAAAGCACTGAACAGCTGATCTCCATTTAGGATAAAAACAAAGGAAACGGGGCTGTTGTGTCATATGAAGGTTCTTCGGTATCCATGACGACGTCACTTGTTTTAGACAAAAGGGAAAGTAATTTTCAGAGAAGGGGACTAACTGTTCACAGAGGGGCGTTAAGGGATTTGTTGTTTTTACCTTTCAGGTTAAATAGCTCGTTTCTAGGGCAGCAATCATCAGTGACGTCACTGATATCGATTACAGGCTGATTGGGAGTGATTCCATCTGCTCTGTTCACTGCTGGATCTGGATCTCAAACCGGGAAGAGATTTGTAGAAAATTCTGCAACTTCATAATGAAGGTGAGAAACCACCAACAGAATAGGATCAGACATAAATCTTTAGGGCCGACAAACCCCTCCGGTGGGAGAGGGTTAATGGACGGTAAACTATCGATTCCCGTTCGTTTCGATACCAAATCCGTTGTCACTTTTTTGAAGAAACCCAAATCTCCTGGTCCCGGTCAGAAGATGATGTGGAGTGAAGACCGTCCTCGTTAGTCCACCTGTCGACAGGTAGACAGACTTCCCTTCCTCGCCGATAAATATCAGCGGACATTTGTACAGAGATAGGGAAATAAAAGGGGAATTTAAGGAATTCATTATCCTCCCTCGTTTGTCGTGACGACGTCTCCATGGTGACCTACCGATGTCCGAATTTTAAAGAATCCGGAGACAGACGGGGGAAAGAGGAAGAACAGACGATTTCTAACAGTTCAGGAAAACATCAACAGAGATGAGGAGACAAGAGAAAAGTCCATCCTCCACTATTATTATTATATTATTATTGCTGAACGTAACTGAATATAAATTAAAATTCCTCAAATGTCACCCATTAAAATAAGAGATAAAAAGGAGGTAGATAAACTGTTTACCTGAGATGCTGATTAGTTTCACCTGTCAGTCCCGCACCTGGTAAACTGTCACCCCGCCATCACCGCCGATGGCCAGTCGTCCGTTCTCATTTACCACCGACACAGAACCAGTATCCAGTCTCAGATGTCATCACTGTGTCCTCAGTTGACCTCCAGGGGTCAGACGGTATAATCTGCTCCTCGATCTGTCGGTTCCCCCGCGTTCCACCAGGTAGATCGTCCCGGCCCCGTCCACGGTGACACCCCGGGGGAGACCAGACGGGGTGTCGCCTTCACCTCGGTAGGAGAATTTTACTTCACCGCGGACATCAGAACAAATCAGAGAATCCGTCCCCACATCAGACACCAGGACGTCTCCCTCATCACCTGAGAGGCATAAATAAGCAGGAGACCGGAGAATCCTCCTCCCCTCCTGACGAAGGTCAATAGTGGACAACAGCTGACCGTCCGGGGACACTACATGAAGAACATCACCATCACTACAGCCGGGGTGTGAACAGATTAACCCTGTACCGCCCCTGGCACAGACTCCCCAGTATACCCTGTCTGTCTCCACTCTCCTGTTAACCCTCATCTCCATGTGATCCACGAACACAAATTCTCCTCCTCCTCCTCCCCACACAGTAACGACGACTTCTCTATCGGACCAAACACACATCGTACGTGAACCTTCCAGGGGGACGAACCCTACCTGACTCCCTCCAGACGAGAACTTCCTCAGTCCGTCAGCCCCACAAACCACCACAGAGTCGTCAGGGAGAACGATGACGTCACGGACCCCTTCAACAGGAATCTCCGAGATCCTTGGTGGCGGACATTTCTCCAGCCCGACCCTTAGACCGTCACCCTGAGGGGCTGATGCCGGAGATGACCCCGGTCGCTCATCCATCCTCCCCTCCGTCACGGCGGGTTCCCCCTCCGTCCTCAGGGAGCCACCCTCACGCCGCCTGGACTCGGCCGCTGCCTGTAGGGGCCGGACAGGGTCACAGGACTTGTGGCCCTCAAAGAAACACTGATAGCAGATGACCCGGCCACAGGGGTCACAGAACAGCTGGAGTTTCTGGTCCTGATGGACCTCACAACAAGGGACAGTGTTGATCCCGGCCATTGTGGCGGTGATCCTGCAGTCCTTGGGGAAGTCGAGGGCCCAGCCCCTAACAGCTGCACCCGGCTCGTGCGGTTTTGTTTCGCCCTGCAGGACGGACAGGAGAAGGAGTCGAATGGCCGCCGCGTGTGGACCCCGACCGCTCGGTGTCGATGTGTCGCTGGAGACAGGATCGGCAGAAGGAATGGAGACAGGGCAGAGTCTTAGGTTCCTGGAACTTCTCCAGGCAGAAGAGGGCAGCAGCCGTCCGTCGGTTATCTCAGGTGAGCAGAAGGAAATCGTCCACCTCCCTCCTCGATCAGGCGACAGTGAGTCAGGCAGACAGACAGCAGCGGTCACGTGATCCTGGATCGTGTCCACTGCTGATTGGCTGAATTCTTCTCTGACGTCACTTTCGCTTTCCTTCTCCCCGGTTTTTTCCTGTACAGGTGATATAATCTGGGGACAGATGATCCATCGGGATCTTCCTTCCTCTCCCTGAAGATTTTTCTTTTCATAAACAGTCGGTCGGGGATCGATATCTGTTCACTGTCATTGATCTTCCCCTACTTCGGGGTTGGGTGTAAGGGAGATAACTGATATTGTTTTAACCAAATAAAATTACTGAGAGATTTACGTGGTTGAATAATTTTAGATGAATTTTAACAAAAATAAATATTCTTAGGGGGGAAGAGGAAGATCTGGATAATCTCGGATTACGATTATGTTCATCCTGTGAAGCTGTTATATCCCTGCATCATCACCATTATTATTTGTTGTTGTTGTAGGACAAGTGGTGTATCGATTACATGTAACAGAAGATCGATTACCCCCCCGAGCTCCGCTGTTTTATGCCGATTGAGGGTCTGAATGTTATGATAAAATGACAATAAAGTGAACGAAACAGGGGTCTGACGACCAGATGATGTGGGGCTGGGACTGTTTTCACCTGGACCTTCCGGTGGCCGGACTTCTTATACTGAAGGGCCATTGTCTGGCTGAATAAAGTGTGATTAGGGAGAAATCAGGGCGTCAGACATCGATGGCCGTCAGGTTTGACCTGAATATTTGTTTAATTATTAACAGAATTACAGAAACATTGTGCTGTTTGTTTGTCCAGAACAGAGGATGTTGATGTTTGTTGGTGACAGTGAACCCTGGAAGAATACTGGCGGAGACCTGGGGAAATGATTCAGCGGCGGGATGATGATGATGATGCTGTGAGATCTATTCAGAGTGGCTTCTGTCTGTTGACACAGACTTATGGGATAGCTGTATTTGGTGTCGCCGCCACTCTCCCGCCGAGCCACCGACATGGGAGGTAACTCCAAAATAAAAATTATACAAATGCTTCAAGTGGTGTATTTTTAAAATTTTACCCTGGTAGACCGACCGAGTTTGATTATCTTCCTATTTATATCATGCAGTAAAAAATTCTAATATATTAGTTAACTTACCAACAAAGATATAAAATAACCAAATATATTAAATGCGCATTTTCTCAGCTGAACAAAGGCCCCGTGATGTTGTTTTGTTGGAGAGAAAGACTTTTATACATCACCAAGTCCAAATGGTGATGAACACCACCAACATTTTGAAAAGTAAATGAATGCACTGGTCGTGTAGAGAACATTTAAACACACCCTGTTCCACTATGGCACCAGCTGTATAAGGTATGGTCAGAATTTTGATAAATGGTGTTGGTGGTCATAGGCAGAAGTAAATCAGGGTGCACTATGTTCACCTGCTCTCTCTACACTAACCTCTCTCAGAATGGAGAAGCAAACTGCGGTCCGACTGTTTCAGTCAAGCGAGTGTCAGCTTTCACGCTGCTCACCCAAATGTATAATTTATAGTAAATGCCCACTTTTCAATCTTGTTCTCATTTGCACCCAAATAACAGCCATCTGCTCATAATATTTCAGGTATTGCGCTGTCCAACCGTCAGAAAGTTATTCTAGCTCAGAACATCAGCTCACCATTCTGTAGAATGCTACTCGCCGACTTGTGTTCAGTTTGCCTAGATTTAAGAAGTTAAAGCTGTCTACAGATCTCCACTGAACATCTTTCCTACTCAACCAGCGGCTCGGTCACTAGGTACAACAAACTCGAACCACCTTTGACTTACAGACATGCTTTACATCACCTGACCATTTCGTAAACTTTTTAACAAAAATTCCTCTTAATTATCTTATAATATGGTAAAATTTACGTTTAAAAACTTAAAAAACATAATTTAAAAATATGGTCACAACAACAAAAATACATTACAGATGCATGACTTCACTCTATTAATTGGGCTGGAAGAGCGATTACTACTCTCTGTTTCAGATTATTCACAAGAATCAGCCATCACCATGAAGACTGTTGTGAAATTGAAACATAACCATGAATTATTATTGTCTTTTGGTCACAATCCGATATCATATCCTGTGAAGTATTGCACACTTTTACCTCTTGTCATTTATCGGCCTCTGCCGGCGAACTCTCCGCCACAAAAGATCTGCAGCATTGGCGCCTACAACTGCAGATGTAGCATCTGGACTAAATGCAGTTTTCATCTGAGGAAACTTTCAATTTCTAAAATAAAAAGAGGAGTAATTTTTGATACTTTACATAAATTTCACACCGGTGACTCATCTCCGAATACCCAACATGCCATGTACACTAAATGAATACACCTCAGTAAAACTCTTCTGGTGGTGAGCGGAAGTGAAAGATAGCCAATTCCCCTTGGTCAGTCACTCGCTGATCTGCATGGATTTTCTGTGATCCACTTTACACAGGATTTTCAACTCAACTGTATTGAGTTATAACGAGAAGTCGGTGAACATCAGAGGGTGACATCTAGCTCATGAATGTGTGAACATCAGGGGAGACATGCTCCCAGGCAGCAGCAAAATCTCAGCATCCTTGAGGAGGCACGACTATCAATAAGATGCACCATGTGTACCATTGGCAGAAGGAAAACACCACAGATGCTTCCTTTATTAACCAACATTCCTGGCCTGTGATGAGGTTTCCAGGTGCCCAGGTCTAGGATGGTTTGCTAACTGCTGGTAAACCAATCTGCTGAAAGTGGGTTTTCACTTCATGCACAAAATGATCAAATCATTTTTGGAAAATTTTCTTGACATCCTTGCATTTTTGCTATTCTTATATGTCTCTGGCAAATGCTTAACATTCTTAAAAGTGTGAGAATGATCACTTGCTGATAAATAAAGGTCTACATTATATCCTGCATCATTTCCCCACACATGCCACCACTACCATGATCTTTGGTTTTCATATGTAGCAGCTCTAGTATTGTTTGTGGCAAGCACTGCCAGTGTAGTCCAGTTACATCTGCATTGAATGTTTGCTCAGCAGTCAGCAGAACCCTTTACTTAAAACGGCAAGCTTACGAATACCACATCTGTCTTTAGATTGGTTAACACCACCTAATGGAGAAATTGTGTGGTCCAGAAGTGGCTTCATCTCACTGTGCTGCTGTTGGAACCATTCCATCAGAATTTTTTTAATTGTTAGAAACTAACTACCTGTAAAAGTTCATTTTATCTGTACCTCCTGGGATATTAACTCGTGGATTGTAGTAATTCTGATGCCATGATCACGAACAAACTTGGTTGTTACCTCAATCGCATGCAGATGTAAAATGTCTTGTTTATTGTTAAATGAATTTGCTTCTTTGGAGTATGCAATGGTGGAGGAGAAGATATGGAATCTAATGTTTTTGTTTTTTTGGATGCTATTGTTGATATAGAGGTGCAGCTAATGAACTCAAAATTAGTGCAATGGACTGAAGACATTAACTGAACCTGTTTGACAAGGAGAGAGACAGTTCCATCTTGTGGCTGATAATATTAAATTACATTTTAATTACTCTGCAAGATTTATTTTTAGTGCTGGTATATAATGTTTGTGTTTATGTATATCAAAATAGAGCAAACTAATTTTTTTCTGCATCAGTTGTCTAATCTGATGTTACTTAAATTATGGTACCACTCTCTTGTCCCCTATTCATTTTTTTATTGAAACAAATTCTGCTTGGTTTCAAACTGTACATATTGCATTTTACTTACTTATTTTTTAAGGTCTTGAGAACCAAAAACAGTAGGGAAAAAACTGATACTTTATTGGCAAAAATTGGAAAACTAATAAAAGTACTTTTGTTTAAAGGTGAGTTTGAAGCTTCACCGAAGACTGTCGCATAGTAGGAGGAAATGTTTGTGATTCCTGTCTGGGCGTGTGGCGTTGTAATGCTTTTTGTCAGGTTTTAAGCAAACCACAGGACTAGGATGTGATATGACTTGGTTAATAAAGATCTGAGGTTTTAATCAGGGAAGTTTAAATGCGAATTGCACGGCACCTTACAGAAATCCTACTTCCTCAAAAAAGAGCATTCAATACATTTTCGTGACTCTGCAAAATCATAAGAAGTTTATTTGTAGCAGATGGCAGAAGAAACAAAAAACCAATGCTGCACAGTTGTGGACAGATTAAGAACGGTAATTGATACATTCAGAGGTATCTCTAAACATTTGTTTCATTACTTTCATAATGCAAGTTAAAAAATGAGGGGTTCATAGAAACCGAGGAAAATTTCAACATTTTTCTTAAAGATTATGAAATATGAAACCATAAAAAAACACGGGTCTCATGTTCTAGGACCCCAATTTTATGCAAAAACACCGTTCCTACACTGATAATTTGGATGATCCCCATTATTTACATACCCAACCATTGTCGCTGCTGTAAAATGGGCTCCTGAGATAGGTGGATTTGCAGTAGTCACAATACGTCCTGTCTTACGTAGAGCGTGGTTCCAGCCAGTGTCTACATTGTATTGATGCTGATCTTCTGCTGCCTCTGTGTGTGTGTGCGTGTGGTGGTGTGTGTGTGCTTCATCAAATTTCTCTCTAACAAAGAAAGTCTGACCACTGCGCCTTTCTGTCACATTCACTGCAGCAGACGATCTGGTCTCCCAACAGTTCCTTTTAAGTGTCGCAACTACCCACTGTGTCTTTTGCATGCAATTTATTATCCTGCATTAATGAGAGCCATTTCTGATATGCTTTGCCCGGTCTGGCACGTGTCTTGGCGGGCCTCCTGTATGATGTAGCCTGGTGGTTCCAACAGGTGAGGCAAACCTTTGGTAATTCACAAGAAAAATAGAGCACCCTTTTCACCTTGTTGGTTTGGTTTAAGTTACTGATAGGATGAGGGGAAATGCTCAGACCGATCTCTGCTTTGTCAGATTCTGATTCTGATTCACAAGGTGATTGCAGCCTGTGTAGGGTAGGAATCTGGATCACTGCCATCAGCAAACAACTGGCATCCCGAATCTTTGGATGTGGAGACAGCATGCTCTCATCTTACATTGTCCAGTCAGTCTACAGCTGCTAATTAGTGGTTCTGGAGAAGATATATCTGTTGGTCCTAATACTGCATTGTAACATTCCTGGCCTATTTGGTGTAATTTGTGGTTTCATGATTAACTGATGATAGGGGGAGGTGTGGTGCAGGTCAGTCGTCGTCTTCATCTGCATTTGAAGTGTGGCTGCTTGAAACCGTGCACAAGACCTCTGAAAATAGAATTGAACAAAAAACCGTTCATAAGATCTGTGGCTGTTCTCGGCCAGAAACGCTACTGCTGCACATCCATTCTCTCTGAATTTGTGCAAAGTCTTGTTATCAATGGATAACATTTCAGCTGCCCGAGTTCTGAGATGGAATCATCAAGAATGGTAAATAAATAAATGTCACCAACCCTGGAGGTATTTGTATTCCTGCTCATGAAAGGCCAGCAATTTTAAAATCAATCAGCCTAAACTTGTAGAAATTCTGGTGAATTACCATTTAGCTGTCCTACAATATGTTTACTCACATTCCAAATGTAAAAAAATCCTACTCCCCTTAGTTTGATTTTTTTTCTAGAAGAAACTCATTTCTTTGAGGATGTAGTTTATCTGCTGATAAATGTTTGTCCGGTGACATGACCGTGAGTCATTCAAATGATTATCAGAACCTTGTGTGCTGGTAGATAACTGTTCATGCAGGTAAGATGTACTGCTATATTGAACTTAACTCAGGATTGACTTACAGGTGATATTTAAAACACCTGGAATGATGACTGAAAATTTGAATGGATTATCAGAAGCACGTCTGGTAGCTCTTCAGTCCCTTGCTTTTAATCTGCAGTTGTACTGGAAAATTCTATCACTTTGCAGTTTACACCCAAATAAAAGGATAATATCAACATCATCCTACCTGTTCCTGTCAGTCTTGGTTGTAACTGACACTGTGGTTCTAATCACAGGCCTAAGCCGCTGCTACTGGACTCTGAACATGCTGGACTATGACATATGCACAATATCAGATGCTGGGTGTAAACTTTCCTTCTTCGTTTTATATCTCAGCATGCAGTTTTCCTCTTGGATACTTATGTCAACCACCATAGAAAGATGCTACATGGTTTGTAAGCCACTGACCGCTAGACAGATTTGTACAAAGTCAAGAGCAAAGATACAGATGGTCATCATGTTCATCATTCTAGTTGGGGTAAATGTTTATTTCTTAAAACAAATGGATTACACATTGGTGAAGATAATACAACAGACTGCACCTCGTTCAACGATGAATATGTTTTTGTGTGGATTGATTTTTTAGTCTCATCTCTCATCCCTCTCACCGTAATGCTCATTTGTAACGTTATCGTCATAGCACAAATGAAAAAGTGGGTTAATATCCGAAGAAACTTAACTCAGGAGACAAATCGTCAAAGTGTAAAAAACAAACTAAATATCCGACCGCAATATCTAAGCAGCATGACTCGAGTAATCATGCTGCTAAACATTTTCTTTGCCATCACATCTGTACCCATCTCTGTTTATTTCATTGTAGAGACCTATTTCACACACTCATGTATTGGTTACTCAGAGAGTACAATGAAGCTAGTATGGACCCTGTGTTACCTCTTACGGTATTTCCATTCTGCAGTCAATATTCTTCTTTACTCTGCTCAAGGGAAACTCTTCCGCTGGGAGTTGGAAAGAATGTTTTGCAAAGATAAACAGTAAGTTAATAGTCTTTTTTCTTTTTATTATAAAATAAACTGCCCACAAAGTTGAAGCTAAAATAAATATACAATATGCATAGTTCTGTGCCTCATGATGTATGGGTATTAGCTAATTAGAAAATTATGGAACTGAATAAGCTGACTTAATTGACTAGATTTGAAAAATGTTTAACTTTCACAGATTAAAACTCCACCTGGAGCAATCTGTGTATATTTTAATAACTCTTTTCCTTGCTAGCTTATATAGACAGTGTTAACTTGTTCTCTGGTGAGGTAGTTACAATCTAAATAAATGGATTAATAATGTGCTTAGCATCATAAAAAGATGTCTTTAGTATGACTGACTTTTAGACACAGAAAACTCATTTGTCTTTGTTCTAACCATAAAGTATAAATGATGCTGTAAAATACAAAATTGCTTTCCATTCTCTTGTCGCCAGTAATGTTCAGTCATTACTTTTACTTTCGAAAATTTAAATTGCATATGTTGATCAGACCTAAAATATAGGACATTGATTCACTTAGGTTCAGAATCTGATGATAATTTATCAGGTGATATGAAAATGTCTTTAAAGTTTCTGGATTTAAGAAACATTGATGAGATCTACTTTTGCCAATGGGAAATCAGAAAATTGAAATGCATCACTGACATATCATAATCACTAAAAAGCTGACTGTATCGGGTAAAACAATTTAAAATACTGGGTGGCAATAAATTCAAAAGACTACAGAACTTGGATTATCTTTAATGGACCTGACCCCATTTGAATTGAAAATTTTGGCATAATTTATGGTACCTTCACCACTCAGTAACCATATGATCATGGATTTCTTTAGCACTACAGCCTTCTTTGTGCAAAACTTTGGGAAAATCCATATTCTGAAATCGAAAAACGGTATTTGTATACAGACGAGGCAGAAGCAATAGGTATGTATTCGACTTATTAAGTGGCTTATTCTTAAAACTGGAACACCAGAGAAATTGGTTTTTCATACACAGAAAAGGAATTTATGAAACTGATTCCAGAATTTAATATTTTTTCTCGTCTGAAGCTGACCATTCGTAAGATAAGAATGCACACTCAAGTTGGTGGGTTAATGGTGGCCTGGAACAAGATCCTCTGTCGCACCGGGTTTGGTGCGATGTCAACAAGCTGAAGTATCTCAATAAAAATCACAATCACCAAAAAACAACATGGAATAAATAACATTTTAATATACTTCATTAAACAATGCCAAAAGAGGTCCTCAGAACTCACATCTTGGATTCTGAACTGTTTAGCAAACACCAGAGTAAAGTCAATTTGGGTAATCACGGGTTTTATCTGAAAAAATGTGACAGTCCTCTGGTTTAAAAGCCAGGTTCCAGCTGTTGCTTTGATTAAGAGGTGGATTAAGGCCCACATCCTTCTATCAGTTCAGCTTACAACCAACAGTCTTGTACTTGCTTACCATATAACTAGAATAACCGTTTGGTATCCTAGAAAGTGTCTATTCCTGTCAAGTTACTGCAGAAGTGCATGACATTAAATGTCCGCATAGCAACCTCCTGGAAAGCAAGCATCTGTTTCAGAGAAATGGGAATAAGAGAGAGTTTGAGAAGGCAAAATAGGGATCTATCTTGTCGAATCACAAGTAGGCAGCATTTTTCCATAAAATAACAAGATGTCCAAAAAACACTACATCAGAGAACATTCATGAAGCGAGAGAGTAGCAAATTTGGTCCTTCAAAATTTGATTTATACATGATTTTAAATTTGATGATTAAAATACACAGTTGGGCTTATTGAGTCGTATTTTAAACTGTACTTCTGTATTATCTTATTATCATCCACGAAAATGAAGCGTGACAACTAAAAAAGACTGAAAACAATATCTCATTACCAGAGATCATTCCATGTTCTGCAGGATTTTTTGGCACTGGTTCCCAGAGCAGCTCGCTCGCAAATTTTTAGCTCTGATGCCTTAATTGGTGGGAGTTTGGGACAGCATTTCTCCTGATCTTTTATCTTCCAAGACCAACTCTTGGCATTCTATAATGGAGAAACTGGGTAATCGGTCCATATGTGCATTTATTTTACTACTATTTGTGGAAAGCTAAATAATAATGCTTATTCACACACCTTGTAGATTCTTTCAGACTGCTGAAAACATGCTGCAGCTGGAAGGCATCTTCAGCTTTCTTATCAGTCTACTCTGGATAATTTTCTCCATTAGTCCCCTACACAGCTGGTCAGGCTAATCGGTCAGTGCAAGTCATCACTGTTATTGTTAAAGCCATTTCACTGCTGTGTTTTGTTTAATATTTTAAAATCCTATTCAAAGGTTACACATTTATATGTTGAAAAGTTAATTTTAATAATCTGCTTTCAACAATGAATCAAATTTTCTATTTGATTGAAGCTCAGCTTCCAGAACAGGCCCATGACTGTGGCTAAAACTACTAGCAAACTAATTATGAAGCAAGTTAACTATTTTCCTGGAAATATTTAAAGGACCACACCCCCAAAAACATTGTCTACTAAATGACCTTCATAATGTTTCTTAGTAGCAGAAGTTTAATTATATATGCACTTCTAGATATATCGTATCCCAGCCTTCCCTAATCTTATGCTTTACTGAATGTTTATTTATTTTTTAATGATAAGATATTAGTGAATATCTGCCAGTTACCATCAATATCACTGTTGTCTGGTAAGTATTTCATGCATCAACACTTTAATTTGTTTTCAACTTCTGATATTTGCTTCAAATACACAAGAGCATGTTCATTACCCTGACCAACATTCCAGGTCTACCAGGATGTAGTGAATCAATGACCTTATTCATTGAAAACAATTTGTAGGGCCACCAGTAGGATGTAAAACACCTACACAAGGTGGTATCAAAGTGACTCAGGGCTCAGCTATCTGAGTTCATCTGATACATTTGTTTCTTTGTTCACTTCTTAGTCCTATAAAAACCAAGTAAAAGGCTTCACACATTCAGAATACAAAGGAAGACTGCCTGTGGACATTGATTTACAGGCAGGGAGATCTGGTACAACATCTTTCTTTTAAAAGCTGATACAATAGAAGATTCCTTTGTGGACTTTACTGATTTTGTAAAAATGATTGGAAATGAGAGCATCATGGACAACACTGTACAAACTGAAGATTCCATTAAAGTAGCCACAAGATATCTCTGGAGGCAGTGGCGGATTAACCTAGTAGCAAAAGTAGCATATGCTAGGGTCCACATTTTCGGGGGCCCCAGCAACATTGGCAATAAGGATTTGATACATTTTGATTTTGATAGAAGCAGGGAGCATGGTGGACCTGAGCATTACTGAACAGTGAACACCCTTTGCTATGTGGTGGATTAATCCTATATTATATAGATATAATTTTTTAACTACTAAAATAGAGCTTATATATTAAAAAAGAAGAAAATTTTTTTCAATCAATAACAAGGTTTAACAGTTTGCCTTTATTATAATTATATTCATTCTCACAAAAGAAGCTTATTAAGTGAAAATTCCTCAAACAATATTAAATGAATAAAATCTATATCTCCAAAACCATATACATATGTGTCTTGTATTTCAATAATATTATCCATAAGGGCTTAAGAAAGATACAGACATACATGAAAAAGTTGTGAAGTTTTTAGCAGAACGAAGCCTTTCATTTCGTGGTACTGATGAAACTGTTGGCTCTCCTCACAATGGAAATTACATGGGGTTGTTAGAATTACTGGCCAAGTTTCACCCTTTTCTGGCAGAGCATATAAATACTCATGCAAACAAAGGAAGGGGATATAAATCATACCTATCTAAAACAATATGTGAGGAATTCATCAATATGATTGGATCCAGCATACTGGATCACATTATCAGTGAAGTGAAGAAATACAAGTATTATTCTGTTTCATTGGATTCTACTCCAGATATATCTCATGTGGACCAGCTGACTTTGACTGTGTGCTATGTTTTGCCATCTGGACTGATTGAAAGATTTGTGAAGCTTTTGGATATGGAAGGTCATAGTGCTGAACAGCTCATTCAAAGTTTACTTGACTTTTTAAAGGAAAACGACATTGATATAAAAGACTGCCGTGGTCAAAGTTATGACAATGCCAGCAACATGAGTGGCAAGTATAGTGGCGTACAAGCACAAATTAAAGAGCTGAATGAGTTTGCTGATTACATTCCATGTTTTGCACATTCACTAAATTTGGTTGGAAAATTTGCTGCTGAATGTTGTCAAGAAGCATTCATTTTCTTTCAATTTATAGAAAGCCTGTACACATTTTTTTTCTGCTTCTACTTATCGGTTGGATCTCCTTTCTGCTGCATTATCTGGTGGTGGTGCTCATTTGCCCATTGTGAAAAGAATGTCAGATACCAGGTGGTCAGCTTGTGCAGATGCAACAAAAGCACTTTTACACAGCTTTTCTGCAATAAAAATAGTCTTGGATGACATTTCAAATAACAATGATCAGAAGGCAGAGTGCCGACAACAGGCTCGTGGACTACGTTCAACCATGATGAAGTTGGAAACAGGAATAATGGTCATATTGTGGGATCAAGTATTACAGCGTTTTCAAATGACCAGTGCTTCTTTACAATCTTCTGGCCAAGACTTGAACACAGCTTGTGCACTCTATGAATCCTTGCATGGATATATTCAAGCTATGCGGTCTACTTTTTCTGACATTGAGCAAAAAGCCAAGGATCTGACTGAGTGCGAAGATTATCAACAACAAACTCACAGAGAACGCAA
Source organism: Nautilus pompilius (assembly GCA_018389105.1). NCBI lineage: Eukaryota > Metazoa > Mollusca > Cephalopoda > Nautilida > Nautilidae > Nautilus > Nautilus pompilius. Next base: position 10,312 of record JACATO010001262.1, on the reverse strand, counting down.
GCGAAATCACAAGTATGATGATTTCAGTGGTTCCATCACTTGATCCACTCGTTGAATCTCAAACACCTTCTAAGAAGTTTAAAACCCAAACATTTCTTGTTATTATTGACAGCTTGCTTTCTGCCTTGTCAAAACGGCAGAAAGCTTATCAAAAGTTGAATGGTGTATTTGGATTCCTTCATCAGTTACAGTCATTTACTCCTGAAGAGATTGTAAAGAGGTCATCAAATCTTATCTAATCATATCCGGAAGATCTGGAAGAAAGTCTTGGTGAAGAATTTGTGCAGTTTACTGAACTGTTGAAAACTGATCTTGCTTCTCATATTGGAGCCAAACAAGACCTTGTAGAGTTACAGTTGTACCATTTGATAACTGACAATTCTTTGGAATCTTGTTTTCCAAATGTAGAAAATGCATTGAGCATCTATTTGTCACTTATGAGTACCAACTGCAGTGGAGACGCTCATTTTCAAAACTGGAAAGGATTAAAAATGGACCAAGGAGCACCGTGGGTGGAAACAGAGCGAACAATCTCACTCTAATGAGCACTGAACAGGAACTTCTGCGTGAAATAGACATTTCCAGTATCATCAACAAACTTACTCAGGATAAATGTAGAAAGTGTAACTTTTAAATCGTAGTTTTGTTACTTTTTGACAAAATCGAATTACTTTATATGCAAATAAATAATTTATGTTTTAAATTTAGGGGCCCCTTTATGACATATGCTACAGGCCCGGCACTAGCTTAATCCGGCCCTGTCTGGAGGGAGCTAGGTGTCCCGCTCTTACTCTTTCCATGTACTGGGAATTGTATTTCCTTTGAGGTCTTACTCCGGATAATCGAAAGTTCCCCATCACCCCCGACCCTCTCCGTGCTGGAGCAGGGTAGGCCACCGGTCGGAAGATGCAGACGACATTCCTCTGATACTCAACAAAGTTTACGTCCCGCCTCCCTGTGGCCCCGATGTCTGCCCCCTGTTGTCCTTAGATTCGAGTGTCAATGACTTTCCGGACCGACCGCTGACACAGCCAGGACCGGCACCGTCCACACACCGGCCCCGGTAACACGGTCCGCCATTGCTCGCCCCTCAACAGGTCCACCAGACCGACACCTGACCCGTGTTCACACTCGGCCGGCTCAGCAGACGTCGCCATCTCCGCCATTTGCTGGCCAAACACCCGGCACAACTAACCGAATAATAAAAACCATTATTATTATTATATTATTATTCCGCTAATATATTCGTAATTAAACAGATGGTCTCCATTCAACTGAAGAGGTTCATCAAGCATTTCAAGGAATTCAAGGAGCTGGTTCACCGAGGATGACGAATTACAGCCGTTGTCTTGTAGAGGTAAACATCGTCTCTCGTGGACTCGAGCAGTTAAAAGTTGCTATGGAAACTGGAAGTTGAGAAAAGACTGCGGCCGGAATTAGTCGGCTGATCTAAGGAATTATACGTGGATTAACGACTTTATGGTGGATGGATGTCGGTCTAGCTTTCCCGCCATCCTCTGCTCTCTCTCTCCTCTCTGGTACTGCGCAGACCGACCGCCCAGAAGAGAGCGGTGTGGATCCCAGGGCCGGTGAGTCGCCCTCAAAGTACCCGCCACCTTCCTTGAATAGTCGATCTATCTCCAAAATAGGGACCGGGAGTCCGCTGACACTCATCAGCATCTAAAACCATCCCTGTTTTGTTGTTGTCCCCCCCCCGTTCATTATTAAACATCGGGGTAAAGTTGGCAGCTTCAAAACCAGGAAACTCTGCGATCTATTGCTTCTGTAGAGCACCACACCGAAGGTGCGACGTTCTCCAGACCGTGGTTACGGCCGGAGCAGGTCTAGAATGTTCAATTAGTTTCAGCCGCTGCGCTTAGGAAGAGCGATTTTTAATAACACAGTCAGCCTCGATGTGATGCGAGATGAGCAGAGATCCTCCTTTTATAATAATATACTTTTCTTGTATAGTTTTGTTTCTGTGGATTAGGTTTCTCGTGACTAAATTAAAGAAATCCAGACTCAGGAAAGGGTTGGGACGAAGTTGCAATGTGCCCGATTCCGCAGTGTAGGGAGTTATGGTTTTTTCGGAAAACAGGACAAGAAACAGATCTGTTTGACAGATGGGAACGAAAATAGATTAATAAAAAAGGGGGAAAAGGGAAAGAAGAAGAGAGAAGAAGAAGAACAAGAAAAAAAGACAAAAATCAAAGGGAAGAGAATAAAGGGAGGCAGAGGGAAATAGAAGAGGAGAAACGAGGCAAGAAAACCATATTTTCCAGTTCCAGAGAAATTTTAAACAGTAAACAGAAAAATTTTGGAAAGAAGTTATTACCTCTGTCGCCTATCGACAGGTGAGGATCTCATTCAGAGAAGGAAAGGCAAAGGTAAAGTTTTTCCCGATGGTTTATTTCCCTGGGTTTCATCCCAGGAGGCTTCTGAGATAAGGTGAGCAGACTGTGCGCTTGTTGATCTATGGAGGGTGGTACCTGGCAGCCCCAGGTCGGATGTCCCAGGAGGGGAGTCTGTTCCCTACCTACAATAACCAACGGTAGTCTCAGGTATATCCGACTGTTCATTAGGCTACTCGTTGATTAAACTCGGTTTTATTCATTAGTCGAATTCTAAGGGCGAGGTATTTTTACTACTAACTTCAGTTCCATTTCCAAATTCAGTATCTACACCAAATTACGATCACACACACACACAACAACACACACCATAAATGACCAACAGAACGAGTATACTAACCACGTAAAATACCTCGTTTCGGAAACAGAAGTGGAGATACCGCGTCATCTCCCCTGTAATCCACGCGGCGTTGTGATGGGAGAAAAACTGCTGGCATCTCTCCCCTGGATCTGGACCGTAGTGTCCACCTTCCTGGTCGTCTTATCTCGCTAATTCCCGTTGTCATGACAACAGCCGAGCGACCTCCAGGTATCTGCTGTACAAGGTTTTCTCCTTCATCCTTGTTGTGTATCCTTATTCCTTGATGATGATGGTGATCCATAAGCTGCTTGGATTAGCCTGGCTCTTGTTAATCTCATCCACGGTCTGGTGGTCGACATCAAACTGGATGTTTTCCTTTTTTGAATTGAATTTGAAATTCGCTTCTTGAAAAAATGTGGACGATATTAATACAGAGCAGCCAGCGGCTGATGGGCAGAGGGTCCGGACTCGGGGACACCTGGTGCCCCTGACGGATTTCCCTGTCAGTGCCAGGAGAGAGACCAGTAAACCCTGTAAAAGCCGGACATCATCACGGGGGGAACAGGTGATTTTAGCGACGACGCCGAGCATCTTTATTACCTGCAGTTCAGAAACCACGGGATGGATGCCGTCCGTCTAATATATATATATGTATATATGTAGGGGTATATTTTCTTAAGAGAGGGAGGACAAAACAGGGAAACACTAAAGTTTAGGGAGAAAAAACTGTACATGTGGTTATTAAACCGAGACAAAATGTACAGATACCTTAGTTCAGCTGGGTATGGAAGACAGCAGCGGAGCAGTGCAGACAATGGGTGGAGCCTGAGTTTGGAGAATAACGAGCAGATTCCATCCATATCGTGTAGTGGAGGAAATAAATTAATGTGGGGAATATTGTCTTTTTATTCTTAAAACCTTCACAGTGTTGCTTTTATATAATTTCAAAGTGTTGTATAATTTCGATTAAAACTTTACTGTTTGGATCATTTAGAATTTGCATATAATAAAAGAAAGCAGGAAGTTATTACAGGTTTAAGAAACGTATCTATTTTTCTTTAACTCCAGTAAACAGAACTGTTGCTAGTAGTTTGTAGACTATAGTTCGTCTTAATCACTCTCTCTCACTGACCGAGAGCTGGGATTAGTGCAGATATAGGCAAACTTCATCTCTGATCTTTAAAAGATTTTACTGCAGCATCTGTTGTCAAGGAAACATGAAATAATGACAAGCATTTTAATCATTTTCTTGTTGTCATTTGTAATCATCCAATCTGTTTTCCAGATGAACTACAATGTGGTTGTTCCCATTTTCTTGTTTCTTTGAAAAACTGAAGATATCAGTCTTTAAAGAGCCAGGAAAGGAAATCGTCCTCCTGAAATGTATACATGTAAGTACATTTTTTTTAATTTCAGAACGAGGATTACACGTTTCGGGGAAAGGTGATAGCGTAGATGAGCTATGTTGGCATCCTACTAACCCAGAGCACCTAGTAACAGCTAGTGGTGATAAAACTGTGAATACGGGATGCAAGAACAAACGAGTCTGTTGCCACTGTTAACACGAGATGTAACAGAATTTATTTATGGATATTTGTTAACCCTTTCACTGTGGATTTCAATTAAAGGTTGATATAAATAAAGATTTCATCGACTATATTTGATTACCACACTGAAAGGGTTAATACATTGTATATTTTGACATTAAAATTATTTTTTTTTGCTTGATAATATGAAATAAATTTGTTGTGTAATGTGTCAACTAAATTAAAACTATATAGATAAAAATTCTTTGGAACCGATTTAAAATATACTCAGGTTTTGTTGTGCAAGAAAAACAAGATCTTTGCTATTTGTTTTTGAATCGCCTTAAGTCAGTAAAAATGGTAACATTTGCTCCAAAAAATGAGTTGTATAAAATTTTTCATTACTTAATTTAAAATTTAAGGAAAAAAGATTGATATCCTATTTTATTAACTTCCAGTTAAGCTTATTCACATCAATGTATCATAATGACATAGTATGCATATTGTCTTAGTGTTTTTGTGTTCACTATAATCATGACGAAGAAGAAAATCATGATTTTCTTGTGCTTTTTCATCATCTTTAAGATCATTGTAGTGAATATCAGTTGAGATTATGTGACTCTCTTCCTAATCATCAATCATTTAGACCAGTGAATATCAATGATTTTGGAAATGCCGTCACTAGAGCAACCATTAGAAAACTGTTTCCTGGAGCTTATTGAATATTGTTTTCGGCTATTCTTAAAAGGTATCATTAATGTCGATTAGCAAAGGTGTACTCTAGTGATCCGGCCAATAATCAACAGGAGTTTGGTTTGATAACATAGTAAGCATTTAGAAATTAGTGAATTTTTTGGTTAAAAATAGTTTTGAGCATAGAAACTCTAAAGAGAAATTTTGTTCTTGTGTATGGAAATTATATTATAATATTTTGATACAAAACAAATTTAAATGACTTAGTATATTACAAATTTACATTTTGGTGCATGATATAAATTTAAAATGTTCTTTTAGCTTTGTTGCTCCATATTAAGAAGGTATTTTGCTGCCTTATGTAGTTTTAAAAAACAAAACAAATTGCACAGTAAAAACTATTCCTATTTGGATAATTTGGAAGCACATAGATAATGAAGACTTTGTTGTGCCATCTGTTAAATTTGTTTTGAAAACACAGACACACAAAGTTTCAATATTATTTTATAATTGACAAAAGTAACTTGTAGCCCAAATAAAAATTTCTTTCTTAACGGAACAATTTTCTTGTAACTGCAGGAGAGAATATCAATATATTTGGTCTCCTGGTGGCAACAAGGATGATTTAGTCACATTCATTGATGCCAGGACACACCGATCACGTGCAGAAGAGCAGTTTGAGTTTGAGGTGAATGAAATTTCTTGGAATAATGAAGGTGACCTCTTTTTCTTGACTAACGGTCAGGGAAGTATACATATTTTGAGGTAAGTTCAAATTTTTACATGCTTTTTATTATGTACAATTGTTATTATATATCATCTCCACCTTCTGTATATGCACACTGTAGTTGCACTGTCTGGCTACAAATTCCAAGTTAAACATTTGAAGAATTAATTGTATTCAGCCTGAAAGAAACCATTGTTTTGTTTTAGTTTTGATTTTGATCTGAGCTTGTTTTATGCTATAGTGTTTGACTTGACAGTTTTACCAATTAGAGAGATCTTTTTTTCTTCTTGGCTACCCAGACCTCAAACTGCAGCATGTTCTCAATGCTCACCCAGCCAACTGCATCTGCATAGAATTTGATCCAACAGGTAGTGAAGATGCTCTGGTCAGTCTGTGGAGTGTTGAAGAGCTGGTCTGTGTGAGAACATCTGCAAGTGGGTGAAACAGAATCTACGATGTTAGCTAAAACAAATAAGCTGCCTTCTCATTTTATGTAGCCTTTCAATAAAAGCAGACAGTTGAACCATGATTCAAATGCATATACGATGCTTAGCCTATTTTTTGTTTTGGAATTGAAAACTTGTGTGTGACTTCGTCATTATTTCCTGTACACAAAATCAAACAAACACTAATTTAATTAACTAAAGAAAAAGCATAAATTTTTCATTGTATTAAACATTTTATTTACATTAACCTGTATTATACCTTAGGTTCTTGTCTAATATTTTACAAGATTACCTCAGACATTTTATACAACGTGCAGATTAGATATAATATTCGCTGTGTCATATTAAAGTACAGAGAGCAAGCGAGCAACCTTCTTTTTTTAAAAAAATCCCTTTAATTTGCAATGCTGTGGAGATAACCATATTCCTTTGAATTTCAATCTGCCAAATCTCAAAACAATTTAGTAACATTACACTGGCACATCTATCTGATTTATCAGAAAAAAAATTGTTCAACAATCTATTAATGCAGTATTCAGGCTAATAAACTTCTTTAAAAGAAAAGAAAAACAATATTTAATTATCTCTACAATGAAAAAATTATTTAAATGCTCAGCTGTCTATACTAAAATAAAACATTGTATTAGCAGCCTAAAATCAAACAAGTATCAAGTTGTGATTATAGAAATTACAACTGAAATCTTTAAAAGAAGAAAAAGGGCAATAGATTGTGTACCTCACATGGCACTGGGCTGGATTTTCTCATGGTGATCACGTGCTCGACTTCTCTTAAACAGGTGAATCAACATTTACAGTCAGTCCTGAAAGGGTTGGCTGACTTTGTTAAAACTGGTCTCTATCTACCTTTGGGTCTGGCAAGTTAACTGTTAGGAAGACTTCAACTATAGCAGTAGTTGCATTGGTACCTGGGCAAGAACATCATTTTGCCACCACAGGTTTATCTTGAGTGGATTTTTCCTTCAAATACAAATTGGATTGAAAATTTTCTTTGGCAACAAATATTAGATGCAGGATCAATTCAGTTGGATACTTGTTTCATCTGGTATCTGTAATGGATTAAGTTCTTTAACATTGCTTTTGGCTTTGGTTCCAAGCCTGGATGGAATTCCCCAATACCCGTATACTTGGAATCCAGATGTTACTGTGACAAAACCTTCAAATGGACTTTCCAATTTTACAGGCTGCCATGTAATGCAACATTGAACTCTGGTCAACTTTTGGCACATTTCTCACCAGACAAAGAATATTTCAAATTTTACTTTAGTAATTAAATAGGAAATAAAACAATTTCCATTATAATTGAAAATCAATCCCCTTATATTCCAAAGGAGTAGATTCATTGTGTGAAGAAAATTTAAAGAATTATAACTTTTTATTTAATATATGATTATATGGTTATCGGTTGTCAGTTGCACTAAATAGTACCTGTACATTGGTGTAGATATTAAACTGAAAGTAAATTTTAAAATTTTTTTTTGCTTTAAAATGAAAATCATTTTCAGAAATCATGGTCAGCGTGTTAAATGATTTTGATTCTGGCATTGACAGACATTTTCTGCCAGACAAACAGAAACCTGAACGTGCTTCATAAATAGAATCGTTGCACTTATTTCTGCAGTGAAAGCCATCTAACTATACAAGACACACAGCTTATTTTTTAAATTGTCAATAAAGTTAACCGAAGGGTCACCCCACTGGTAGATCAGAGGTTTTGATTAACTCTGCACAATTGTTTTTATTTTGAGAAAACCATGCTAAAAACGGAGAGTAATAATCAGCGGTAGTGGATGGGTGTTGATGTCGCTATTCAGAACTCAGATGGGTATTTGCTTTTGAAGAAGAACTGTAAATTATTTCAGGGGAGATAATTCAGTATTTTATTGTTTTTTAAACTGATACAGTATTTTACTTTCCATTGTTATTGATGGTTTTATATCTGGTACAGTGCAAGAGACACCAGACACGACTGATTTTATGTAATAAACAAAGAAATACTATAACTTTCAACAGATTTTAAGAATATTTAGCAGGTTGTACACTAACTCTCAGTTCCATTTTCTGTGGTGGACATCAAAAGTATGGCAATGCATTTTGATGTCGAGAAAACTGCTTCAAATGAAAATAATATCTGACTGAAATGCAGATCTTCAGATGAAGACTTTTGGACTCTTTTTGACAAAGTTAAATACCAAATCCTAAAGAATTTTGCCATGAGAATGAAAGCATCATTTGGTTCAACATACTTATACAGATCATTGTTTTCTGACAGGAAGTTCATAAAATGAAAATATCACGCAAGAATGACATCTGCACTTTGATGACTGCATCAGGCTGGCTGTGATGTCCTACTTACCTAACTTATCCAGACTGACATCAGAATCAAGAGTTAGACATCTCATCAGTTTTACGAGTTTATACTAAATTGGTGTTAATACGTTATTTGATTGTGTTGTTTTTATTATATGTTGTTTTGTGTGTGTTAATTTGTACCTTTTCTGCATCCTAAGTTGTAAGTAGATCGGTAAATAGCTTCTGAACAGAAAGTAGCTCATGGCAAAAAAAAGTTGACAACCTTTGTCCTAGAGGTTATACAGTTCTTAAAAATCTGGATTGAAAGAGTTAAAGCCAACCAGTGGGAATAAATAATTTTTATTTAAACATTACATTGTAACTTCTGATATATTGCAAGATAACAAAATCACAAAAAATGTAGTACAAAATACATAAACAAATGTTTTTGCTCTGATAGGATAATATGCTAACAGTTTTTCCTGGACCAAACCCACAAATTGTATACTTGTCATTTTAAAGCAAACTACTGTGGTAAAATTGGTTTATTCTGAAAAAGTTTTAAAAGTCAATATTTCACAAAACAAAACAAACAAACTCACTTTTGTAGAAAATAGAATGATAATAAATGTTATAAACAGTTCAGCAGTTAAGAGTGTCTTACAATTAAACTAAAGCAATCTTTATAGGATTTGTGGGTGTTTTTCTTGTTTGAACAGTCACTGATGAGGATGCTTTATCCCATATAAAAAAATTTAATCTGATAAATCATGTATCAGAATATCTAGACCATTAATTGCGATGTTGCTATCAATTCAAGCTTTTTGCATAATTATGAACACAGCAAGTTATTTCTACAATTTAACCTTTAGTTCTAACTGAATGCATGATGTTATTGTGCTAATAATTTTTTTTCTATTAATTTTCTTTTGTGGACTGGTGAAAATTTTTATCTCAAAAAACATTCTTTCTTCATTCACCAGGAGATACGTAAAAGGTGACATTCATTACCCTTTTCTGATTGTTGCATTTCATTTTTATCACTGCCAAAATCTCATAACATCCAGATTTTGACACATACTGCCCACCCATGATGTCAAAGTGTTGTAGCAAAGAGCTAAAGTCATGGCTTTTGTTCTATAATGGTGCAAAATATTGTTTACTATGATAGTCATTCACTAAAATATCAGCAAAACAGGCTCTTTATTTCACATTCTTATTTTCCTGCAGCAAAGTTTAAAATTATGCAAATGGTATCTTATCAATGAGGGCTTTGTACTTATTTTAAATTGCAAACAGAGTTCTAGTTAAACTGGTACTGGTACTTGTAGCCTTTAAGAACAAAAGGACTGAGCTGCCATTTGTACTGACCTAATTACAATTTTTATGGCATGTTACTTAAGAATAAACTTCTGGTGCCATGTGATTCACTTTATGAGCCTTCCACGCCAAGGTGGGCTCCAAAAGAGAACATTAAGGGACAAGGTGAGAAGGCCCACAAAGAGCTTTTGGCCAAGGAGATACTAAGATATGCTAAATGAGAAAGTTCAGAAATAAATTAGAGATGAAAAGAACATAGCAAGAAAAAGGAACATAAAGGAAATGGACTATCAAAGGTGACAACAAAAATCAGGCAAGCAGCCAATGCAGCAAGGAAAGAAGAGAGATTGATAAGTTGAAGTACAAATAAATTTTACAAAAAGAATAAGGCACTAAGAAACTATAGTTTGTCTGAAAAGAACTGATAATACATTAGTGTGAGATACAAATATAACCCTAGGTCAAGGCAACTATATCTCATGCAAAATGATGATTCATCTACACTAGCTGAGTTTGCCAAAGAAGCTGGAAGAATTAGTTCCACTAAAAGCACACCGTTGCTGAATTCATGCTCAGTT
>JACATO010001261.1:0-39947 GCA_018389105.1 Nautilus pompilius | reverse complement strand
TGGTTGGGCAATGTTTCCATATTCATTGGATAGTGCCAGAGTTTAAGACCAGTCCACCAAAGCAAAGTATATCCAAACCAGAAAGGTTGTCTCCCTTGTTATTTTACTTCCCCAGGTGCGAGCAGCAGTCATACCTACCCACCATCTCTAAAACGCTAAAAGCCTTTTATATCTGACCATTTAAAGCTGTCTAAAGCAGCCATCTAGCTTCTGGTTATTATTTTATGTTATGCGGCAACCTAAAACTACCGTATTTTCAAATGTACGGTATGGTGAAGGTGTAGAGAACCATTTCTTCTCTAAGATCAATCTGAAAAATACAACATGAACAGTCATTACCTGGTCTGTAAGGATAGAAGAGAAGGGACACAGGTATTTAAATCATGTGGAACCCAACTCTACTATGATAACTTGGGAAGTGCTGATTAATTAGCAAATAAAGAATAATTGGCTGATTTTAGGCTTCATTAAACTGTCAAAAGTATAACTTAGTATTTAAAGTCAAAAGCTCTGAAATTCTAATGCAGATACATCAATTTCTCACCACTTTCTACATCGAGGATAGTCCTTGGCTTCACAGCATGAACACAAAAAAATGAGGAATAGGCAGCGAATGAGTGTTTCCAGACAGTGCTAAGGGAGCTAATCCATGTCAATACATAAATTATTAACAGACAAAAAATAGCAAAGGAAAATAAAATATCCATGTAAAAAAACATAGTAAATTTGAGTTAATATTTTTGTGGTCTGACCAGAAACCAAAGGAACTTTATGCGATTTCCAGCAAGTAGAGGAAGATAGTGTTAGGCTATTTAAAGCAAATCAATGAGACATTAAAATACTACTAGTTTCATTGGCACAACCAGTCACAACCTGAATTGATACCTGACCACTGAGTGTTAGGGTTGGGAATGCATCTGGAAACAATATACCATTTTGCCCATGTAACTGTCATTACCCACCTTGGACCTATCTCAAGAAGGTGAGAACCCTGTTGTGGTTCTTCCTGAAAAAAACTGTGCCTTTTGATTGAGGCTGCTTGGAACGGTGTCATGAAAACCCACAAAAATTTCTCCTCATCTGCTGCTGAGATCTCTGAAAAAGTCAAGTGGTGGAAACAAAAACTAAATCTCACTATTGGCCCCTTGTCTACATTAAATGCTTCTCTTCTGCTGTCAATACAGGTTGGCTGACACAGGAAGAGTCCTCCTCCTGATCAAGCAATGGCTTTAAAAACAGATGTTTAAATCTGTTTTCTCAATTACTTAACAATTTCTTTTTAATCTATTAATTTACAATTTTAATTCAAAACAGGAAAAATTAGTCAAACTGAAGTGATACTGTAGCCAATTTACAATGACAACCAATACTTTATTAAGTAGAGACAAGAAGTCACCAAGGAGGAAAAAGAATGGTCATCCAAAAACAATTCTCAAATTGATAATGGCACCACCATTAAATTGCTCCCTTCATTAACAGATCTATTATTGTAAATAAACATTTGCTGATAATTAACTGTGCTGGAAACTTAGCCAATCTGTAATAAGAACCCCTAGTATTAGTAACTGAAGATAGCTGAAAACATTGTCTCCCACAGGCAGATTGAAAAGCCCTGACTATCATGAAGGTCTGACCATTTGGCTTATACTCTGGTATGAGTAATCGTAGATGATAAAAAAAATAAATTCAAATTTCAAATGTGGTTCTTTCATTTCTAAATGGTTACTCTTATTACTCAATGCAAGTCAAGAAGGCCAAACCATAGCGCAGCACTTACCTTCACATTCAACCAAAACATAAAAAACAAATTTCAGTGTCTAGATATTTGATGCGGTTCTTTCCAACAACGCTGGAAATTTTCCCAAGAGAGACTTCATGAGCTCCTGAACTCTGGGCTGGTCTCCGGAAAAATTTCAACACCACCATACTAAAACTGAAAACAACATTCCAACTCAGTCCACTGCATGATTGGTACTTGTACACCACAAGATATAATGTATTACCAAAGATCATTTCATACAAGATTGAAATTTCAAAAATTTTATAGTAATTTTTAAACGCAAAATTAATGCAAGAAATAAATTTTGTTATTCAATAACATTTTGCATAATTATCTGAGGAAAAAAAGTCCTAAAAACATAGTCTTAGTGGTAAACTGACCCCCCCCACAATATTCAGTGTTGTGTCCACCTGATACTAGGCTGCCAGGCCCACTCATAAATGAAGAGCCTGTTTTTTGTAGACAGTTTCAGACAGTCACAGTTGGCCCACCCAATAAAGATACGGAGGTGAAACTTGGAATTCCAGGTTTTAATTCCCATTATTAGTTAAGCGACCGCCACTTATCAATTTCACGTTATTCGCAAGCTAACCCAGCTCTACGTCAATACTGCACAGATTTAGATTTTCGGCCGCACACCACAACATCTACAAGAAAGACCTGAGGAACTCCACATATTAACTTTATCATCTTTAGGTACAAAGTATTTTTCTCTTGAAATTCTTCGTGTGGCTGATAACGGTAAGTATTTGAAAGTAACGTTCCTTCACACACACACACAGAGATTTGTTACTCTATCTACAATAATAACAACAACAGTGAACACCCATCTTGAGACTAGGGCAATGTACCCTCTACCGTATGTCACCCACAATGTCTGTCTTCATCACTGCCCATGAAAACTGGACGGAAAACGAAGTTCTATTATATTTCCAGTTCTTTATGATACAGACAGGACATACTTCCTGTGACCTTTATACTAAGAAATACCATTTTGGTGCCTCTCTCTCTCTCTGCACTAATTTAACTGAGCCCCCCCCCCTCACACACACAATACTTTAATTTAGGTTCAACATAAGAATAAAAGGGGATCACTACCACAGGAAAATGAATAAATAACTTGAAAAAAAACGTTTATTCCGTAAGTTACTGCACAGAAGGCAGCATTCGCAGTCGGACCGTATGTAATGAACGAGCTGACTGTTTGCCCCCTTTGGAATACTTTTGCCAATTTTGGCCCCTTAATATTAGACAAAACCCGCTGTTGACATTAACGAAATCATAAAGGGGGACCAAGGTTCCTGCAAACAGCTGACAGGTGCGAGCGCAGCCGAAGAAGAAGAACGACAGGTGATCGCCAGCCTGCAGAGCAGATCAGACCAACCCCCTGTCGAGGGAGCTGACAGCAGGGCGACCTGCAAAGGAAGATCACCTTTGGCCAGACGGGACTGGGGCCAGGGGATACAGGGCAGCCGGGGTCGGTTAGATGTCACCGGCAGCACAAAGAGTCTCACCACAGGCGGCGGAAGAAGGTAGGTAAAAACACATACACACGTGTGTGTGTGTGTGTGTGTTTAAAGGGGCCGCAGATAGAGTTAGTCAGTACTCACCTAACAGCACCCGGTATTCAGGGGATTCTTCAGAGAGCCACCGGCGGTGTTAGCGAAACAAAGTGACCGGGCGAATGTTCATCCGGCAGAAAATCGACGGGAGAGGATCCATGCGAAACCTACCTAGTATCTGCAAACATTAGAATAATAATAATATTAATAATAATAATATAATAATAATAATAATCATAATAATATAATAATAGTAATAATATGATGATGATGAATGTATGTGTATTTTGAGCTGATGATGAGAGGTGGCGGTAATCACCTCCCGTCATTTGCTAAGACAGTCAGCCGTGGTTACCTGCCCCTGCTCTATCCCAGTCCGCATGTCGCCTGGCTCCCTGTCCCCAGATGTAATTTTCTCCATAAACCGTCCGTTCCACTCTGATGGCGAAGTTCGATTGGAGTCTAAACTTTCCTCATTTTCACATCCGCCTCTGTCTCCCTAACCCTGTGGCGGGGAATTTGTTTTAAAATGCTGACAGCTCGATTAAACTCGTAGATGATCTAAATAACAGGGAAAGTTTAACTAGAAATATGTAGGATCGGTCATGCGATTGATACCAAATTAATTGTTTTATTTAACATAAACTGAACTTAATCCGTCAGAATCAAAAACCTTCTTTATTGGGTGAACTTTGAGGCAAAGGTAGTTGTCTCCCTTTAAGATGTTTTTTACCACACACACAAAGACATTGAAATGCAGTCAAACGTGTAACTGAAATATAGCGACAATTTCGCCATGGCAACTGTTTCCACTCAAGTCAGACTATTATTCAGGGGAATCATTTATTATAAACTTGCTTCATACGGTCCATTCATTAAATATGATTTCCACCTTCGTGTAGTTTGGTGCCCATCCACTTAGTGTTTCCGGAAGTCCATGTTTCCATGGAAACATCTGTGACAAAGTGAGGAAAGAGAAAAGTTGGTGCACAATTAAGTAAATATTTGCTCATTGTTTAATTAACATCCAATAAATTATATATGCCTATATATGTATGTTTCCAGGTGTATTTGATTATTCACCACCTGGCTGCAGGTATTTACACTGGGTTCTCCACTTACCTTCCACTGGCCGACAGCCCTGAATAAAAGGCTGAAGATACGACACCTCTCCCAGACTTTGGAGTTTTACACGAATTCCAGTCATAAAAACAGACACGAAAACATTTGTTTTATTTCCACCGTGTACAGGGAATTTGCCTCATCTCCCTCCACCCAGGCTATCGTCATTTCTTCCCTCTCGCTCTCTGTCTAACTGCGACACCAACAGACAAAGGAGGAACCATTCAACCATGAGAGACAGGTCGGCTCTGCTGATCCACTTTAGTTTCACGGACTTTATAACAAAACCCATGTTGAAATATTAAGAACTAGTTTTGTGTGTTCTCCATTATAAACTGGGAAGCATAATTCTAATACCGATGTTTGTTTCTTTGCTGTATCTGAAAATTCAATACGTGGATGAGTTCCTGCACGTGAGAGATTAAAGGGATTATATCGCATTGTCACGCATCTTAAAGGAAAAGAATTTAAGATTTATATTTAGTAAAGTAGAATTTACGAGTAATGGAAGACGGACAAGATTCCAAAAACTTGAAGGAATCCAAGGGAATTAAGGGAAAATGTACAGAAGTCTGGTAAAAAACACAAACAGGTCCTAATATTTTTATTCACAATTGCGACATATACACATAATGAGAAAACCTTAATAAGAGGAGGAGGATACTGGAGTCTCATCGTAGTGATGGGGTACAGGAGATACAGAGGCGACAACATGGAATACCGGGCTCCTGTAGTTTTCCTCATTTAACCACAGTGGAAACCTGTATCCGTGTTATTACGAAGGAAAACTAAAGGGTACACGAACTGTTTGTATGATTAAGCATCATGAAAGATGGATTCCTTTATTTTCCATACAACAAGAAAATTATTTTCGACTCCATAACAGTAAAACGCTACAGACATTTCTTTAATTAGTTTGGCACTGATTACACAAGTGATAGAAATACAAAAGAGCATCTAATGGAAAACACATGAGAATTACGATCCGTGCGGTGTATACCGACGACAGGCTGACAGCCGAGCTGTCTCACCGAGAGGGAGAGGTGTACACGGACGACAGGCTGACAGCCGAGCTGTCTCCCCGAGAGGGAGAGGTGTACACGGACGACAGGCTGACAGCCGAGCTGTCTCCCCGAGAGGGAGAGGTGTACACGGACGACAGACTGGCAGCCGAGCTGTCTCCCCGAGAGGGAGAGGTGTACACGGACGACAGGCTGACAGCCGAGCTGTCTCCCCGAGAGGGAGAGGTGTACACGGACGACAGGCTGACAGCCGAGCTGTCTCACCGAGAGGGAGAGGTGTACACGGACGACAGGCTGACAGCCGAGAGTGACTGGTCGGCCTCCATTCCTGCTACATCTGTTTGTCAGCAGTTTTGATAGAAATCTGTCATTCTCGACTGTCACGGAGCGCTTCACGTTTATCAAATCTTACCAGATGTTAAGCAATAGCGCAGTGCCATGGTTATCGCTAACAGGTGCTTCCTTCTCTTACCTCAGCGAGGCGCGACACTTGTGTCTACAGACTACAGCCGGAAGCTAAAGGTGGGGGGAGGAATCACGCCGTCGATCTGCTAATTCGACTGATGAAGAACTCGAGCCTCGGTTTCGATGTCATGGATGGCAGTATGCCGTGCCATGGATTCTCTTTCAGATCCTGTTCCAGTGCTCGGTTCCACGTTGTTTGGAGGCGGCCCATCTTCGCTGGCAGTAAGATCTGTTCGCCGGATGAAAGCCTACATTTCAGCGAGGTCCAGCTGTAGCAATATTACCATTTATAATTTCATATTTAACTTTACTAAGCACAAATTGTTAAATCTATCGGCAATATTCTCCACTGTTGCCGGTTACGGAAGACGCCGCGCTGATGGGAGGTCGTGAAGCCTTGACGACAGTACCCTGTCTTGCGCATGACTGACGAATGTCCTGGCAGGTGGCGCCCGTGCACATTCGAATAGGGAACAAGTTTCTACAAGGCGACGCCAGGACGGACAGGAATTTATTTACATGGAAGGAAGAAGATGTGAGACGTGAAAATAGCGATCCAATATGCTCTTGTTAATTTAGTCGACGACATTAGAATTTATTACAGTCGATAAAGACAGAAGGGAGATATGAAAATCTAATATTTCTTAAAGGGTTAATAGCAGATCGGTGCCACGGTCGGGGTACAGAACTGCTAGATTGAAGTTCGGGGTTCGAATCCGGATCGGGGCCGACTCCGTTTGACTCACCTGTGTGGTATGGCTTCTTTTCGTTCATTACCAGGTAGTCACGTGTTTTATCCGACATTTGAAAAAGTAAGAGATCCATTTAGAGTTTTTCTACCAAACCAGGAAGTGGCGAACCCTTCACGGACCGGGATGTGTGTCGCTTTCTGATTGGATAAGCGCGGCAGGTTGCCATCTTACCAGACTTGTGTCCATGTTTAGACATCGGTACCTGGCTGGCGGCGGGTTAATAATTTTAAGAAAAGGAATTAAAGAGTGCAAACCAAATTGTACTAATCCAACGTTGAAAAGAAATCGGAATTAAATTATTTTGCTTGTATCAGATGAGAAAATGAAGACTTTGGCCCAGTCTGACCGATCATCTGTTCAGGTTTCATTCTGTTGATCTCACATCGGAGAGAAACGAAAATTTGATGGTCTTTTGTAAAAATTCTTTATTCAAAATGATCTGAAGGAAGATCAGTTTTAGGAGAAGCCTTCCAAACAGGAATTAACTGACAGGTTAGAAGGGAAGTAAAGAGATAAAACCTGTTAATAAACGGAAAATGATGGGAAAATGCAAAGTAGATATTTAATTTTTATGAAAATTAAACTTTTCAGAATGAAAGCAATAAAAAGAGTAAGAATCCATTTGGAGGGAAGGTATTTATTCAGCACAGAAGTTGTCAGAGGAGCTAAGATTTACGGAATTAAATGGAAGTAGTAAGAGTGGTCAGAACAGAAGGTAACCAATGGCAATAGCCAACAGAGTGGCCTGAGCTGACGTTTGGCCGGAAGCTGATCCACCAGTCGGTTACTTGTAGCTTGAAATCTTGTAGCATCTTTGCGACATGGAGGAGGTTATGTAGTCTTTGAAGATCTGACCCAAATTGCCGCACTCTACCAATTCCGTCGCCCCACAATCAACGCTGGGTGAAAGGATTCTGCAACAGACATTTTCATTGGTTAACTAAATGTGCAGCTATTTTACCTTTAAAAAGAGAAATAGGATGTTAAGTTTATAAATAGCAGCTGAACGAAATGTGTGGTACCTTTACAGCTTTAAAAGTAAACCTGATGGAGTTGACGTAAAATAGGCAGTCTGTTGGCTGATCAGACCGAAATAACTGGATATCTATTACACTGACAACATCTCCCGTTTATCTATCAGCTCCTCAAACCGAACTATCTCCAGTATCAGAAGTAGTATTCATACCACAGCTAAATAGAACACAAGAGTACCGTCCCTGGCGTCAAATAAGGCACCAGTCTGGCCCGACCTGTAATTGGTCCGCCCTACACTACTTCTTACTCGGACTAATCAGCATATCATTGCCTTCTTTTGTATAAAAATCTGTCTCCCCCGATCGCTCAGATTACCGTTGCATTGTTTCCTTTAAAAGCTTCACGTCTCCAACGATTCCAAACAGAACAAAAATGTTGATAGCTTTCATAAGTAAACTTACCGAACTTCTGGATCGTTTAACCTACAAACAGGCGATTTTATTTCCTGTAATCTGAGCGATCGTTTACCTTTTAATGAAAACAAACAGCTGGTTGAATGACACCATGGGTGACGAATTTTCCCTGCACCTGACAAACTGACAACGAGATTCCTTTCAGCGAAAACAAAGACGATTAACTCTTTCCTTACTAACCTGCACACGGCATCGTAACCCCGTTCAGATACATTGCTGATACCTCCCTTCAGGTAACTTGAAGAGATAGCGAAATAATTTCGGAAACACCCCATCAGACCTACTCGAGTAGTTTCCTTTATTAGGCAGCTGGTTTCTTTCACAATATCTGGAAAAGAGAAGAGACTATATACCTGGGGCGGTCGATCAGGTATGATGCGATATCTATGGAAGCTTTTATAAAAGGAGAGATCCCTTTATGGTTAGTTCCCCGTTGTGTATTAAACAAGGATAAACTATCGCTAGGCACTGACCCTGAACAATCAGTGTTCGAATTTAAATGTATAAAATGTAGAAGAAATCTTGTCGGTGGCCTTCCAGAAAGTGACTGTTTATTGCTGCACGAGAAAATTGAGACTTCCGTCCGTCTGGCTTCCCTAACTACACCTGTCGGCGCATCCTTCTCCGACAAATGAAATAATCGTGTTCACCTATTATGGATCGTCCATATCGAAGATGTTCGCTAATGCTAAAGGATTCCATACCAGAGGTAAGTCATCTCCACGTGTACACTTTGATTCACTTCTGAAGAATCCAAATTACAGAAAACCTCGCTAAGTTACGTTTTGAAATTTTTCTTAGTTGATCATCCATGGAAATCAACCGTTTGGCTGACCAGACTCTGCTGAGTTTGGGAGATCCATTGATACAAGTGGATTCAATATACGATTTTCTCTACATCCAAACTCAAAACGCTGACAGAAAGGTAAACTTTGTATTTCCCTTTAATGTGCAATTGACGCAGCTGGGAGCCTTACACCAAGCAACTTGGAATATACCAAATAATCTAAACTCCTGCACATCCACGAGATTACCAGGACTGATAAACGTGGAGGGCATATTCGCCGAGGTGAGGACCCCTCTGAGTGGCTGTCGGTGTCGTCTTAAATTCGTACTTCACTACTTTGCGATTCTCTTGAAGCCGGATTCGTAGATTTGGTGAGAGAACGTCTATTTAATTCTTTCTAACAATCGCAGCATTAAGAAGAAACTGGTGAAAACCAGAGTCCGCGTTTATCTAAATTAAAAGACGGCCCCCTTATATCAGCTTCTAAGCTGATCTCGTGCTAAATGCTCTTGTAGTTTACTTACCAGAAATAGATTTGCAAAGACCGAGGTTGGCAGATTTAGAGAATCTGGTGCTGAAACCACGCAATTCTACCAACTTTTTATAATTCTCGCACCGGTCGGCGTAGTTAACCAAACAATCGGATGCTTTAGTAACATGTCTGGAAACAAGAAAAGATACAAATACATTGGAGTTTCCCTGTCTGATTCAGGAAATATGATGCGGATATATAGCAAGGAAGCTAACGATGAAATTCTTGCTAGATTAATCTGATCCGGTCTGAGATGCTGCTGCTCTGCTGACGATGTAAAGTCCATCCAGCAATTGTCCAGGAGATGAGAAGCCATTAGAGAAGATATAATGGAAATATTAAAGTTTATATAACAGGGAGGAGACGAGTGACCTCCGTCCAGAGGACCGGGTTAGATCAGAACCCGGCTCGCTAGTTTATAGATATTTGGAATGCAATGAGTGACAGCCCGGGGTCGAGTCCCTGTCCGCAAAAGTCCCGTTTATTGTACACTGAGCAGAAGCAGATATGAAAGTAATGTTCTCGTGTGGATTTTCCGTGCCCGTGCAGATTTCTCCTGACTTTAACCTCCCCAGACAACCGTACCTTGCTGACTTGCGAGGGCAACATGGCTAATACCTTTACTGATGTGAATTTACCTTTGACCTCGAATGTCAGAACAAGGATTCAATAAAAGCTAATGATTACATAACTACAATACCGCCGTCGCTGTAACGATACTGCACACGTGTCTATGGCCCAATGTTCATAATACTTACTTGCATGTTTCGTCCATCGTATGTTTCAGTTTTCCTTCTACTGCCAAGTTTATAATTCTATTTATCAGCTCCACGCCAATGTCAACGCCACAGGCTGCAATTTCCTTCTCAGCATTCTTCTCGCAATCTTCGTCATCAGAAGAGATACTGTCAACTAGATAAAAATATCGTGTAAGAGTCATGTGTCGGGTGTTGGAGTAAATAAACTTTACAGCGAAAGGTGGATTTTCACCACTCAAGATAATGTTATCCCAACCCAGAGAAATGGCTCAACACTGGACCTAACTACAACTCCAAGAGTTAATCTTGGCTTCTACGTCCGCGTTTGCAATTCAAAAGGCAAAAAGGATTCTAAAAGTTCGTTTCAAATGTCATGGACTCTCGCTTCAACAGAACTCGCTACAAGGAGTCGATGAGCGCAAATTAATCGAGCGAGACGCTGAGTCACTAATCCCTGTACCTGATACGAACAAAGATAAATGGTTAAATAATCGAGTTCGATAAGAAAACGGATCGAAATTTCCAGAGGACGAAACCCGTGAATCGTTGATTTTTTGTATTAGTCTGTTATCATCGGTCGTTTAAAAATCGAAATCTTGTGACCAGTTGAACTGGTGTACGTTTGGTAGACCCGAAATAAACCAGTTCTACAGATCAGTGAGCCCTTTTTTGTTCGGTTCCCAGGAAAGTCTGTAAATTTGTAATGTGGGATCTGAAGCAGAGGGATCGGTATGAGCAGGGTATTCTAAGAGTAACTGCTGAGTGGGTCCATCCTTCCGTCCTTCTTCTTTAATCAGAAGATGAGAAATCTACAATATTTTTCGAGGAAAGAAAATTTAAAATAAAAAGTAAACGTTTGGCAGAAGTAAAGAAACAGCCTCCAGGACTCTGGCAGAATATTCCGGTCACCCGCGATTGTGGACTATATATAACCAGGTGAGGAGATTCTATAGGTAGACAACAAAAACACAGATCAGGGGAACCAATGGACTTCGATCAAGAGGTGAATAGTTGGACGATGAGACGTCGATGAACGGATGGAAAATCTGCGAAAAAACATTGGATAATCGGCTGTGGATTATCAATAGGGTTACTTCCTATTTCAAGAGAAGCCATGAAGCTCCGTTCATTGACGGAGTGGGTGCGGTATTTCTGCTTGTCCCACCCGCATTATTCCGTTAGCTCCGGTATCAGGTCTGACAACGAACCAGTCGAGGAAATATTCGCCCCTTCCTACTGCGCTCTGCCTGGCTTTTCGAAATGAATATTCCTTCCCGCCGCCACCAAAATCGTATAGTTTGGTAGCCCGGTTTGCCTAACGTGCATCGATGGGTTACGAAGGAGTATTCGGTTCTGTTTGTTTGGCACTGAAAACACCTGGTTCTGGAAAGATTGTGACGATCAGTCGGCGGCGGACACCTGCGCCCGTATGCTGCAGCTTGGACGTTTCACGGCTGCGAACTGAATTTGTAACAGGAAAAAAGTCTACGCTCGGCCGCTTCCCCTGTCGTGTTCCTGGGCCCCAAAGGGAGACATAAAAATTCTCTTACCTGCTGATAACGCGAGCAAGAGGATCAGCACACCTGAACTTGTTGGACACCACATACTTCTGTCCTGTTTGAGTTACCCCACCTATGGGCGGGGTATTTATACGTCTACATCGGGAACTGAAAAATTCAATTTGGACAGGTTCATTGTTCATTGCGTGTAATTGGCAACTGGAGAGAGAAAGTTCTGTGACTGGTTGGTGTCAAAAACAGAGCTTCCTCGCCTCGTCAGCTTCTTCACCAAATGTGCACATCGTGTATCGTTACAGGAAGGATTATGTGCTAAACGTGTCGGCGGATATCTACCTGACTTACATCTATTCTTACCTGGACTGAAAATATCGACTCAACCTCCATGATTGATCAATCCTTTCATATGAGACTTGAATTGAGTCATCAGAGAACCATTTAGAAAAGAAAAGATAGAAACTCATTTAAAATTTGAATTTATTGATCGTCAACTTCGATCACTAATACCAGAGTATAGGCCAAATGGTCAGACCTCCTTGACGGTCGGGGCTTTTCAATCTGCTTGTGGAGACAATGTTTAGAGATATCTTCAGTTACTGATACTAGGGGTTCTCATTACAGATTGGCTAACATTCCAGAACGGTTAATTATCAGTAGATGTTTATTAACAATAACAGATCTGTTAATGAAGGGAGCGATTTAATGGTGGTGCCATTATCAATTTGGGAATTGTTTGGATGAGTATTTATTTTTCCTGAGGCTGCACCCATTGACCTTGGCGACTTCTTGTCTCTGCCTAATAAAGTATCGGTCGTCGCTGTAAATCGGCCACAGTATCACTTCAAGTATAATTACTTTTAGGTTAGTGACGTCACTCGGATTTCTAGACACTTTGTGGAAGGATATTTCCTCCGGATTAATAATACCGCTGCCCCAGTTAATGTACAGGTGGGTCTGTATAAAGCTCTTATGTATATATACGTCCTGACCCTTTATACATGATGCAGTACACCTTGCATCCTCTACATCTATGTTACGGTCTTTTTGAAGAAGTTGGGTGACCGGATTTCCGGCTCAACCCAGAGGAAAGCTACCGGCGATGCTGCCATTAACAAAACACTCTCACCGTCGACAGCTCCGGTTACAACGACCGAACAATCAACACTTCGTTACGAGTCGAGCCGCGCCCCCTGCCGACCTAATTTACGTGTCTTGTTTGTAAATCGTGTGCTACCCCATTGATTTTTAAAGCTGGACAGCTTCCGTTTTTGATTTTTTCTCATTTGAGGACAAAAAAAAAACGGTCTGCGCCTCAATATTTTTGTGTAGCATTATTATGCAAATCTGGCAGGTTTTCCATCGACTTCTCTGAACCAGTAGAGCAACAACTCCCTCTCGCCTTCCCCCCTAACCAAGCAATAGCAGTAAAACAGACCTAGGCCTGTATTTATTTTTTCTTGGAAAACCTCCAGATGTCTATGTATGTTTTGCTGACGAGGCCGACCTGCTATCCCAGATGATGTCACAAAATGAGGAGACACCAATTAGTTTTTCTTCTTCTCTCAAGGTGTTTGACTTAATTCACAAGTTTGTGTAAACTTAGAAATATTTTTCTTACTCATTCAGAATTTCTAAAATCTAATTTATTATCCGACCTTAGTCTGCTCCCTTTGTTATTGTGCTATCCCCTCAGATCTTTCAATAATAAGATAAAACAGTATTTTTATTCAGAACAAATCGTCAACATCTCTGGTCTTCTCCAAATCTTCCTTTACTTCCTGAATAAGTAGGTATTTGTTTGCTGTAACTTTTGATCTATGAACACTAAAAACTACCAAGTCCACACAAACAATCGTCTACCAACCTTGACTTTAGCCCCATTTTTACTCTTCTTCTTTGTTCTAATGCGCACCATCTATCAATGATAATATCAGCAATGGAAGTAGCATCCGGTTCTCATAGTCTGTGAATGCAAGAAATTCTTCTCGGATGATATTTTCAGTGGTCGTTGTGTTGATGAACGACACATGAAGTGACAATTGCTCCTTTCCAGAGATGTCGGCTCTTTAATCATAAACTATTAAAGATCCTGTGGAATTGTTTGCCAAAGAAAGTATTTCTTCCCCTCAGACACTGATTAGTTCATTTTCTACATGGACCACAGATGTATAGCGAACACTGGCTGGTGCATTTACCAAATGGTTTTGTAGCTTCTCACCTGATTCAATATGAAGATCAAACAGCTTTGAGCATTTCCGGTTTTTCTTCCTTGACCACGCAGAGCCATGCCGTCTGTACAACAAAGAGGGGTCGTAGTGAGTGTTGGATGCAGTTGTCGGTCAACTCTGCTGGCAGTTGACCCTCAAGGTACGTACACAGTTTGTGCTTTGAGCGGCGACCCAGAGCTTCCGTTCACGGTATTTCTCTTTCAGATTCGCCATCCAGACTCTTTTCCGGAGAGTCTGTTTGGATAACGGCAGGGGTGGATTCATTGCACCGGGACCTCAGGAGCGCTCCAGGTTACCACAGAAACTGAAGTGGGGCGTCAGTGATAATGGAAGCTGTCGCACGAGGCGTTGACATGGACCTCGGATGAGGAGAGAGGCAACTGTTTCCACTCAAGTCAGATCTTATTCAGGGGAATCATTTTATTATAAACTTGCTTCATACGGTCCATTCATTAAATATGATTCCACCTTCGTGGTGTAGTTTGGTGCCCATCCACTTAGTGTTTCCGGAAGTCCATGTTTCCATGGAAACATCTGTGACAAAAGTGAGGAAAGAGAAAAGTTGGTGCACAATTAAGTAAATATTTGCTCATTGTTTAATTAACGTCCAATAAATTATATATGCCTATATATGTATGTTTCCAGGTGTATTTGATTATTCACCACCTGGCTGCAGGTATTTACACTGGGTTCTCCACTTACCTTCCACTGGCCGACAGCCCTGAATAAAAGCTGAAGATACGACACCTCTCCCAGACTTTGGAGTTTTACACGAATTCCAGTCATAAAAACAGACACGAAAACATTTGTTTATTTCCACCGTGTACAGGGAATTTGCCTCATCTCCCTCCACCCAGGCTATCGTCATTTCTTCCCTCTCGCTCTCTGTCTAACTGCGACACCAACAGACAAAGGAAGAGCCATTCAACCATGAGATACAGGTCGGCTCTGCTGATCCACTTTAGTTTCACGGACTTTATAACAAAACCCATGTTGAAATATTAAGAACTAGTTTGTGTGTTCTCCATTATAAACTGGGAAGCATAATTCTAATACCGATGTTTGTTTCTTTGCTGTATCTGAAAATTCAATACGTGGATGAGTTCCTGCACGTGAGAGATTAAAGGGATTATATCGCATTGTCACGCATCTTAAAGGAAAATGAATTTAAGATTTATATTTAGTAAAGTAGAATTTACGAGTAATGGAAGACGGACAAGATTCCAAAAACTTGAAGAAATCCAAGGGAATAAAGGGAAAATGTACAGAAGTCTGGAAAAAATACAAACAGGTCCTAATATTTTTATTCACAATTGCGACATATACACATAATGAGAAAACCTTAAAAAGAGGAGGAAGATACTGGAGTCTCATCGTAGTGATGGGGTACAGGAGATACAGAGGCGACAACATGGAATACCGGATTCGTGTAGTTTTCTTCATTTAACCACAGTGGAAACCTGTATCCGTGTTATTACGAAGGAAAACTTAAGGGTACACGAGCTGTTTGTTTGATTAAGCATATGAAAGATGGATTCCTTTGTTTTTCTTACAACAAAGAAAATGCACTTTTGTCTCTATTTAGACAGGCTCTGATTATACAAGTGAATAATTATATAATTTAATTTAAAATACAAAAATCAGAAATGCCATCAGCGTAGTGTACACGGATGTCAGACTAGCAGCCGAGCTGTGATCCTGAGAAGGAGAGGTGTACTCGGATGTCAGACTGGTAAACGAAGTGTCGCCAGGAGAGGGAGTGGTGTACTCGGATGTCACTCTGGCAGCAGAGCTGTCAGCCCGAGACGGAGTGGTATACACCGTTGTCAGACTGGTAAACGAAGTGTCGCCAGGAGAGGGAGGGTGGTGTACTCGGATGTCACTCTGGCAGCAGAGCTGTCAGCCCGAGACGGAGTGGTATACACTGTTGTCACACTGGTAGACGAAGTGTCGCCAAGAGAGGGAGTGGTGTACTCGGATGTCACTCTGGCAGCAGAGCTGTCAGCCCGAGACGGAGTGGTATACACCGTTGTCAGACTGGTAGACGAAGTGTCGCCCAGAGGGAGTGGTGTACTCGGATGTCACTCTGGCAGCAGAGCTGTCAGCCCGAGACGGAGTGGTATACACCGTTGTCAGACTGGTAAACGAAGTGTCGCCCAGAGAGGGAGTGGTGTACTCGGATGTCACTCTGGCAGCAGAGCTGTCAGCCCGAGACGGAGTGGTATACACTGTTGTCACACTGGTAGACGAAGTGTCGCCAAGAGAGGGAGTGGTGTACTCGGATGTCACTCTGGCAGCAGAGCTGTCAGCCCGAGACGGAGTGGTATACACCGTTGTCAGACTGGTAGACGAAGTGTCGCCCAGAGAGGGAGGAGTGGTGTACTCGGATGTCACTCTGGCAGCAGAGCTGTCAGCCCGAGACGGAGTGGTATACACTGTTGTCACACTGGTAGACGAAGTGTCGCCAAGAGAGGGAGTGGTGTACTCGGATGTCAGTCTAGCAGCCGAGCTGTGATCCTGAGAAGGAGAGGTGTACTCGGATGTCAGACTGGTAAACGAAGTGTCGCCAGGAGAGGAGTGGTGTACTCGGATGTCACTCTGGCAGCAGAGCTGTCAGCCCGAGACGGAGTGGTATACACCGTTGTCAGACTGGTAAACGAAGTGTCGCCAGGAGAGGGAGTGGTGGTGTACTCGGATGTCACTCTGGCAGCAGAGCTGTCAGCCCGAGACGGAGTGGTATACACCGTTGTCAGACTGGTAAACGAAGTGTCGCCCAGAGAGGGAGTGGTGTACTCGGATGTCACTCTGGCAGCAGAGCTGTCAGCCCGAGACGGAGTGGTATACACTGTTGTCACACTGGTAGACGAAGTGTCGCCAAGAGAGGGAGTGGTGTACTCGGATGTCACTCTGGCAGCAGAGCTGTCAGCCCGAGACGGAGTGGTATACACCGTTGTCAGACTGGTAGACGAAGTGTCGCCCAGAGAGGGAGTGGTGTACTCGGATGTCACTCTGGCAGCAGAGCTGTCAGCCCGAGACGGAGTGGTATACACTGTTGTCACACTGGTAGACGAAGTGTCGCCAAGAGAGGGAGTGGTGTACTCGGATGTCAGTCTAGCAGCCGAGCTGTGATCCTGAGAAGGAGAGGTGTACTCGGATGTCAGACTGGTAAACGAAGTGTCGCCAGGAGAGGGAGTGGTGTACTCGGATGTCACTCTGGCAGCAGAGCTGTCAGCCCGAGACGGAGTGGTATACACTGTTGTCTGACTGGTAAACGAAGTGTCGCCAGGAGAGGGAGTGGTGTACTCGGATGTCACTCTGGCAGCAGAGCTGTCAGCCCGCGACGGAGTGGCATACACCGTTGTCAGACTGGTAGACGAAGTGTCGCCCAGAGAGGGAGTGGTGTACTCGGATGTCAGACTGGCAGACGAGCTGGTGCCTCGAGACGAATTGGTGTACATGGTCGCTAGACTGGCAGCCAAGCTGTCGCCCAGAGACGGACAGGTGTACACGGATGCCAGGCTGGCAGAGGAGCTTTCAATCCTAGACGGAGAGGTGTAAC
Source organism: Nautilus pompilius (assembly GCA_018389105.1). Lineage (NCBI taxonomy): Eukaryota > Metazoa > Mollusca > Cephalopoda > Nautilida > Nautilidae > Nautilus > Nautilus pompilius. The sequence continues at coordinate 22,415 of JACATO010001261.1, read as the reverse complement.
CTCCAATTATGTAGCATCTGTTGGTCATCGATCCAAAGGCAAAATCTTTGAAGATCTGGCTGATCTTCCCACATCCCTCCATTTCTTTTGCTAAGCAGGTCACAGTGGTCGCCAGGTCGCTGAAAGGTTGAAATTATTTTGCCGAGTAAATATTTACACTGATCGTGACGTACATAAATATGCAGAAATAATCTCAGGTGCATCACTATTCTAACAACTAAAGGTTGCTACTCGAATCTGAGCCAAGTTTTCCTCTTTCGAACACCAAATTGTTTCCGACAGGTGAATGATAAGGAAGATGTCATCACATTCCTAATAGTAAAGGTAAATAAAGAGATCAAACATTTTTAGTCAGCCCTGAAGATATTATCATATTGTAGCATCCAAGATTTACGTTTTCAAGTGTCACCTGCCATTAATGGGTCAATACCTGTCAGAGTTGTACGAGGTCTGTGCCATGGTCTCTACTGACAAGCGGTGTCCTTCCAGCCAGCTCCTCATATGGCCCGGCACCTCCGGCTTCGTTAGAAAGGAAAAAGATCTAAGCTGCAGGAAGGAAGCCAGGCGGTCGGACTGATGTTACAGAATGTGGGGATGGCGGCCTGGTCAAACCGAGACGCTCGGACATCCTACCACAAGAGGTCTGCACGTCAGATGCCCGACCGGCCGCCATGATCGCTCCTCATTTCCACCTGCGCTCACGGGAGACAGCAGCGAGTTTAGTACAAGCACAGACTCGGTTTCTGTCGGCCTCAATGGCGATAAACGCACAGCTGACATGAACTCAGGATGTTCCGCTATTCCTGGATCGATGACAGCGCCCACTCACGGACAAAGAACGTACTTACGAGCACAACTCGTTGCCAGCAGGGGCAGGTAAACCACTCTGTTTCAAGAGCAGTTCTTGAAAAGAGTCGCTGTAACCGATCACGCACAGCTGCCATTTCGTCACAAACTCCGGTCTCTTCATCACACACCTGAGATCGTCGTAAATACCTGAAAGGAAATTAAACCGGATGCCAACATCTGTGAGCGTTCAGACGGACGACCTGACCTAAATATACACGACTCCCTGAAAAAGGATGGAATTCCGGGGGTGTTTCCCACATCACCTAATCAATAGTATTTGTATTCGCCTCCAGCCTCGTTCTGACCACCTCACTGACCTAAGTACGTACAATGTCCGAATATATCCCTCAATCCTCACAGTCTCCAAGACAACACGATAGCCGCAGCAAGGCTGGCGGTACTGGCCGCCTGCCCAACTCAGCTCCGCAGCGATGACTGCATCCTGTGGTCTCTTACTTTAGACAGCTGCAATCCTCGGCAGGGCCTGAATCTAAAACGTCTGGCAGCTTCCCGCGGTTGGACCATCAGATAAACTAACTTATTTACACTGGACATTCAATTTTCTCAAGTTTCGGAAAAGTAACCAGCTGTTATTGTGGCCATAGTGACCCTGACTCCCGCCATCCGTGGTTTGTTGGAGGTTCGGTCCTAACCTGTCGTTTATTTAACGTGTCATGTTTCCGGACTATTCCAAGTCACGTGACGATAGTCTTGAGTTAATTGAAAAGGGCTAACCTGGGTCAGCTGTCGGGATTTCGATTTCCAGGTAAAAGACGCTGGATTATATCTTAGTTGAGATTGATGCAGTCATTTTAAATGATTAATGGTGAGAAACACACACATGGTAAAGTGTACCTAGTGATCCGGCTAATAAAGGGGCTCAAAGAGGAAACGGCTGAGGAATAAGGTGGGGACTAAGGGGAGAAAGAGAGGAGCTCCCTGAAAGGATCCCTCGGGTCTTTGTGAGCGCTGACATAATGATTGGAGAAAGCGTTCTGTCCATTTTGGGTTTCATAAAGCCCTTTGTTCACCTGAGCCTGCCCATTACATATAGTTTTACCTCGCTAATGCCCTCGAGTACATATCATCGGGGTCAGGGAGCATTATGGGATTGCACATGTCTGACTTACTGTCTTTCGATTTGCAGAACCACTCCGTAGCTGATTTGGAATACTCCAGATTGAAACCCATTAAGTCCCACGTCTCCCTGATCGACGGACAGCTGGCATGAGGTTTATCTGGCAATCGATTATAGCTCGGTATTGCCTACAATAGAAATAAAACCGTGATAAACAGAACAGCAGCAGCAACTCTGTCGTGTCGTTATTCTCGTGCATGTGTAGATTTTCTAACGTCCTACACTTGTTTGCCTGTGAGCTAATTACCTGCTCTATGAATGAGAATGTGGAGATCATTGGTGGGGCCGTAACCATGTAGAGTGTCAGGGTGGGATCCGAAGAGAGGCAGGGAGGGCTGTCGAGATGGTCGACCAATAGGTTCTACTATTGGCATTTAAAGAAGAAATGGAACCTATCATTGGTGCCTAACTTCTTCCCAACGTAGTCTCCTATTTTCTCTGCTCTCTCGGGATTATCTTCATCGCTGTGTCGTTCATTATTCAGACGTAGAAAAGTCAAAGAGAGAAGGTGAAAGTCAGTACGCTTCATGCTTGTATGGTTTTACGCCGGACATGAAGGTCCTGGGCAGCTGTTAAGCAATAGATTAATAATGGATTCTCAGACAGACTTACCTGCACGTTTTGTCGAAGATGTCAGAGGTCTGTAGAAGGTCAATCATATCTCCGATGGTCATCTGATCGTTGACGTTCGTCAGTAGTGTGCCCATGTCAATATGGGACATGCACTTTTCAATGACGTCTCCGCTCACACTCGAAGTACATGCATCAATGGAAGCTGTCCTCTCAGCTGTTTAATTTTTAAAATAAACAATAGAAGCAGCAAATAATGGTTGTCAGACCTAATGAAATGGCATCTTACCACTTTAGAGACGTAGAAGGCAGGCGGCAAAATGTATAAAGAATTTGAGTTTCACTAGGAAGGCAATTTAAGGTAAAGCAGCGTACACTCAGCCACCTTTTGTTAGACAGTATTCAAAGTTTGGCAAACAACACTACAGTAAATGATGGTATTTCTGTGTCTGTGAAAATCTTGTGCCAGACCTCCTTACGGTATTTAAGGGGCGACTACTCGTCACAAATTCGACCAAGTTCCTTTGACCTCTTACCGTGGTCGATTTGTGGACCTTTTAGAGGTCATATCATTTTGTGTTGTTTGCGGACTCCATCTTCCGGAAAGATCGCACGCTTCGTTGCCTACTGATGGTAGGGCTTAAGGCCGGCCACCTGTCTGACCGTGGTCACGTGCTCCGTGTCCTTAGGATGCTGATTTCCGCGGGACACCAAAAAGCCTGATTGGATCCCATTGCACGTGCAAACGCCGGCCGTCAGTTACCAGGAGCCTCATGAGTTGTCGCCACCAACTTCGCGTCTTGTTTTCTTTTCAATAAAATATCACAGCTGGAATTAACGGAATTACTGGTACCGTATTGTCAGGGTCGGTCTGGCGCTACCATGGCCGCCATTCCCGCCCGTGGTCTGATAAACGGGTTATTTCCTACATTAGCCGATTTTGTGGAAAATGGTCGCATCCTAATTTCTGCACGGCCAGTAGGGGCGCTGCTGTCGTCAGTGTTTAATTTGTTTTATGAAAGATGAAGGTCCGTAGACAGTTTAGGATTTGTCGTGGTTGTTACAAACCGACCGACTCTGGGGTCTGCGAAGGTAGCGTCGGACTGAGCCCTTGTGCAACCGAGAGACGAGCTAGAAAGATGAAGATGCGGGCGGCCGTCCATCTTGTTGCGTTCACTGAGATACAGACAGAGGCGGAATCATTTTCATCGTAGACCCTCAGCAGTGCCGACAGAGTGGATCGGCGTCAGGGATAGGGGTCTCGGTTTTATTGGTGATGATTTCACGGTACCAACTGGTAATGGCTCTCCAGACCCTGACGGCCCCTTAGTACGTGGTTAAGCCCACTGGTGCATGAAAGTCCACCATCTTCCTCAATAACCAAAGGTTTTCCACCACCTATGAGATAACAAAATCTACCTTCAGATCGCGACCCTCGCCCACAGCTTGATGCTGCACCCCTGACCCCTCGTCGTCACAATTCATCAGGTCTCGCAATCATGAATTTTCATGTTAGTTTCCAAATTTTCCAGCTTTGCTCTCCCCCCATTAACTAAGGAAACCACAAAGCGGTTTACTCGTCAGTCAAGGCATTGACGTGACATCAACAGGAAAACTTAGTAGACTTAATTTGACCCTACAAATCGCAATTTGAATATTCTAGATGATGCATAACTTCTGGCTAAGGTTACAGGGGCAGATTATTAGCGACCCGCTCCGCTCTTCTGTGGCCGGAGTCCTCATACTTCCCATAACACGTGACCGACTCCGTTACCGTTCAGCAGCCCGGATTTCCGTGTTGACGACATAGATTTCAATAATCAAATGGATTTAGGTGAGGCTTAATATGGTTACCCAGGCACCTAGAGGGTTTCGCTTCAGTGGCACGGAAATGTCCTCGGGCTGAAATGAGAACGAGTCGGTTCTTAAACGTCCGCTGGTTGTGGAGGGAAGTGGAATCCTGGTTGTCCACACCTGTCGTTTTTAGGTCAGGTGATGGCAGTTAGGTCAGCGAGCAGAGAGAACATACAACAAACAACAGCACAGTCGCACATAACAGCAATTGTTCTCACCTGGCCAAAGAAGTAGCGGACAAATTACAGAGAACAGTGTTATCCACATTCCTTCCTCCGACAAACAATCACGGGTCACGTCGCTTCTACTTATATATTCTAAGCTGAGGTACCTATGAGGAATAAACTCGCCTCGGCCTACGTGAGCACATTGGAGATAGCTAACCCTTTACCTGCGACATGGGAATGAATAGTGTATTTAAAGCAGGTAGGTTACGGCCAGAGTCGTCATGGTCGTGTTTGATAATCTTTCCTACACTACACAGCCAATGGACCTTACACGATCACGTGCTACGAGGGGTTAGTTCGTTAAACACGCGGTACTCGTTTATTTGTAGTCCGTGTACACCTCTCTCTCTCGGGGAGAGAGCTCGGCTGTCAGCCTGTCGTCCGTGTACACCTCTCCCTCTCGGGGAGACAGCTAGGCTGCCAGTCTGACATCCGTGTACACCTCTCCCTCTCGGGGAGACAGCTAAGCTGCCAGTCTGTCGTCCGTGTACACCTCTCCCTCTCGAGGAGACAGCTCGGCTGTCAGCCTGTCGTCCGTGTACACCTCTCCCTCTCGGGGAGTGAGCTCGGCTGTCAGCCTGTCGTCCGTGTACACCTCTCCCTCTCGGGGAGACAGCTCGGCTGTCAGCCTGTCGTCCGTGTACACCTCTCCCTCTCGGGGAGTGAGCTCGGCTGTAAGCCTGTCGTCCGTGAACGCCTCTCTCCCTCTCGGGGAGACATCTCGGCTGCCAGTCTGTCGTCCGTGTACGCCTCTCCCTCTCGGGGAGACAGCTCAGCTGCCAGTCTGACATCCGTGTACACTACGCTGATGGCATTTCTGATTTCTGTATTTTAAATTAAATTATATAATTATTCACTTGTATAATCAGAGCCTGTGTAAATAGAGACAAAAGTGCAATTTTCTTGTTGTAAGGAAAACAAAGGAATCCATCTTTCATGATGCTTAATCATACAAACAGTTCGTGTACCCTTAGTTTTCCTTCGTAATAACACGGATACAGGTTTCCACTGTGGTTAAATGAGGAAAACTACAGGAATCCGGTATTCCATGTTGTCGCCTCTGTATCTCCTGTACCCCATCACTACGATGAGACTCCAGTATCCTCCTCCTCTTAGTAAGGTTTTCTCATTATGTGTATATGTCGCAATTGTGAATAAAAATATTAGGACCTGTTTGTGTTTTTTTCCAGACTTCTGTAAATTTTCCCTTTATTCCCTTGGATTCCTTCAAGGTTTTGGAATCTTGTCCGTCTTCCATTACTCGTAAATTCTACTTTACTAAATATAAATCTTAAATTCTTTTTCCTTTAAGATGCGTGACAATGCGATATAATCCCTTTAATCTCTCACGTGCAGGAACTCATCCACGTATTGAATTTTCAGATACAGCAAAGAAACAAACATCGGTATTAGAATTATGCTTTCCAGTTTATAATGGAGAACACACAAAACTAGTTCTTAATATTTCAACATGGGATTGTTATAAAGTCCGTGAAACTAAAGTGGATCAGCAGAGCCGACCTGTCTCTCATGGTTGAATAGCTCTTCCTTTGTCTGTTGGTGTCGCAGTTAGAGAGAGAGCGAGAGGGAAGAAATGACGATAGCCTGGGTGGAGGGAGATGAGGCAAATTCCCTGTACACGGTGGAAACAAAACAAATGTTTTCGTGTCTGTTTTTATGACTGGAATTCGTGTAAAACTCCAAAGTCTGCGAGTGGTGTCGTATCTTCAGCCGTTTATTCAGGGCTGTCGGCCATTGGAAGGTAAGTGGAGAACCCAGTGTAAATACCTGCAGCCAGGTGGTGAATAATCAAATACACCTGGAAACATACATATATAGGCATAGATAATTTATTGGATGCCAATTAAACAATGAGTAAATATTTACTTAATTGTGCTCCATCATTTCTCTTTCCTCACTTTGTCACAGATGTTTCCATGGAAACATGGACTTCCGGAAACACTAAGTGGATGGGCAGAAATGTACTCGAAGGCGGAAATCATATTTAATGAATGGACCGTATGAAGCAAGTTTATAATAAATGATTCCCCTGAATAATTGTCTGACTTGAGTGGAAACAGTTGCCTCTCTCCTCATCCGAGGTCCATGTCAACGCCTCGTGCGACAGCTTCCATTAATCACTGACGCCCACACTTCAGGTTCTGTGGTAACCTGGAGCGCTCCTGAGGTCCCGGTGCAATGAATTCACCCCTGCCGTTATCCAAACAGACTCTCCGGAAAAGAGTCTGGATGGCGAAGCTGAAAAGAAATACCGTGAACGGAAGCTCTGGGTCGCCGCTCAAAGCACAAACTGTGTACGTACCTTGAGGGTCAACTGCCAGCAGAGTTGACCGACAACTGCCGCCAACACTCACTACGACCCCTCTTTGTTGTACAGACGGCATGGCTCTGCGTGGTCAAGGAAGAAAAACCGGAAATGCTCAAAGCTGTTTGATCTTCATATTGAATCAGGTGAGAAGCTACAAAACCATTAGGTAAATGCACCAGCCAGTGTTCGCTATACATCTGTGGTCCATGTAGAAAAAGAGCTAATCAGTGTCTGAGAGGAAGAAATACTTTCTTTGGCAAACAATTCCACAGGATCTTTAATAGTTTATGATTAAAGAGCCGACATCTCTGGAAAGGAGCAATTGTCACTTCATGTGTCGTTCATCAACACAACGACCACTGAAAATATCATCCGAGAAGAATTTCTTGGATTCACAGACTATGAGAACCGGATGCTACTTCCATTGCTGATATTATCATTGATAGATGCTGCGTATTAGTGCAAAGAAGAAGAGTAAAAATGGGGCTAAAGTCAAGGATGGTAGACGATTGTTTGTGTGGACTTGGTAGTTTTAAGTGTTCATAGATCAAAAGTTACAGCAAACAAATACCTACTTATTCAGGAAGTAAAGGAAGACTTGGAGAAGACCAGAGATGTTCACGATTTGTTCTGAATAAAAATGTTGTTTTATCTTATTATTGAAAGATCGGAGGGGATAGCACAATAACAAAGGGAGCAGACTAAGGTCGGATAATAAATTAGATTTTAAAAATTCTGAATGAGTAAGAAAAAATATTTCTAAGTTTACACAAACGTTTGAATTAAGTCAACCACCTTGAGAGAAGAAGAAAAACTAATTGGTGTCTCCTCATTTTGTGACATTATCTGGGAAAGAAGGTCGGCCTCGTCTGCAAAACATACATAGATATCTGGGATTGCAGGTGGGTCTGCTCTGGAAGAGGTTTTGCAAGAAAGAATAAATACAGGCCAAGGTCTGTTTTAGTGCTATTGTTTGTTTAGGGAGGGGAAGGCGAGAGGGAGTTGTTGCTCTACTGGTTCAGAGAAGTCGATGGAAAACCTGTCAGATTTGCATAATAATGCTACACAAAACTATCGAGGCGCAGACCGTTTTTTTTTTTTTTGGTCCTCAAATGAGAAAAAACCGAAACCGGAAGCTGTCCAGCTTTAAAAACTAATGGGGTAGTACACGATTTACAAACAAGACACGTAAATTAGGACGGCAGGGGGCGCGGCTCGAGTCGTAACGAAGTGTTGTTTGTTCGGTCGTTATAAACGGAGCTGTCGACGGTGAGAGTGTTTTGTTAATGGCAGCATCGCCGGTAGCTTTTCTCTGGGTTGAGCCGGAAATCTGGTCACCCAACTTCTTCAAAAAGACCGTAACATAGATGTAGAGGGTGCAAAGTATACTGCATCATGTATAAAGGGTCAGGACGTATATATACATGAGCTTTATACAGACCACCCTGTACATTAACTGGGGCAGTACCCTGTCTTACGCATGACTGACGAATGTCCTGGCAGGTGGCGCCCGTGCACATTCGAATAGGGAACAAGTTTCTACAAGGCGACGCCCGGACGGACAGGAATTTATTTACATGGAAGGAAGATGTGAGCGGTGAAAATAGCGATCCAATGTGCTCTTGTTAATTTAAGTCGACGACATTAAAATTTATTACAGTCGATAAAAACAGAAGGGAGATATGAAAATCTAATATTTCTTAAAGGGTTAATAGCAGATCGGTGCCACAGTCGGGGTACAGAACTGTAAGATTGAAGTTTGGGGTTCGAATCCGCATCGGCACCGACTCCGTTTGACTCACCTGTGTGGTATGGCTTCTTTTCCTCGTTCATTACCAGGTAGTCACGTGTTTTATCCGACATTTGAAAAAGTAAGAGATCCATTTAGAGTCTTTCTGCCAAACCAGGAAGTGGCGAACCCTTCACGGACCGGGATGTGTGTCGCTTTCTGATTGGATAAGCGCGGCAGGTTGCCATCTTACCAGACTTGTGTCCATGTTTAGACATCGGTACCTGGCTGACGGCGGGTTAATAATTTTAAGAAAAGGAATTAAAGAGTGCAAACCAAATTGTACTAATCCAACGTTGAAAAGAAATCGGAATTAAATTATTTTGCTTGTATCAGATAAGAAAATGAAGACTTTGGCCCAGTCTGACCGATCATCTGTTCAGGTTTCATTCTGTTGATCTCACATCGGAGAGAAACGAAAATTTCATGGTTTTTTGTAAAAATTCTTTATTAAAAAAATTACAAAATGAACTGAAGGAAGATCAGTTTTAGGAGAAGCCTTCCAAACAGGAATTAACTGACAGGTTAGAAGGGAAGTAAATAGTTAAAACCTGTTAATAAACGGAAAATGATGGGAAAATGCAAAGTAAATATTTAATTTTTAATGAAAATTAAACTTTTCAGAATGAAAGCAATAAAAAGAGTAAGAATCCATTTGGAGGGAAGGTATTTCTTCAGCACAGAAGTTGTCAGGGGAGCTAAGATTTACGGAATTAAATGGAAGTAGTAAGAGTGGTCAGAACAGAAGGTAACCAATGGCAATAGCCAACAGAGTGGACTGAGCTGAGGTTTGGCCGGAAGCTGAAGGCACGTACTCTCCACGAGTCGGTGACTTGTAGCCTGAAATCTTGTAGCATCTTTGCGACATGGAGGAGGTTATGTAGTCTTTGAAGATCTGACCCAAATTGCCGCACTCTACCAATTCCGTCGCCCCACAATCAACGCTGGTTGAAAGGATTCTGCAACAGACATTTTCATTGGTTAACTAAATGCGCAGCTTTTTACACTTTAAAAAGAGAAACAGGATGTTAAGTTTATAAATAGCAGCTGAACGAAATGTGTGGTACCTTTACAGCTTTAAAAGTAAACCTGATGGAGTTGACGTAAAATAGGCAGTCTGTTGGCTGATCAGACCGAAATAACTGGATATCTATTGACTTTGACAACATCTCCCGTTTATCTATCAGCTCCTCAAACCGAATTATCACCAGCAGCAGAAGTAGTATTCATACCACAGCTAAATATAACACAAGAGTACCATCCGCTGGTGTCAAATAAGAAACCAGTCTCGGCCCGACCTGTAATTGGTCCGCCCTACACTACTTCTTACTCGGACTAATCAGCATATCATTGCCTTCTTTTGTATAAAAATCTGTCTCCCCCGATCGCTCAGATTACCGTTGCATTGTTTCCTTTAAAAGCTTCACGTCTCCAACGATTCCAAACAGAACAAAAATGTTGATAGCTTTCATAAATAAACTTACCGAACTTCTGGATCGTTTACCTACAAACAGGCGATTTTATTTCCTGTAATCTGAGCGATCGTTTACCTTTTAATGAAAACAAACAGCTGGTTGAATGACACCATGGGTGACGAATTTTCCCTGCACCTGACAAACTGACAACGAGATTCCTTTTCAGCTAAAACAAAAACGATTAACTCTTTCCTTACTAACCTGCACACGGCATCGTAACCTTGTTCAGGTACTTTGCTGATACCTCCCTTCAGGTAACGTGAAGAGATAACGGAATAATTTCGGAAACACCACCTCAGACCTACTCGAGTAGTTTCCTTTATTAGGCAGCTGGTTTCTTTCACAATATCTGGAAAAGAGAAGAGACTATATACCGGGGGCGGTCGATCAGGTATGATGCGATATCTATGGAAGCTTTTATAAAAGGAGAGACCCCTTTATGGTTAGTTCCCCGTTGTGTATTAAACAAGGATAAACTATCGCTAGGCACTGACCCTGAACAATCAGTGTTCGAATTCAAATGTATAAAATGTAGAAGAAATCTTGTCGGTGGCCCTCCAGAAAGTGACTGTTTATTGCTGCACGAGAAAATTGAGACTTCCGTCCGTCTGGCTTCCCTAACTACACCTGTCTCCGCATCCTTCTCCGACAAATGAAATAATCGTGTTCACCTGGTAAGGATCGTCCATATCGAAGATGTTCGCTAATGCTAAAGGAATCAATACCAGAGGTAAGTCATCTCCACGTGTACACTTTGATTCACTTCTGAAGAATCCAAATTACAGAAAACCTCGCTAAGTTACGTTTTGAAATTTTTCTTAGTTGATCATCCATGGAAATCAACCGTTTGGCTGACCAGACTCTGCTGAGTTTGGGAGATCCATTGATACAAGTGGATTCAATACGATTTTCTCTACATCCAAACTCAAAACGCTGACAGAAAGGTAAACTTTGTATTTCCCTTTAATGTGCAATTGACGCAGCTGGGAGCCTTACACCAAAGCAACTTGGAATATACCAAATAATCTAAACTCCTGCACATCCACGAGATTACCAGGACTGATAAACGTGGAGGGCATATTCGCCGAGGTGAGGACCCCTCTGAGTGGCTGTCGGTGTCGTCTTAAATTCGTACTTCACTACTTTGCGATTCTCTTGAAGCCGGATTCGTAGATTTGGTGAGAAAACGTCTATTTAATTTCTTTCTAACAATCGCAGCATTAAGAAGAAACTGGTCAAAACCAGAGTCCGCGTTTATCTAAATTAAAAGACGGCCCCTTATATCAGCTTTCTTAGCTGATCTCGTGCTAAATGCTCTTGTAGTTTACTTACCGAAGAAGATTTGCAAAGACCGAGGTTGGCAGATTTAGAGAATCTGGTACTGAAACCACGCAATTCCACCACCAACTTTTTATAATTCTCGCACCGGTCGGCGTAGTTAACCAAACAATCGGATGCTTTAGTAACATGTCTGCAAATAAGAAAAGATACAAATACATTGGAGTTTTCCTGTCTGATTCAGGAAATATGATGCGGATATATAGCAAGGAAGCTAACGATGAAATTCTTGCTAGATTAATCTGATCCGGTCTGAGATGCTGCTGCTCTGCTGACGATGTAAAGTCCATCCAGCAATTGTCCAGGAGATGAGAAGCCATTAGAGATGATATAATGGAAATATTAAAGTTTATATAACAGGGAGGAGACGAGTGACCTCCGTCCAGAGGACCGGGTGAGATCAGAACCCGGCTCGCTAGTTTATAGATATTTGGAATGCAATGAGTGACAGCCCGGGGTCGAGTCCCTGTCCGCAAAAGTCCCGTTTATTGTACACTGAGCAGAAGCAGATATGAAAGTAATGTTCTCGTGTGGATTTTCCGTGCCCGTGCAGATTTCTCCTGACTTTAACCTCCCCAGACAACCGTACCTTGCTGACTTGCGAGGGCAACATGGCTAATACCTTTAATGATGTGAATTTACCTTTGACCTCGAATGTCAGAACAAGGATTCAATAAAAGCTAATGATTACATAACTACAATACCGCCGTCGCTGTAACGATACTGCACACGTGTCTATGGCCCAATGTTCATAATACTTACTTGCATGTTTCGTCCATCGTATAGTTTCAGTTTTCCTTCTACTGCCAAGTTTATAATTCTATTTATCAGCTCCACGCCAATGTCAACGCCACAGTCTGCAATTTCCTTCTCAGCATTCTTCTCGCAATCTTCGTCATCAGAAGAGATACTGTCAACTAGATAAAAATATCGTGTAAGAGTCATGTGTCGGGTGTTGGAGTAAATAAACTTTACAGCGAAAGGTGGATTTTCACCACTCAAGATAATGTTATCAAAACCCAGAGAAATGGCTCAACACTGGACCCTAACTACAACTACAACTCCAAGAGTTAATCTTCGCTTCTACGTCCGCGTTTGCAATTCAAAAGGCAAAAAGGATTCTAAAAGTTCGTTTCAAATGTCATGGACTCTCGCATCAACAGAACTCGCTACAAGGAGTCGATGAGCGCAAATTAATCGAGCGAGACGCTGAGTCACTAATCCCTGTACCTGATACGAACAAAGATAAATGGTTAAATAATCGAGTTCGATAAGAAAACGGATCGAAATTTCCAGAGGACGAAACCCGTGAATCGTTGATTTTTTGTATTAGTCTGTTATCATCGGTCGTTTAAAAATCGAAATCTTGTGACCAGTTGAACTGGTGTACGTTTGGTAGACCCGAAATAAACCAGTTCTACAGATCAGTGAGCCCTTTTTTGTTCGGTTCCCAGGAAAGTCTATAAATTTGTAATGTGGGATCTGAAACAGAGGGATCGATATGAGCAGGGTATTCTAAGAGTTACTGCTGAATGGGTCCATCCTTCCGTCCGTCTTCCTTAATCAGAAGATGAGAAATCTACAATATTTTTCGAGGAAAGAAAATTTAAAATGAAAAGTAAACGTTTGGCAGAAGTAAAGAAACAGCCTCCAGGACTCTGGCAGAATATTCCGGTCACCCGCGATTGTGGACTATATATAACCAGGTGAGGAGATTCTATAGGTAGACAAAAACACAGATCAGGGGAACCAATGGACTTCGATCAAGAGGTGAATAGTTGGACGTTGAGACGTCGATGAACGGATGGAAAATCTGCGAAAAAACATTGGATAATCGGCTGTGGATTATCAATAGGGTTACTTCCTATTTCATGAGAAGCCATGAAGCTCCGTTCATTGACGGAGTGGGTGCGGTATTTCTGCTTGTCCCACCCGCATTATTCCGTTAGGTGCGGTATCAGGTCTGACAACGAACCAGTCGAGGAAATATCCGCCCCTTCCTACTGCGCTCTGCCTGGCTTTTCGAAATGAATATTCCTTCCCGCCGCCATCAAAATCGTATAGTTTGGTAGCCTGGTTTGCCTAACGTGCATCGATGGGTTACGAAGGAGTATTCGGTTCTGTTTGTTTGGCACTGAAAACACCTGGTTCTGGAAAGATTGTGACGATCAGTCGGCGGCGGACACCTGCGCCCGTTTGCTGCAGCTTGGACGTTTTCACGGCTGCGAACTGAATTTGTAACAGGAAAAAAGTCTACCCTCGGCCGCTTCCCCTGTCGTGTTCCTGGGCCCCAAAGGGAGAAATAGAAATTCTCTTACCTGCTGATAACGCGAGCAAGAGGATCAGCACACCTGAACTTGTTGGCCTCCACATACTTCCGATCTGTTTGAGTTACCCCATCTACGGGCGGGGTATTTATACGTCTCCATCGGGAAGTGAAAAATTCAAATTGGACAGGTTCATTGTTCATTGCGTGTAATTGGCAACTGGAGAGAGAAAGTTCTGTGACTGGTTGCTGTCAAAAACAGAGCTTCCTCGCCTCGTCAGCTTCTTCACCAAATGTGCACATCGTGTATCGTTACAGGAAGGATTATGTGCTAAACGTGTCGGCGGATATCAACCTGACTTACATCTATTCTTACCTGGACTGAAAATATCGACTCAACCTCCATGATTGACGACTCCTTTCATATGAGACTTGAATTGAGTCATCAGAGAACCATTTAGAAAAAGATAGAAACTCATTTAAAATTTGAATTTATTGATCGTCATCTTCGATCACTAATACCAGAGTATAGGCCAAATGGTCAGACCTCCTTGACGGTCGGGGCTTTTCAATGTGTTTGTGGTAGACAATGTTTAGAGATATCTTCAGTTACTGATACTAGGGTTTCTCATTACAGATTGGATAACATTCCAGCACGGTTAATTATCAGTAGATGTTTATTAACAATAACAGATCTGTTAATGAAGGGAGCGATTTAATGGTGGTGCCATTATCAATTTGGGAATTGTTTTCGATGAGTATTTATTTTTCCTGAGGCTGCACCCATTGACCTTGGCGACTTCTTGTCTCTGCCTAATAAAGTATCGGTCGTCGCTGTAAATCGGCCACAGTATCACTTCAAGTATAATTACTTTTAGGTTAGTGACGTCACTCGGATTCTAGACACTTTGTGGAAGGATATTTCTTCCGGATTAATAATACCGCTGCCCCAGTTAATGTACAGGGAGGTCTGTATAAAGCTCTTATGTATATATACGTCCTGACCCTTTATACATGATGCAGTACACCTTGCATCCTCTACATCTATGTTACGGTCTTTTTGAAGAAGTTGGGTGACCGGATTTCCGGCTCAACCCAGAGGAAAGCTACCGGCGATGCTGCCATTAACAAAACACTCTCACCGTCGACAGCTCTGGTTACAACGACCGAACAAACAACACTTCGTTACGACTCGAGCCGCGCCCCCTGCCGACCTAATTTACGTGTCTTGTTTGTAAATCGTGTGCTACCCCATTGATTTTTAAAGCTGGACAGCTTCCGGTTTTGATTTTTTCTCATTTGAGGACAAAAAAAAAAAACGGTCTGCGCCTCAATAGTTTTGTGTAGCATTATTATGCAAATCTGGCAGGTTTTCCATCGACTTCTCTGAACCAGTAGAGCAACAACTCCCTCCCCCCTTCCCCTCCTTAACCAAACAATAGCACTAAAACAGACCTAGGCCTGTAATTATTCTTTCTTGGAAAACCTCTTCCAGAGCAGACCGACCTGCTATCCTAGATGTCTATGTATGTTTTACTGACGAGGCCGACCTGCTTTCCCAGATGATGTCACAAAATGAGGAGACACCAATTAGTTTTTCTTCTTCTCTCAAGGTGGTTGACTTAATTCAACGTTTGTGTAAACTTAGAAATATTTTTTCTTACTCATTCACAATTTTTAAAATCTAATTTATTATCCGACCTTAGTCTGCTCCCTTTGTTATTGTGCTATCCCCTCAGATCTTTCAATAATAAGATAAAACAGTATTTTTATTCAGAACAGATCGTCAACATCTCTGGTCTTCTCCAAATCTTCCTTTACTTCCTGAATAAGTAGGTATTTGTTTGCTGTAACTTTTGATCTATGAACACTAAAAACTACCTAGTCCACACAAACAATCGTCTACCATCCTTGACTTTAGCCCCATTTTTACTCTTCTTCTTCTTTGTTCTAATGCGTAGCATTTATCAATGATAATATCAGCAATGGAAGTAGCAACCGGTTCTCATAGTCTGTGAATGCAAAAAATTCTTCTCGGATGATATTTTCAGTGGTCGTTGTGTTGATGAACGACACATGAAGTGACAATTGCTCCTTTCCAGAGATGTCGGCTCTTTAATCATAAACTATTAAAGATCCTGTGGAATTGTTTGCCAAAGAAAGTATTTCTTCCTCGCAGACACTGATTAGTTCATTTTCTACATGGATCACAGATGTATAGCGAACACTGGCTGGTGCATTTACCAAATGGTTTTGTAGCTTCTCACCTGATTCAATATGAAGATTAAACAGCTTTAAGCATTTCCGGTTTTTCTTCCTTGACCACGCAGAGCCATGCCGTCTGTACAACAAAGAGGGGTCGTAGTGAGTGTTGGCGGGAATTGTCGGTCAACTCTGCTGGCAGTTGACCCTCAAGGTACGTACACAGTTTGTGCTTTGAGCGGCGACCCAGAGCTTCCGTTCACGGTATTTCTCTTTCAGATTCGCCATCCAGACTCTTTTCCGGAGAGTCTGTTTGGATAACGGCAGGGTGGATTCATTGCACCGCGACCTCAGGAGCGCTCCAGGTTACCACGGAAACTGGTGTGGGCGTCAGTGCTTAATGGAAGCGGCCGCACGAGGCGTTGACAGGACCTGGGGTAAGGAGGGAAGGAGGGTTTAGCGTCGCGTAGGTGTCCCGTGCACGTGGCCACACCGCTGGGTCCGGGAGACCAGCGACAGTAATATAGTAAGCTAAGTATTTATGATGATGAATGTATGTATAATTTGAGCTGATGATGAGAGGTGGCGGTAATCACCTCCCGTCATTTGCTAAGACAGTCAGCCGTGGTTACCTGCCCCTGCTCAATCCCAGTCCGCATGTCGCCTGGCTCCCTGTCCCCAGATGTAATTTTTCTCCATAAACCGTCCGTTCCACTCTGATGGCGAAGTTCGATTGGAGTCTAAACTTTCCTCATTTTCACATCCGCCTCTGTCTCCCTAACCCTGTGGCGGGGAATTTGTTTTAAATGCTGACAGCTCGATTAAGTCGTAGATGATCTAAATAACAGGGAAAGTTTAACTAGAAATATGTAGGATCGGTCATGCGATTGATACCAAATTAATTGTTTTATTTAACATAAACTGAACTTAATCCGTCAGAATCAAAAACCTTCTTTATTTGGTGAACTTTGAGGGAAAGGCAGTTGTCTCCCTTTAGATGTTTTTTTTACCACACACACAAAGACATTGAAATGCAGTCAAACGTGTAACTGAAATATAGCGACAATTTCGCCATGGCAACTGTTTCCACTCAAGTCAGACTATTACTCAGGGGAATCATTTATTATAAACTTGCTTCATACGGTCCATTCATTAAATATGATTTCCGCCTTCGTGTACATTTCTGCCCATCCACTTAGTGTTTCCGGAAGTCCATGTTTCCATGACAACATCTGTGACAAAGTGAGGAAAGAGAAAAGTTGGTGCACAATTAAGTAAATATTTGCTCATTGTTTAATTAGCATCCAATAAATTATATATACCTATATATGTATGTTTCCAGGTGTATTTGATTATTCACCACCTGGCTGCAGGTATTTACACTGGGTTCTCCACTTACCTTCCACTGGCCAACAGCCCTGAATAAAAGGCTGAAGATACGACACCACTCCCAGACTTTGGAGTTTTACACGAATTCCAGTCATAAAAACAGACACGAAAACATTTGTTTTATTTCCACCGTGTACAGGGAATTTGCCTCATCTCCCTCCACCCAGGCTATCGTCATTTCTTCCCTCTCGCTCTCTGTCTAACTGCGACATCAACAGACAAAGGAAGAGCCATTCAACCATGAGATACAGGTCGGCTCTGCTGATCCACTTTAGTTTCACGGACTTTATAACAAATCCCATGTTGAAATATTAAGAACTAGTTTTGTGTTCTCCATTATAAACTGGGAAGCATAATTCTAATACCGATGTTTGTTTCTTTGCTGTATCTGAAAATTGAATACGTGGATGAGTTCCTGCACGTGAGAGATTAAAGGGATTATATCGCATTGTCACGCATCTTAAAGGAAAAAGAATTTAAGATTTATATTTGGTAAAGTAGAATTTACGAGTAATGGAAGACGGACAAGATTCCAAAAACTTGAAGGAATCCAAGGGAATAAAGGGAAAATGTACAGAAGTCTGGAAAAAAACACAAACAGGTCCTAATATTTTTATTCACAATTGCGACATATACACATAATGAGAAAACCTTAATAAGAGGAGGAGGATACTGGAGTCTCATCGTAGTGATGGGTACAGGAGATACAGAGGCGACAACGTGAATACCGGGCTCCTGTAGTTTTCCTCATTTAACCACAGTGGAAACCTGTATCCGCGTTATTACGAAGGAAAACTTAAGGGTACACGAGCTGTTTGTTTGATTAAGCATCATGAAAGATGGATTCCTTTTTTACATTACAAAAAAAAAATTTCAGATTTGTTTCTATTTACACAGGTCTGATTATACAAGTGAATAATTATATAATTTAATCTAAAATACAGAATTCAGAAATGCGATCAGCGTTGTGTACACGGATGTCAGAGTGGCAGCCTAGCTGTCTCCCCGAGAAGGAGAGGTGTTCACGGACGACAGGCTGACAGCCGAGCTGTCTCCCCGAGAAGGAGAGGTGTTCACGGACGACAGGCTCACAGCCGAGCTGTCTCCCCGAGAGGGAGAGGATTACACGGTAGACAGGCTGACAGCCGAGCTCTCTCCCCGAGAGGGAGAGGTGTACACGGACGACAGTAATAAACGAGTACCGCGCGTTAACGTACTAACCCCTCGTAGCACGTGATCGTGGAAGGTCCATTGGCTGTGTAGTGTAGGAAAGCTTATCAAACACGACCATGACGACTCTGGGCCGTAACCTACCTGCTTTACATACACTATTCATTCCCATGTCGGAGGTAAAGGGTTCTATCTCCAATGTGCTCACGTAGGCCGAGGCGAGTTTATTCCTCATAGGTTCTCAGCTTAGAATATAAGTAGAAGCGACGTGACCCGTGATTGTTTGTCGGAGGAAGGAATGTGGATAACACTGTTCGCTGTAATTTGTCCGCTACTTCTTTGGCCAGGTGAGAACAATTGCTGTTATGTGCGACTGTGCTGTTGTTTGTTGTATGTTCTCTCTGCTCGCTGACCTAACTGCCATCACCTGACCTAAGAACGACAGGTGTGGACAACCAGGATTCCACTTCCCTCCACAACCAGCGGACGTTTAAGAACCGACTCGTTCTCATTTCTCAGCAGCCCGAGGACATTTCCGTGCCACTGAAGCGAAACCCTCTAGGTGCCTGGGTAACCATATTAAGCCTCACCTAAATCCATTTGATTATTGAAATCTATGTCGTCAACCACGGAAATCCGGGCTTCAGAACGGTAACGGAGTCGGTCACGTGTTATGGGAAGTATGATGGACTCCGGCCACAGAAGAGCGGAGCGGGTTGCTAATCTGCCCCTGTAACCTTAGCCAGAAGTTATGCATCATCTAGAATATTCAAATTGCGATTTGTAGGGTCAAATTAAGTCTACTAAGTTTTCCTGTTGATGTTACGTCAATGCCTTGACTGACGAGTAAACCGCTTTGTGGTTCCTTAGTTAATGGGGGGAGAGCGAAGCTGGGAAATTTGGAAAGTAACATGAAAATACATGATTGCGACCTGATGAATTATGACGACGACGGGGTCAGGGGTGCAGCATCAAGCTGGGGGTGAGGGTCGCGATCTGAAGGTAGATTTTGTTATTTCATAGGGTGTGGAAAACCTTTGGTTATTGAGGAAGATGGTGGACTTTCATGCACCAGTGGGCTTAAAACACGTACTAAGGGGCCGTCGGGGTCTGGAGAGCCATTACCAGTTGGTACCGTGAAATCATCACCAATAAACCGAGACCCCGATCCCTGACGCCGATCCACTCTGTCGGCACTGCTGAGGGTCTACGATGAAAATGGTTCCGCCTCTGTCTGTATCTCAGTGAACGCAACAAGATGGACAGCCGCCCGCATCTTCATCTTTCTAGCTTGTCTCTCGGTTGCACAAGGGCTCAGTCCGACGCTACCTTTGCGGACCCCAGGGTCGGTCGGTTTGTAACAACCACGATAAATCCTAAACTGTCTACGGACCTTCATCTTTCATAAAACAAATTAAACACTGACGAGCAGCAGCCCCTACTGGCCGTGCAGAAATTAGGATGCGACCATTTTGCACAGAATCGGCTAATGTAGGAAATAACCCGTTTATAGACACCACGGGCGGGAATGCCGGCCATGGTAGCGCCAGACCGACCCTGACAATACGGTACCAGTAATTCCGTTAATTCCAGCTGTGATATTTTATTGAAAAGAAAACAAGACGCGAAGTGGGTGTGGCGACAACTCATGAGGCTCCTGGTAACTGACGGCCGGCGTTTGCACGTGCAATGGGATCCAATCAGGCTTTTTGGTGTCCCGCGGAAATCAGCATCCTAAGGACACGGAGCACGTGACCACGGTCAGACAGGTGGCCGGCCTTAAGCCTACCATCAGTAGGCAACGAGTGTGCGATCTTTCCGGAAGATGGAGTCCGCAAACAACACAAAATGATATGACCACTAAAAGGTCCACAAATCGACCACGGTAAGAGGTCAAAGGAACTTGGTCGAATTTGTGACGAGTAGTCGCCCCTTAAATACCGTAAGGAGGTCTGGCACAAGATTTTCACAGACACAGAAATAATACCATCATTTACTGTAGTTTGCCAAACTTTGAATACTGTCTAACAAAAGGTGGCTGAGTGTACGCTGCTTTACCTTAAATTGCCTTCCTAGTGAAACTCAAATTCTTTATACATTTTGCCGCCTGCCTTCTACGTCTCTAAAGTGGTAAGATGCCATTTCATTAGGTCTGACAACCATTATTTGCTGCTTCTATTGTTTGTTTTTTTAAAATTAAACAGCTGAGAGGGCAGCTTCCATTGATGCCTGTACTTCGAGTGTGAGTGGAGACGTCATTGAAAAGTGCATGTCCCATATTGACATGGGCACACTACTGACGAACGTCAACGATCAGATGACCATCGGAGATATGATTGACCTTCTACAGACCTCTGACATCTTCGACAAACCGTGCAGGTAAGTCTGTCTGAGAATCCTTATTAATCTATTGCTTAACAGCTGCCCAGGACCTTCATGTCCAGCGTAAAACCATACAAGCATGAAGCGTACTGACTTTCATCATCTCACCTTCTCTCTCTGACTTTTTCTACGTCTGAATAATGACGACACAGCGATGAAGATAATCCCGAGAGAGCAGAGAAAAATAGGAGACTACGTTGGGAAGAAGTCAGGCACCAATGATAGGTTCGATTTCTTGTTTAAATGCCAATAGTAGAACCTATTGGTCGACCATCTCGACAGCCCTCCCTGCCTCTCTCTTCGGATCCCACCCTGATACTCTACATGGTTACGGGCCCCACCAATGATCTCCACATTCTCATGCATAGACCAGGTAATTAGCTCACAGGTAAACAGTGTAGGACGTTAGAAAATCTTCCACATGCACGAGAATAACGACACGACAGAGTTGCTGCTGCTGTTCTGTTTATCACGGTTTTATTTCTATTGTAGGCAATACCGAGCTATAATCGATTGCCAGATAACCTCACTGCCAGCTGTCCGTCGATCAGGGAGACGTGGGACCTAATGGGTTTTCAATCTGGAGTATTCCAAATCAGCTACGGAGTGGTTCTGCAAATCGAAAGACAGTAAGTCAGACATGTGCAATCCCATAATGCTCCCTGACCCCGATGATATGTACTCGAGGGCATTAGCGAGGTAAAACTATATGTAATGGGCAGGCTCAGGTGAACAAAGGGCTTTATGAAACCCAAAATGACAGAAACCTTTCTCCAATCATTATGTCAGCGCTCACAAAGACCCGAGGGATCCTTTCAGGGAGCTTCTCTCTTCTCCCCTTAGTCCCCACCTTATTCCTCAGCCGTTTCCTCCTCCTTGAGCCCCTTTATTAGCCGGATCACTAGTACACTTTACCATGTGTGTGTTTCTCACCATTAATCATTTAAAATGACTGCATCAATCTCAACTAAGATATAATCCAGCGTCTTTTACCTGGAAATCGAAATCCCGACAGCTGACCCAGGTTAGCCCTTTTCAATTAACTCAAGACTATCGTCACGTGACTTGGAATAGTCCGGAAACATGACACGTTAAATAAACGACAGGTAGGACCGAACCTCCAACAAACCACGGATGGCGGGAGTCAGGGTCACTATGGCCACAATAACAGCTGGTTACTTTTCCGAAACTTGAGAAAATTGAATGTCCAGTGTAAATAAATTAGTTTTATCTGATGGTCCAACCGCGGGAAGCTGCCAGACGTTTTAGATTTCAGGCCCTGCCGAGGATTGCAGCTGTCTAAAGAAGAGAGCCAGGATGTAGTCCATCGCTGCGGAGCTGAGTTGGGCAGGCGGCCAGTACCGCCGCCTTGCTGCTGTGACTCTCTCAGGTATTACCCTCTTCTGCTCTAGGGCTATCGTGTTGTCTTGGAGACTG
>JACATO010001260.1:0-43395 GCA_018389105.1 Nautilus pompilius | reverse complement strand
ACGCAGGAATTCCCTAACCGCAGCAGCCAGCGATGAATCATATTATTCCACCCCGGGCTGATTTATCAGTTGCTTTGCCCGACCCCTCCCACGAGGGCAGTTTGCTGAGTCGGCCTCCCTCTGCTAACGGAGCCACACACATCTTTCTGACAGCGACCCAGTCTCAGATTTCAGCAGCGCTGAAAATACCTCTTTGAGTTAACGATGCCAGAAGATAACGAATCGAAGTAAACTGTTATTTTAAATTTTAAATTTTAAATTAAAAAAAAAACAACAAAACAACGGGAGAGTTGGGAGGGGCGGCGGGTGGTGCGCCTAATAATAAACAAAGAATTGTCAAAACCACGTTACTGGCTAACTAACCAATCGCCGTCTACTAACAGCGGCCCCCAATAAAGCGAAAATAATCTGGTGAAAGAATGCTGAGTTCATTTGTATTTGTAACCAGCCTTCTTTTATGTCACCAATCGCCACAAGGGAGAAAACCCTGGCGAGTAGTGTCACGGTCGACCGCCAGGGCCGACTTCGGCGGCACCACTGGATTACTAGCCTACGCGGTTTTGGCGGGTCCAAGGGGTTATTTCCAGTGGGGGAAACATCACCCGAGGGGGGAGGGGAGGAGGAGGAGAGAATTCCTTTTCGAGATATCTACAAGTTAGTAGCGGTTACAGTTTCTGGACTCCATTTAACGACCTGGGCACACGCAATATGCGCTTATTGTTTACGAATGAAGCCACGTAGATCTCGGCTCGTCCCCTACTCTCGCGTTATCTCGTCGGTCGGCGAGGGAAAGGAGGAGCCAGGTAAAATCCAATGTGAAACCGTTGTCTGTTTAGTCGGATCTGAGAAAACCACTGCCAGATCTACAGTTAAAGGCAGGACAATAAGATGGCTGGTTCACACACACACACACACACACAGGTAAAAGGCTTCAAATATTTCAACCGGGCTTTCGTTTTGCTCTTTCGAACCAATATTTGACTATTTCACAGACTCCATTTGTTCTGTCCGTGTAACCATGACAACCAGCTTGTGGACACTCGGCTCTTGAGAAGGACGGCGGATGCCCCCCACCACCACCCTAACCCCTCTTGGTGGATTCCTGGAAACCGTTTCTGCTCTATTTGTACCTTAAGGCGTCTTCCCCCCCCCCCCGGTCTGACGTCTCCCGTCGCCACCGTTGGCCGGTGGCCCTCAGATCTAATTTTCCACAAGGGTGGGAGAGATCTCGGCTTTGGTTCCCAGTACGTGACCATGGCAACCATTATACCTTCTCTAACCTTCTTATTTCGAGAACGGCGCCTAATTGCGGCTCGGACGATAAACTAGTCAGCCGCTCCATCGTTTCCTTAGAAATCAAGCCCGGCTTTGTTTGACGAGTCCGGACCCACGAACGCCGACCCCCCGGTGTTGTCGGCGTCTGGGAGCCGTCGCCTTGGAAACATAAAGATTGAAATTGTCAAACTCATTAACATTTATCGGAACCGTTGGAAATCCGATTATAGCGAAAGTTTTATACGTTTTGTGCTTGTGTGTGTTTGTTTGTGTTTGTATGTGTTTGTGTTTGTATGCTTGTGTGTGTTTGTGTGCTTGTGTGTGTGTTTGTGCGTTTGTGTGTGTTTGTGTTTTGTGCGTGTGCTTGTTGTGTGTGTGTGTGTGCTTGTGTGTGTTTGTGTTTGTTTGTGTTTTTGTGTGTGTGTTTTTGTGTTTGTATTGTTTGTGTGTGTGTGTGTTTTTGTATTTTGTGTTTGTGCGTGTGTGTGTTTGTATTTGTGTTTGTGTGTTTGTTTGTGTGTTTGTGTCTGTGTTTGTGTTTTGTTTGTTTGTGTATGTGTGTTTGTGCGTTTGTGTTTGTGTTTGTATTTGTGTGTATTTGTTTGTGTGTTTGTGTTTGTGTTTGTATTTGTGTGTTTGTGTTTGTATTTGTGTATTTGTGTTTGTGTGTTTGTGTGTTTGCCAACGACAATGCTGTTTGCGCGAGAAGATCATTCCGCGTACAAACAGGAGTCGTGGAACTACTTACGGCTTTCTGTCAGCCTTTGGTTCAGTAAGAGCGAAACGGAAATCATTCCATAAAAGACCGGGTTTCCACTATCTTACAGACAAGAATTTTCCACTTCTTTTTGTCCGAAAGATTCCCGTGATTTCCTTCCGTGAAAATATTTATGTTTTTGTCTGCGAAGGATGGCGGGTGGGCGGCCAGACACACACACACACACACTTCCCGTCTGCCATGTTCACCAACCGGACCGTTCGTATTATCGTTATATCTTCTATTAATGGTCGCTGCAGTCTGTAGGCCGAAAAGCCTGTGATGGAGCGGCTCTTGCGCAGATTTCTCGTAAAATCTCACCAAGAAGAAACATATCGCGAGAACCGCTCGGCCTTTTTTTGTTTTAAGTGTCCCGAAGTGTGTCGGCGGGAGGGTAGATAACTGGCACTGGTCAATTTGTGAGTGTTTCCGTTTGATCGCTCCCCTCCCTTCTTATTTATCTTCCCTTGGGCTTTTCTTTTTTATTTCATAATGGGTCAGTGGTAGGACCGCGACCTCACAGCCCTTATTTTATTTCTACACCTGCCTGTTACAGAATGGCGGAGCTGATTCGGCGGACAGGACCCCAAACCGTGGGCGGAAAGGTTGGGATGTTACTACTGCGGTACTCGACGGTTAGCGATGGCTTCTTTAAAGAAACGTCCGCTCTGGGTCGCTATCAGCAGTCGGGGCGCCGTGGTTCCGAGGCTCCCTCCACTACGACCACTTCCGTTAGACCTCCGGTATTAATCTTAAGGTCGAGTCCCCTTAACAATACGTTTATTTATAATAAATGTTTCTTTAAAAAAAAAAAACAAGGCATTCGAACCATCATCGTCGTACTGGGATGGGAAGCTCTTCCGCGATGGCGACCGGCTTCTGTTGTCGAAGCGTTCGGCATGCAAAACCCTTTTAACCCTTTCGCACCTGGAGGGCGCACTACGCGTCCCCTCTCGGGCCTGACCGCGCGTCGACACGACAGGCGTAACGTTTGAAAACAAAACAAGCAAAAGTTAGCAACTAAAGAATCTATCGGCGCATTAATTAATCGTTTGTTTCACAGAACTTCGAGATGGTTCTTTTTCTTTCTTTCTTCTTTAACAAAGAGAAAAAAAGAAGGGTATTTTGGGGCCAGACTTTCCGATATCAGAAGTGGAAGGATAAGGGTGAAGTGAAGGGGGGAGACGGATCCGTTGCATCGCTGAAAAACAACCGATAGATAAATCGGCAGATCGATAATTGAAAACTAGCAACATGGCCGCCGGCGACAGGAAATAGCATTCGCGCGTCGGATCGGGTCGCGAGGGCAGTCGGGGGCTCAGAGACGGTAATTCCATCAGGAGCCGATGATAGATTCGCCGGCTTTTCGCTCGTGCGGATCTAGTCTCGAGAGGCGGGATCGTCGTCGTCTCTCCTCCACCTCCCCAAGCACCCGTGAAGAGAAGATGTTTCGCAGACTCGCTCTCTAGTTCCTACTTGCAGAGGAGATCGATACGCGGGCGGTTTTTGGCCTAAAATCGTATTAACTTTCGATCGGTTAAAGCAAACGGACGGGGAAAAAATACTTCGATTTTCGAAAGCAGTCGAGACGGATCGCGAGTTGAGGTTGAGTTGGGGCGCGCTGATGTTGGAGGGAGCGGAAGACATCCTCGGGTGAGTTGAGGTTGAGTTTACGGGCGCTGTTGTTGGAGGGAGAGGGAGTTGAGGTTGAGTTTACGGGCGCTGTTGTTGGAGGGAGAGGAAGACATCCTTGGGTGAGTTGAGGTTGAGTTGGGCGCTGTTGTTGAAGGGAGAGGAAGACATTCTCGGGTGAGTTGAGGTTGAGTTTAGTGGGCGCTTTTTTGGAGGGAGAGGAAGACATCCTCGGGTGAGTTGAGGTTGAGTTGGGCGCTGTTGTTGAAGGGAGAGGAAGACATTCTCGGGTGAGTTGAGGTTGAGTTTAGTGGGCGCTTTTTTGGAGGGAGAGGAAGACATCCTCGGGTGAGTTGAGGTTGAGTTGGGAGCGCTGTTGTTGGAAGGAGAGGAAGGCATCCTCGGGTGAGTTGAGGTTGAGTTGGGAGCGCTGTTGTTGGAAGGAGAGGAAGGCATCCTCGGGTGAGTTGAGGTTGAGTTGGGAGCGCTGTTGTTGGAAGGAGAGGAAGACATCCTCGGTTGAGATGAGGTTGAGTTGGGGGCGCTGTTGTTGGAGGGAGAGGAAGACATCCTCAGTTTGTCGCCCGGTGCTAAAAAAGGATAATAATTTCGTCCTAAATAATGGAAGACTTCGTAAATCCTAAATTCCTGCAGAAATCTGTTTACTGAATATTCATTAGCTCTTTGACTTTTGTCGAGCCCGCCTATGACGGATTACCGAACCATGACCACCAGCGAGCGCTTCGCTCGGCCGTCGTCTGATCGCGCGGCCTCTTCACCTTTTGAACCGTCCGATTAAACGCCAATCTGCCGGTTGACGAGGTCAGCGGTCGTCGTCGGCTCTCGTACAGTTCCCGCAGCCAGCAGAATCTCCAATTCAGTTCGGATGTCAAGTTCATTTGAAGTGCAGTTAATTTTCTAATTTGGTTTCCTGCGCGTTTAGTAAGAAGGCCAACCAGATATCCCAGCCTGTTACTGTTAATTGAAAGGCTTCCTGTCGCTGGGTGGAAGGAGCCACCGCTACTGCAGAACACAGACAGCGAACGTGAATAGAGAAACCTTGGTTTTTTTAGCCTCCACGTCTATCTGCATCTTCTGGGTCGTTTCCATCCAATCTGGTATTTTTAAAGGTTTCGATCATTTCCCGGAGCCTCCTCCTCCTCCCCCCACACACACCTATCTTGACTTTTCCCCTTTAAACGCCGCCAAATGTGGGATCCCGTCTGACCGCAGTTTGTCAAACGCAGGTACATAGAGGAAGGCCTTTGTTTGCATTAAAGATCCGGTGTTAATATACCGGCTTCGGTGGTTCGGATAAAATCTGCAGTACAGTAATGAAGAAGTTTTGAAAGATTCCCGAGCCGCATCTGAAGAGGCGTCAGCCCTTTGGCGTTTAAAAACTAGCAGACGGTTTGTTCAGTTCCGAGGAAATGGTTAAAGGTGCGTGACGCTGCCCAGGCGTTACCACGACAACAGCCAAATTGATAAGGTGTTCTTGGAAGCCACATCCCCTGGGTTTCTTCGAAGTCAGTTTGAAGTTCCAAGTAACCGTTTACTAAAAGACTCCCAACCCCCACCTTCGTCCCCTTTAGAAATCCCTCGTCATCTGGGGAGAGGGGAGGATAACAAGTGGCAGTTATTGCGGAACCGGTGCAGCCAAAAAAAGAAAAAAACGACAACGCTGGGGCAGCTGATCGTCGACTACTCTCCGTGTTAAGGGTGGGTGATGTGAAAGGAGACACGGAACCGTTAGTTCACCGTCGAGTGATCGCGGAGATAACTTACCAGACTGGTAGTCGGGTATAACGATATCGGGTGAACGCTTTCTTAACGCACCCGTTCCAGATCTCCAACGCTGTCTCCATTCGCGGAGTTCGGGGGCGATCTACGGCTGCGCGAGGCGGAGCCGTATTTTATCAGAAGCAAAACACGTTTACAGCTGTAACAGCGACCAGCAGGAGGCCATTAGAAGACCGCGACAACAGTTGTAGCCGTTCTGCTGATCAACCGGCAGTTACGCCGGTGTTGGTGGTGGGAGGGGGTTAGATATCGCTTTTGGCAAAATACGGTAAGTTGGAGAGGATCAGGAAGCGCAAAGACTCGTTGTCGTCACGACTGGTGCAAATGCTGTCGTGTTCTCGCCGTCTGTTGGTGCTCGCCAGCCCTTCCGTCGGGGACCAAAGGTACCGATCGCCCGTAAGCACCGGTTTGGCCCAACTGCGCCGACCGGAAACAGCGCGAGACAACTCTGTCCGTCAGTTCCGTTAGTGCGCCGTTACCACCGACGACTTCGCGGTCGCGTCTTTTGCTAGAACGGATTTTTTTTCCCAGAAATGACTTTTATTTGACAAACTCCCGCTGGAAATCCTGACATTTGCGGGTGCGTGCTTTTGCTGGCCGTTCAAAAGAAAGCACCTTGGCCGCGCGTTCTTTGACAAAACAACCCAGTATAGCGCTACGTTCTTCTTTGCAATAACTCAAAAGACGGACTTCTTTCCCTTTCTGGAAGAGTCGCATCTCGATAAAAGGGCGGAGAAGCTCCATCTACTGGGCTGAAAGTCGACAGGTGAGAGCGGAGCCGTGACAACAGATACCGATAAAATTCCACATGGTTTCGTTTCGTTTATTTTGGGTTTCGGTTTCCGAAAAAAGTGATAAGAACTAAATAGAAGAAAACGAAATTCCTATTCGTAGAATTAGATATGTTAAACCAGTAAAAAAAACTTCGAATCCCTTTTTAGAACAACAAAATATAATGGTAAAAGCGGAAAAGAATATATTGGTCCTTATCTGTCTGGTCTGTGAGGGGTTAATACTCTCTCTCTTCTCTCTTCTCTCTCTCTCTCTATCCTCTCTCTCTCTCTCTCTCTCTCTCTCTCTCTCTTCTTTATTTTGTATTTACATCAATGTCTTATCTTAGAATATTCTCCGACTTCGATACTGCTTACTCAGTTGATTTGCCTTCTGATGTACTTTCTTCCGAAATGGATTATTTTTATATGAATATCCGAAATATCCGGAAGTTAATTTCATAAAGTAGAAAGTTGCAAAGAAGGTATTAACTGATTTACGCATGTACTTATACCGACTGTTTTTTGTGTTCTTCTCCTAATCTACCAGAGTAAAATATGTTTTAATTAAATGCATATTAGAATTCAGATAATATGCTGAAACCCATTTCATTTGAAAATCTACCAGAATGAGAGAGAGAGGAGGAGAGAGAGAGTGAAAGAGATGGAGAGATGAAGAGAGAGAGAGAGGATGAAGAAGAGAGGAGAGATGATTTGAAGAGATGGAGATGGAGAGAGAGAGAGAGAGAGGGAGGAGAGCGAGAGGAGAGAGACGAGAGAGAGAGAGAGAGAGGCTGAAGAGAGAGAGAGATGATGAAGAAGAGAGATGGAGATGGAAGGAGAGGAGAGAGCGAGCGAGAGAAGAGAGAGAGAGAGAGGAGAGAGCGGAGAGGATGAAGAGATGAGAGAGAGAGATGACGAGAGAGAGAGCGATGACGTCAGACGAGAGAGAGGAGAGTGAGAGAGATGGAGAGCGAGAGAGAGAGAGAGAGGAGAGGAGAGAGAGAGAGATGAAGAGATGGAGAGATGAAGAGAGGAGAGAGAGATGACCGTCAGTTACAGAGAGAGAGAGTGAGAGAGATGGAGAGAGAGAGAGAGAGGGAGAGAGAGAGAGAGAGAGAGAGAGAGAGAGAGAGAGAGAGAGAGAGAGGAATGCGCACCATTAAAAATGAGATTGGGCTATACTTTGATGAACGAATGCAGTCACGTGCGATAAAGGTCCGACATAAACCCACTGAAGCGCGTATCAACAATAAATTCTCAGTTTCTGGTTCCCTTTTACAAACCGACCAGAGGAAATGGCTATGAGCTTTACACCTTCGCCTACCCTTGCAAATATCAGCACGCAGCCTTTCGAAGAATCAGCAATAGCATTTGCTAGAAAATTGTCCACGGACTAAGTGCATGCTGCCTCCATTACCCGGCCATGGGATAGCAGAGATCTGGGCAAGTTCTTTGGACTTCACAATCACATTTACCCGCCTAACAAATTTACCATGAAGTTAAACAAATAACCAACTGCCTTTCCAGGATGTTCTGGTCTGTAAGAAAGAGACGAATGAGTATAAGTGCCTACGAGAAGACGCTGTGTTTTCCTGATTAAACAAGTATTAACATGGCCGCCGCCGCCGCCGCCCCCTCTAACGAATCGACCGTGTGTTATATGTGTGAGATGTCCCATTAGTGTTTCGATCCTACATTATGGCTGCTAGCGAATGCTTTCTGTTTAACGCGGTTTCGTTCATTTTATTCGTCACAATTGTAAGTCAGCTGTCAAGATCCCCGAAGGACCATCTTCCATGTTTGGCAGCATACTCAGACCGAGACTTCTGCGAATGGCAATTCAAATGGCATAGATCATAATTTTCAGACGAGTGATATTCAGACAGTTAAGACGGCACGGGATCGCGAGGATACTCGGCGACAAAGGGTTATGTGGAGCGTGAACGGTAAAGACGAGGTTGCCGGTAGAAGTACTTCATCAGCACACTGGAAGGGTGAGCAAAGAGCAAGTCCGATGAAAAGTTTTTAGTCGGTTGAGCAGCTGCAGACGTCGTGCGTGCGTATGTAAGTGATGGACCGCTTAGAAGAACGGATGCAACTAAGATTAATCGTTGAGCAATGCCGAATCTTGTTCGTCGAACTGATAGCAGAAACAAATGAATAGTGGCGATTGTTGTATACACTCTTAACCAGAAACACACGGCCTCTTCCATCTCTCTCTCTCTTCATCTCTCTCTCTGTACTGACGTCATCTCTCTCTCTCTCTACATCTCTCTTACTCTCTCTCTCTCTACATCTCTTACTCTCTCTCTCTCTCTCTCTCTACATCTCTCTCACTCTCTCTCTGTACTGACGTCATCTCTCTCTCTCTCTACATCTCTCTCACTCTCTTTCTCTGTACTGACGTCATCTCTCTCTCTCTCTTCATCTCTCTCTCTCTCTCTACCTGCCTGCCCACTTGTGTAAGAGGTTGTCAGCCTGTAGAATCTCCAAATAACCCCTAAATATTGCTGGACAATCAGGGGAACGTGCTCGAACATTCGGTTTTCACCTCTGTGTGTGTGTTGTGTGTGTGTGTGTGTGTGTTTGTGGTTGTGTGTTGTGTGTGTGTGTGAGTTTTGCAATAAACAGTTTTGAAATTGTTTTCTGAAACAAAAAAAACTCGGGTTCCGAACCGCCCAATACTAATACTTCCAGGTCGACAGAAGAGTTATAAAGTTTAACGTAGGAGTTGTAGTTCCGCATCAAAAGAGAGCTTCATTAGTCGCTTACTTACCCGTCTTTCCCGGTGTTAATGGCTGCCGGGTGGCCGGCTCGTCCGCCGCTGAAGCTCGCCTCTTTTCGTATCCAGCCGGCAAAGGCCATGGGATCCTGCTTTTAGGGAGAAAAGCGATCGTGGAGACCAGCATAGGAACGATCCCGATAGTGAGAAACATGAAAGACGTCTGAACGTTGATACCATTGAAACTAGATGCCTATAAGATATCAATGTGAATACTTGGCATCAACTGAAAGTTGTCATTGGAATAGTCGTCCCCTTCTCGATATTTTAACACCTTTGCAGCTTATTTTCTCCTCAGTAAGTAAATTTTACGCTCTATCCACAGATTTAGTTAAGTGGACCAAATTTTGCATTCTATGGCATTCGACCTATAAAGATCTACATCCAACTGGCTTATTACGCGAAAGTTCATGCCGCGCTGATGGTTTACCCACTAATTTTCACCCTAAAAGAATTTGGAAAAGTTCACGGTGTACATCTCACTCACCACAAGTACTACTAAGACTTGCGTGTCCAAGTTTGACATAAGGGTGAGTGTATAAGGAGGGTGTTGACATTTCTCTTAGTTACCGCAAGAACTGCGACGGTCTATCCATCCGAGCTGACAGCAAGGATGGAGATGAAGATGGATTCCACGTTTGGACTACTTATCACGGGTACTATAAAGACGGGCAATTCAAGCAGAAAATATGGATAGAGATGATGCCGACATTCTTCCTACTTACCACAAGAGCTACTTGGGGGGGATCTATCCTATATCCATTCAAGCTGCGAATAGGTTTGGAGATGAAGATAAAGTCCACCTTCCGACTACTTATCACAAGTGCTACAAAGGGCTTGCAATCGAAGCGAAAAATCAGGATAAAAATGAAGTCGACATTCCACCCACTTACCACAAGAGCTAGAAGGATCTGGCCCGTTCATCATAGAAACACGGATGGGAACAGTTATGAACATAGAGATTATATTTAACAAACTTTGGAAAACGTAAATAGAATAATTATCTGCGGTTTTAGATCACCTGACATAAAATAACAGTTTTCCCCACTTCTTCCTACTTTCACAGACGTCGGATGGATGGATCTTCCTCGTTTGTTTTGACCCAATCGGATCTATAATATTTATGTCTCTCGGGGGTAATTTCTTGGAGAAGCCGAGTAAAAAATAAAAAAAATGAAAAAGACGGGTATCGAGTTTATAACATCTATTTCTCTCTCTTTTTTCAATCAGAAGTGGTCATAAATGCCAAGAATTAGGGTTGATAGGTTTTCATTGTTCAGGTGGATCGACTGTTATGCGATATATCAAAATGTTTTAATTTCTACTTAACGTCTGGCGGACATAGAAGAGGAAAAAAGGGGGAACCATAGCGATAAAATAGTGTTCCAAACGTGGATTCCCTTGACCATTGGCTAAAAAATTTTTTAAAAAAAACTGTTGATGGAAATAAAGTGAAGTAGCCATATTATATATATACCGAAATATTTCAATACAGCGCTTCGGCGTTTGATACATCCTCTAACCAAAGGTATTTAATTCTATGTCGGAAACTGTTCTGAAAATAAAAGCGATCCAGCCCCCAAAAAATTTAATAAATATAAAAGAAACAGAGGCCAGTCGTTACAAAGATAAGTTGTTATAGCATCAGCAGTTCCTGAATATGAACTATAGATGAGATTTAATCGACGTCTTGTGCTTAACCCTTCGATCCGAATGTCAAAGCACGCGAAGTGTATTACAGATCGTCTCTACTTTCAATTAGGAACCACTGGTGCTCCCAGCAGCAGACCCGCAGCATCTGAGCCCGGGTCTTCCTCGCGGATTTTACTTTGATATACAAGTAAAAAAATCGAATAACATTTCTTTGATAATACCAGCTTCCTTTAAGTTGGCAGCTGATTTGATATGAAAAGATGATAGCAGATTGTTAATTAATTTCCTTGGGTCATTTTTCTTGAGAAACATTTCACTTCCCATTGGGTAAAGATCGGAAAAGAACTCGTGGGTCAGTTAGGGTTAATGGCAGAAAGATTGCGGTCCTCTAGTGAAACATTTTCTCTAAAAAATCATACTACAATTATATATATATATATATATATATGTATAATTTCGCATTTATCTTTAAGAAAAAGTAGTAAAAGTAAAAGTAGCAAAGAAAAATCAGGACAAATGCAAACATCATCTAAGCGCCATTTTGCACAACTATGAAGCAGAAGAGCGAGCGTTATGCACAGATATGACGTGGAGCGGAGTTTCTAGCGCTGACCGCGCCCCATCGGAAATTTCCTTGAAGTCAGAAGATAATGGTAAGTAAGCTACCAGAAAAACAACAAGCAAAACTTTAAAAAAAAAAACAAAAAAAACACGGAGTAAGTGGTGCATCTGTTTGCCAATACACGATAGGATGATATCGATATAACGAGCCGCGATTTGTCCAATCAGGGAATTACTTGGAGAACAAAACCGTGTATTACTGTGACGAGTTAACAAACCTTCAGGCTGCTCGCCTGGAAATAAACCTCGGAAGATGTCTGACTCCATTGGAAAAATACTTGACAAAATCCCCACAACCAAACAGGAAAATATTCTTCAAATCGCTTAAGTGAACAATTTTTTATTCAGTTAAAGGAACACTGTAATTGGCTTGGATTGGTTTTCTCCAAAACTCAAAGTTTCTTTTTGTCTTATTTTTAAATAATTTTCCTACACCATTAACTTAAAAGATTTCAGAAAACCTAACCTTTGGATACTTGAAAAAAAAAAGGTTGATTTTCTGACAAAAAGACCACTAACAATTTCGTTCGCCTCATACTTCGGTTCAGTTCTGCATCGTTAGCTACACTGATATACCTTCGACGTCATCACCTTTTTCTGCTCTTACTTTTAGAGAGTTCCAAAATACGTCTCTGATACTTGATTATCCTTTATGTGCATTCTAGGATTGAGGATAAATTATAAATAGTAGTGGCAAATGTTAGAACTGCATACTAATCTTTTAAGCGATGGTTTGACTTATGAATTATATTGGAAGAAAAAAAGTTGACTTATCTTTAAAATTCACCATCATGATTTGAAATTAATCTAGTTTAGTAACTTGGAGGCTATTTTCATCCCTTACGCGGTGTTCTCTTACCCCCCCCCCCACACACACCACCCACACCCCAGAGAGGTCTGGAAACTTTTAAAAAGCTTGGTTGGAATTAAGAACTGGTCTGTCGTCTCACAACCAGCAAGTGGTGAAGTATTTCCAGCAATCAGAGCCTTGCGGTCAATATATATTCTTGCTCAATGGTATTCTAAAAAGTGAATGCCAGAACGTCCTTTACCTATTAGATATTTGGACCATTCATTACAAGAACTCTTTCATTTTGCTTTTCTAACGGAAATAATACACAGCGAGTTTCCCCTGCGTTTTTGGGAGAGATATTACGTTAAAATTAACATCCAACTTTAGAAATGACAGAAATAAAATGCTGTTAGCGCGAGAACGGCTTCAAAAGAGAAAGGAGTAAGCTCATCATTTCGATCTCCCTCCCAAAGCTTTTAGGAGAAATCGAAACCAGACCCTTTACGGCAAGAAGCGACAAGGTCTTCCAATGCCGGCGGTAGCGGTAGGCAGGGCGCCCTGGGACGGAGAGCGCGCGAGTTCGAAGAGTTCTCAAGGTGTGTGTATGTGTGTGTGGATTACGCACGAACCGAGATGGGTGACGTCACAAAAATAATTATTAAGCAATAGCACATAAAGGATAAAAGAACTTTGTTGTCTAAGCAATTAACCATTGTTTATAAAAACATAAGTTCAGGGGTTATCAACTCCAACTAGAGCCTTCGTTCCCGTTCATGGTGTCATTAAGCAGAGAAATGAGAAGGAAACAAGATTTTTGAATTTCTCCAGTCTTCAGAACTGTCGGCCAGGATGTCTTAGGTCATCAGGTGCGATGAGAACATTCAGGGAGTGGGCATCCTAGATAATAGACAGATGTGAGGAAAAACTTCGGCTTTGACGGATGCAGATCTGTTCACAAACGCGCGTAAGTTTCTTTGTGTTTTGTTTGAATTCCCGTTGGTATTCAAACGTATTTTCAGGCTGAAGAAACGCAGCGTCATCTTCCGGTACCGGTGACGTAAACCGGTTCTTCTTTATGGAGATTTGCGACATCTCCGAAGACCCGGTTAGTGCGACTAACCGAAGAACCTACGTTTCGGGGGGGGAGGGGTTGTACCCCGTCGCCATCATCGGTATTTAAGTCTGTTTTTTGGTGTTGTCTATTTTGCAGCAAGCTTTTTGCCGACTGGACGTTTCTTTCTATTGTTTGGACTGTATAGATGGCTGCTGCTGTATCCGCCATCACCTGTTGGGGCCGAGTCTTAGCTTTCTTGACGAAAATTTTATCGGGCCCCACTGGGGTATCTTCCGTCAGCTCCCAGCCGTTTTTATAATCCGGAAAAAATAGAAAGGCTTACTGCGGAATATTTGCTGCGAATTAGCATTATTGGCCAACCATAACGGTCCTTTCGGAACTGCATCCTTCTGATGGCGGCAAAACCTTGGGAGTTCTTCAGGTGGATGTACTAAGGAGGTTGCAGGAAATGCCGGAAGTAACCGTCTAGGAACCACGTTACGGGTAACTTTCCTTTCCAGATGATTGGAGGAGGCTGCGCGTAATGCAGCTAATCGGATCCTTGCCTGGCCGATGTTTCTGTACACGGGTAGTACGTGGATTCAAAGCTTCTTCTTGTTATGATGTATGCAGCCGGCCAGCCAGCATCCCCTTACCCGTAGACAGGGAGTGATTCGCCCAGGTGGTGGCTGTCTCACAAACAGATTTTACGTTTGTGTGGTCTCTACGAAAGTAGCGATTTTCTGTCTTCAGGGTGAGAATTAGTAAAAATAACAGAAGGATTTAGGGCTGTCCTTTTCCAGAATGTTTGGAAATCTGATGTAAGACCAAAAGCGAAGCGAACTCGCCTAATTTGCGAGAAAGAGAGTATGGTGTCGGCACTTGTAGTAAAGTGCGCAAAGTAATTTTTCGAACGACCTCCAGGTGGGCGACGTCGGAGGACGGAAGGAGAAATGTGCTTTATTCACATCGTCCGTGTCATTACGTCTCCTCACCAGAGTTGTCTCTCTTCGGTGCATCACCCGGTCTTCTCGAGACGCTGCCACCGGACCGGCGTAACGAGAGACTCCGCCAGAACCGTTCGTTCTTAGTCCCTTCTTTTTCTTTTTTTGACGTAATTCGTACCGCCGGCATTGGAAGATCTTGTCGCTTCTTGCCGTAAAGGGTCTGGTTTCGATTTCTCCTAAAAGCTTTGGGAGGGAGATCGAAATGATGAGCTTACTCCTTTCTCTTTTGAAACCGTTCTCGCGCTAACAGTCATCGCCTCGGGCTGCTAGGTTACGGAGGGGATCACCAACCGCTGCTTTACTTTCCGACGACAGAAAAAAAAAAAAAAAAAGTTGGGGGGGGCGGGGAAGCAACCACTGAGCTATAACAGAAGTAGGGAATTTTCTTCCCTGGGTTTCGCTTTTCGGTCAATCACTTTTTTCGCTCGTTTACCTTGTTCGTGAGTAGACGGTGGGAAGGGGGTTAAATTTTTCTTTTCTTTTCCTTTTTTAAAGCGCCCTCTACTTGTTATTTCGTAACGAATTCCAAATTCAGGCAGTGGACGGTAATCGAAGCGGACGAACTCTGTTTTAAATGTTACCAACTCGAAGTCCGGGGTCCTGTCTCTCCTTCGCCCGCCCAGCTCAGCCCCGCCCCCTAGTGAATAAACCTGGAATAATTAGGGGTTCCAAGAAAACCGCGAATTTGCATCTAAGCGCAATGAACCCGTCAAAATAACAGCAACAACGGGACGACATCTCGTTTAACCTTCATTGGTTTCCATGCGACTGAATGGAGCGTCGTGGAGCGATGATTCTGTTCGTCACGAAGAATCCCTCCGTCTGCGCCCACAGAGCTGTCGCTGCTCTGATGATTGGTTCAATATCGACTTCTGAAATCGCCACGAAAACGATATATTTTACATTGTTACCCATCATTTTTTTAATAAATCGAATTTTTTAATGCTTTTTTTTAGTATATTTAAGGGGAAGATTACATGTCACATTGGTCTCGGCGGAGTCGATTCGTCGATAATTCGGCTAGAAAATGCTGGGTATCGGCCGATTCCCGGCTCGCTTGGGAGACTCCACCCCCTCTCCCGCCGTTATTTTACCAGCAGATTGCCGACACCAAGGAAACGCGTTTCTTTTGGAAGTCTGAGATTCCTTCAAAAAACGAAGAGTTCCACCAGTGGGGGGGGCTTAGTCGGTTCTCTCAGCGCGCGCACGATTGGCATCGCTTTCTGGCGGTCACTACGACCGCTCGCAGAGGTTGTCTCCCTTGTAGACGTCGGCGCCGCGAGGAGGAGCGACAACTGCAAATGGGAGGGAGGGGAGTTGAAACTTAGTGGAATGGCACCCGCTGGTAGCAGGCCGGTTGTGCTACTTCATCCGCGTTGCTTCGTTATTGTATGTGATTATAATGCTTAACCATCTGAGGTTCTGGTGGCTCGCGTGCCTACCTCAGTAGGCGTCTCTTCTCTCAGGTGGGCGCCGGAGATATCATCCAGGAGCGGAAAACGGCTCTAGTCTGTAGTGACGGTTCATCTAACACGAACCGAGCGGGAGACCGTTCTGGAACTTCTCAGGACAAAAGTAAACGCGGCGTTAATTCTGGACATCACTCCCCTGCCCCTCCTCTTAATTTATTCAATTTTACCCTAAAACGTTTTAGGGAGGCTCCGCTCGGCACGTCCCTGGATGTTCTGCAGAAGCAGGCCCATGCATCCAGTGGTCTCGCAGTTTGTTTTCTAACTCTCACCCATCTGTATCAATAATTATACTAAATACACGCAGCCTGCTCTGTAACAAACAGTTATATAAAACTTGTCATCTGGGCGGATGATGCCTTGTAAAATTAAAGCTGCACATTCGAATCGAAGGTGCTGCGAAACTTCTTTTAGAATCTGAAGCATCGGTTTCTGCGATCCTTTGTCCATGCAGCTGAGCCAGAAGATCCTGAATGCGGTTAGACAGAAAACCAGACGCGGACGAGGAAGTTTCAGTTTGACAAGGAAAGAAGATGCTGATAGAAGCTGCAAGAACGTAACAGTATCCCCAAGATCGATTATAGCGCTTTCTAGTGTACGGTGCGTGCCAAATTGCTTAGAATCCAAACAATAAATTAAAAATGAAGAAGAAAAAAGAAAAAGGCTTAAAATTCTAAAAGGAAACAAAATTAAAGCGACTGGTTTGTTTTTTCGCTATAGTTAAAAAGTCAGCCATCTTTAATTATGACCAAAGTGATGGAGTTTAAAAGCTGGTTCTTCCACACTGCTAAGTTATATCTGTTTATTTTTTCTTTTTTCCCCGAGGTAAGATATGATTCATTCCGCTAATTAAACGTAATCTGGGCAGTTAACTGCAGCTGAAAACGGACGGTCGGGATCTAGCCATTAGACGTCGCTACTGGTAATCAGTCATTACAAATGCTGACACGATACAGTGCCATGCTGCTACATTAGTAATTCGACCAACCTCGTAGATGAATGTATTTGACGCAAATTAGCATTTCAGCTGTGATTATGTATGCACCGGATGCCCAGGTAATCTGACAACCAGTGGGCATTACCGACTTGCCAAAAGGACGGTTATCGTTAGTCACGTGATATGTCGTTTTTCCGGAGAGCGTGACCACGTCAGCAATGGGACCGCACGCCGACGTTAGCGATGGAGAGCTCGCCCGCTCCTCGTTCGTACTACGTTCGTCAGGAGCCCGATGCACGTCCACTTCAGGCTGCACATCCAGACAAGACGCGGTTACAGTGTTTTCTTCATTAAAGGTGGTGGAGGGGACGGAAGTGACTCCTATCGCGTTTCAGTGGCAAGGCTCCTGTTTAATGTTCAGCGAACAGGAAGCCGTTTATTCATTGGTTATCCAATCAGCCAGCTACTTCAGAACGAGGCTGGGTTCTTTATTCCCCAAGCAGGTTGTTGTCGTTGTCGTTATGTTTGCTTCCTATTAACCCGGTACTCTCAGACTTAAGTCGGCCATTTCGACCTTAATTGTCAGCCAAACTCGCGGGATCTCGTCTATCGCGAAGCAGCTAGTAACAGGTCTCGTCTATGCTCGGGAGGGAGTCGGAACCGTCGAAAGGTCTCGTCAAGGTCGGCGGCGCGCGCTTCTGGTGCGAGACTCGGCCCCCACCACCGGGGTTGAGGTTTTCTCGCCGTCGCAGAAATTACCGTTAATAGCTGTCCATACGTAGTTAATGATTGATATTAAAAAGCTGAAGACAATTTTCACACCTTTTTTTTAACCGATGCCAACAAGGGAGACAACTCTGGAGAGAGTAGTGACACAGTTGCTTTCGAAGAAGCGGGCCAACCCCGCATCACGTGAGCCCAGGAACTTTCGACTTCGACAGAGAAATTTCGTACTCCAGCTTTTCAAAGATGGATGTGGGAATGAAAGCTGGTCGTCTCTGGGGACCGGCTGGTGAAGAACGGGAAGAAATCATGCCAGGCAGGTATGCCAAACCTAGTTGGTCCCCTGCAGGGATCGAACGTGGATCCTTAACCTTAGCATTCTGTCATTGGTCTACAACGCCGCCGCGAGATATTAAATATGAAAGTAGATATCATGTGACTGCCAGATGAAGATGGTGTTTTAGTTGGGCTAGTCGCTAAAGGTGGAAAACGGCTCGTGCGGTAACAGTAAGAACGCTGTAGAATATATGGGAGAGGTGGTTTTTGTTTTAAAGAAAAATCATAAACTGTTAATCATACAAAATTGATTCCAATAAGTGCTTTCCAAGAACAGCAGTTCACCTTCTGAGCAACCTTAATGTTAGTAGCAGCTAATTGTCACCGAAACGTGGGTCTATTAGCTAAGTAGGGAGATAGACTTTCAGGGATCCTACTATATTTCCGAAGAATCAGGAAATACTTTGACGAAGAGAAGCGCAGTCTACTATATACATATATTCGTGAAGTGTGAAAACAATTAACGTATTTAGAAATTTACGTTTTAATCCCTTAAATGTCTCGGCAACAGTTTTCTTTAACGTTTCAATTAACTAAGCTGCTCTTTTTTAAAAAAAAACTTCTGTAGCCATTAAGTTCTTATTCCACTCTATTATGTTTCACAAAAGCAATCTGTTGTCGCTTTTATTTTTTTTTTTTTTTAATTTCAAAATGGCAAAGCGTGATTGCGAAGATTACACAGAAGAAGCTAATTTAGCAAATCCCTTCCCAAGCAAACTGGCCCTTTGAGTGGCTCTCACTGACAGCCATAACAGCTGAATCAATTTTCATCGCGGCTACGTCTCATTAAGTAACACCGCCCGCTTCCGGGTTTAATTTCGACACAAGATTTCATCTATAAAAACGTAAATGAGGAGAGAAGTTAAAATATAGAGTTGCGCTTAAGTAGATTTTTGTTTCATTATTATTGGTGCAAACATCTACATTTTTATGTCTGTTCTAATTTGCAAAGTATTTTAGAGTCAGTGTGTATACCTCAAAATTCTTTCTGTGGAATTTTTATTCGATTTTCAAGCTGCAAGTAAAATAAATCGTAACGAGTTCTATGTACAAGCGGAATCTCAGACACCTTAACGTAACGGTGCATCTAGTTGTGACGTAAATGCCGATCATTCACATTTTATGTACATGCAGTGTTTCAGCTGATATAATATATATATATAGTGTGTATCGTATATTAAATTAGGTTTGTTTATGGTTCCAACCGCCATAAACATTTTATCTCAGATTTCTGCATGGTAGTCTTATCTGGAAAATATTCATGCAGATTTTGTTTTTTTGTTTTTTTTAATACGTTGTGACTTCCTGACAAATGCCAAACTCTGGCAGCCATTCACTTAAAGAATTTTCCGTAAGGATATAAAAAAGATAAAAATTACATATCGTCTGTAGAGAGCGTTTTAATGCAAAAGACTGCAGAAGTTGACAGCTGCAAGTCCGTGCTTGTTCGCGAACTATTGATCGACCTCTGGCGAATAGCTCACACACACACACATATATATATGAGCGTTTTATTTTCAAAAATCTAATTTTTTTCCGCACGATCTCGAGAGCCTCCTGAGACTTGTCGCAGAAGTTCCAGCGGCAGATAACGGTCCGCAGAATCTTTAGGTGGAGTGGGAATAGGATTTTTTTTTTTTTTGGTGGTTGTTAGATCGTGACGGTGGAAGGATGGTGGGAAAGGCATCCGGTGAAATGGATTATACTAGGACGGGTAAAGTGGCCTAAAAAATGATTAAAAGATCGAGGTTGGTGGGGCTGGGGAAAGCAGAATGTACCTGTAACAGGACTGTGCTTTAAAAGACCGGTCATTCGAAAGTTATGCGTCTCAGATACAGCCGGGTTCGTCCAAGAGATGACAGATGGCGGGAAGCACCGCTTTGACCATTTGTGATTGGCGGTTCGAAGGGGTTAAAATGTAAAGCGTATACGATGATTTTTTTTTTAAGTTCTACCCGTCGATGCCAGTGTTAGCGAGTCTTTTATCAGAAAGCTATCATCTAAATATACTAGTCAATATAAAGCATTGGCACATTAGTTTTCTCCTACTTAGAAAACCCACTTTTCAATATCAGAATGGGCTGTACTTTACTTTCTTGGTAATTCTGTTAATGAGAGATCGGAATCCAGCGGCGAATTGACGCATTCCTAGCCCTTTTCTTCAAATAAATGGAATTATTTGGTTTGCATTATTGATTCTGCCGCAGGAAGAAAAAAAAAGATAAATATATCTTTGTATTTTCTGTTATTATTTACTTCTGAAAACGAGGCTGAGTGTTTAGTTAAGTAGCCGAGCGGGGAGAGTGCGTTGGGAAAACGGTTAGCGACCGATGCGCACCGCTTTTGATTAGAAGAGAAGGGAAATGGGAGTACCCTGAAAATATCAGCCAGAGAAACTAACCCAACCGGTTGAGACCACCGATTCACGCCCCATTGAGAACCTAAGCCGCATCCGCAATCGTCGTGATTACGAGCTAACCCATCTCTCTAACTCCGTCGCGGTGCTAGCACAAGAAGGAATAACTCAGGGCTGCGCTTTTTTCGGTGGAGCGGCCGCGAGGAAGAGGAAATGGAGCGAACGTTACCTTCATGAAAAAGATGAGGATGGCGCTGGAGTGAGAAGCTCCGACGTAGAGCGCCATGACCGTGTTGCGTCTGGAACTGAAGAGATTGGCCACCTGCAGGTTGGTCATCAGTGCGATTGTTCCGGCAATCGAGTTGAGGGTCAGTGCCGGCACCACCAGCCACGGAACGACTGAAATCAGAGAAAAGGCAAAACACCTGTAGGGCGAACTAACGCCGACAAACGTTTACGCCCACTGTGGGCCCTTTGGGAGGGGGCATCGAAAGGCGGAGCCCGAAGATCGGATCGGCTGGGGGCGAAGTGGGGTGGGATGCTTCACGAAGTCACACGGCGCAGGGCTATGGCCAAAACTTGTTACATCACCCGAGTACCCCCCCCCCTGATTCTTCTCGCTCAAGCGGAACTCGCCGTGCGTTCATTTCCTGTTAAAATTACATCCATCATTCCAAAAACGACGCAAAGTGCGCGGTTACTGATGCTGGCTGTATTGCTACCGTGCAGCTGCGTCTGCTAATTACAGGTGCTTTAGTTCAGAGGCCATACG
Organism: Nautilus pompilius; assembly: GCA_018389105.1. Classification (NCBI taxonomy): domain Eukaryota; kingdom Metazoa; phylum Mollusca; class Cephalopoda; order Nautilida; family Nautilidae; genus Nautilus; species Nautilus pompilius. The sequence continues at coordinate 22,655 of JACATO010001260.1, read as the reverse complement.
AATTTAAACTAATACCTCATTTTCCCTTATTTAAATTACAAAACATGACGAGCAGTTAGAATTCCGTTTAAACGTCTCAAGTAGTCCAATAATTCTGCAAGCTGTCCTTAATTAAGCGATACTTGGAACAATTTACACCAATTATTAATAATATATGGCGTACTCGTATTTCACCGCCGTCACCTTAATTATGCCGGCTGGTACGTAGTTTCTTATTTGAAAAAAAAAGGGGGTGGGGCAGTAGAAAAAATAATTTAAAAACGGATAAATGCTTTATTAAAGAGATGATTTCTTCTCGATTTATTCTGCAGCAGTGAGGGCGAGCAAAAAGCCAATGAGAGCTTCCATGCCCACCCGTCCGAATACGCGAGAATTCAGAGATTTGCGTAAACGGTGCATTATTTCCGTTAAGGGGTCACGTGGGCTTCTGGGAGCAGGTCTGCCCGTCCAAACCAAAACCCGGAAGGAAAACCACGTGACGTGCTAGATACTCGAGCCTTCGACGGTAGCCTCGCGAGATCGCTGTTCGGCACAGGGGGGGGGGGTAATTCTTGTTATTTTCCCCCAACCCCGAAAGGCCCCTTAAAAGGGATGTCACCGATCTCTAAACGATATTTCTGTTTTACTATTAGAGAAATTTGACGAGTAGCCGGTAGGCCAGGTTCCGGATATCGGTAACCCAACGTATTATCTTCGTCATCTCTGGGACAGACCGATTGAAAACCAGTATCGAGCGCATAAAATCGTGATATTTGTTAAGCAACCTTCTTTTTTCTTTTTAACTCTATTACTGCTATTCTTTACCTCAGCAGGGGACGAAATATCTCCGTTCCACACAGTAGTACCTGATACCGAGGCATGTCCGCTTGATCATCTTCCGTGCTCGCTCTCATACCATTCGTATGAAGACCCAGACGGATCAGCGTTACACTCCAGACGTGTCAAAGCCGAAGGAAGCCTAATAACTAATTAGAACCACGCCGATATATCGCCAGTCATACTTGCGCAGTATTTTATGCAGGTGTGGCTTCGATCGCAGACAATCGGCCCCTACGACTCCCATACAGCTGAGCAGATCTTCGGAGAAACCGAAACACGAGCCAAATAGGGTCAGTGAGGCTCAGTCTCCCGGCAGCCAAGAAGTTTCAACGGAAGTTTATTGATTTCCTTTAATCGGAACCAGAATATTTGAAGAATTTAGAAGGGAAAAAAAAATGGTGGGAAGGGGCGGACGGAAATAAAGGGCCGAATCTGAGGCGCGCACCTTAAAAGGGGGCGTTTACAATCTGCGGAAGTTTTACGGTTGTTGTGGATATTAAGGGGCCCACGTTTCTTTATGAATCCAAAGCGTAAAGCGGAACCGGTTCTAAAACCGAACTTAACGACCCCGAAGAGCAGCAACAACTCCAGTTAAAATGAAAGTGAGAGCGTGGTGGGATGAACTTTAGGTCAAAAGTAAAGTAACCGGAAGCGGGAATGCCTACAATAAGCGATTGTTTCGAACTGTAGCATTGGCTTCGAGGTGAGGAGGAAGGAAGTATACGACAGCAAACTCGGACGAGCAGAGATGCAAAGAAATCTTTTTTTTAAAAAATCGTCGCGACTCTTTTTTCTTTTGGAGTCGGATAAAGAAAATTCGAGAAATGTACATTTAAAGAAACTCTGAAGTTCCTGTTCCCGGTCCAAAACGTGCTTACAGATATCCCGTGAGCAAGGTTTTCTGTGACCAGTATAATAGGGGTTTAACTTTATGGAAATACGATTTTTAAAAAGGGCCGATTTCTCTCTCTGAGAGACAGAGAGATGCAAGACGAACCTGTGGCGGAGGACCGGATAATGGTCTTGTCCAACACGTGATCTGACCGGAAGGTGAACGCGGTCTGCAGATTGATCAAATGAAGCTATTCTCTTACAAGCTGAAAATAAAAGATTAAGTTCCAAAAATGGATAAAGCGAACAGCGATTCTTAATTGATAGTTTTCTTTAGCTAGTAAGATTGAAACCCTACATAAAAATAGAATAGAGTCACATATCTTTATAGTGTGCGATGAAGACGAGTCGTTTATCCACAATAATGAGTTCTTAGACGTTTTCACTTACAGCTACCCTTGTCTCGAAGCCACATGTCGGCGGATACGGGTGTGGAATGATAGGTGTCACTGACGAGCGTGCTCCGACATTCCTTAACAGCTCTCTGCTCATACACACCAGGATATTCTAAGCCTTAATGTATTGTAGTCCGCAAGGCATTGACTTCCTTTGTTTCCCGTCTCTCGTTACTGTGTTCCTTAGGGTCTCTGAATCAGCTTTACCCGCCTGCCTTAGACCATCGTCTCTCTCTCTCCTCTCTCCATCTCTCTCTCCATCTCTTCATCATCTCTCTCTCCATCTCTCTCTCCATCTCTCTCTCGCTCTCTCCATCTCTCTCTCCATCTCTTCATCATCTCTCTCTCTCCTCTCTCTCTCCTCTCTCTCTCTCTCTCTCCTGCCTACACTTGGTTGGTTCGGTGTTCTATAACTGTATATCTAAGGAGATGACAACCGAACGCAGTTGAGCTTTGAACTTCCGTCAAATAATTAATCTGTTTGTGATCAACGCATTTAGTTAGTTTAGGTAAACAGTTTTGATAGCACCTTACTTACATTTCTATTCGTGATATAATTTTCGAGAAACCAGGTTATAAGTAATGTTCTGGTTTCACTTTTGTATATACCTCTTTTTTTTTCGCTTTTTCCGTTTTCTTTTTTGTTAAACATTACTTTACGTTATAAACTATTATCGTCTACGTAATATATCACATTGCGTATTGTACAATCAGACTTCAGCGTCAGGTGGCAGGACACGTCCGAAGAGGAAGTACGTCACATGTCTGCATGTCGTGAAGTCTCTATTTGGCTTTCGTTCACTCTGCAACTTTTAAAAATTGACACACTGGTTTCACCGATTCCCCCCCCCTCCACTAAGTATTTCCCTTTATTTTCGGATGTGGTTAATGCGATAAAACGGTTTAGCTTCACCGATCGAGATTCCAGGTCCCACCGTTTTATAAAGGATGGATAACCCTCCGCGTGGCGTCACCGCAGGTGGCAATGACGTCATATCTTCCAGCAGTAACGTTCTATTGGTGATGACAGCCAATAAACGCAGGACTTTGCTCGCCATTGGCTGCTTTGCCCAAATTGGCGTGTAGATGTGCAAACACGGTAAACAGAACGCCTCGTGTTTACTCAGCCACCCTTCGCTCATGCAATTTTCACTTTCAGTCTTCGCTCTAGTTCAACGCATACTTTCACTTTTTACTTCTTCTCTCATCGAGCTGCTTGCTCCTATCGATCTGCTCGCACTGAGGACAGAGATGACATCTTATTTCGCAGATTTATCTAAAATTAAGAGCCAATATTAGTTTAGGAGTTCAGACGGGACGGAGATGTCTGGAGCACGTGCCTCTACTACTATTTGTACTGCGTTCTTTGGACCACTCATTCTCTCCTATTCTGACCTCTGAATAATTAATACTTAATAGGTTTCTGCAACCAATCTACATATCATTAATCTTTAGTTGTTTTGTGTACCTAATGACTGCATCTTTGTCCAAGAACTTACGAAGAAGAGAGTAACGGGGGGGGAAACACAGATATTTGTGGCGGGCCGAGGTGTTTTAAGTCACCATATCCTGCTCACAAAATTTACGAATGGCGATTCTATATAGAACAAAATCTCGAAGGTTTTCTTTCCGTCAAGTCACCTCCAGAATCGTTAGTGCAGCAGGCAGGATAACTGTACTTATTTTAGGCGTTCTCTACAATTATTAATTCTTTTGAACATTAAACTAATTAAAGACTATCATATGGGGGTTACGAAGATTAGAACCCTAACCAGTGACTTGAGAGTAGGTTTCTCATTACTTGCAGTTGACGTTTCGATTGATTATTCCCAAAACTCGTCGTTTTCTTTATTTTTGCGTTAATTTACCGATTTCGATTTGTCGTAAGTAAAAGATATTTTTCATGCCTAATTTATTTTTTTTTTCCTTTCCATTATCAGAGTTGATGCTATCGCGACGATGGCCTTCCTTTTGCGGCCTGAAGATATCTCACACGAGTCGGGTAGAAGAGGGAAGGTGTGGAAGTGTCAATCTTGATGACGTAGCGAGTTACTTGGTTACCGTGGGCGGGCTTTTTGAACAATGGCCGGAAGGTTACCGGCGGAACATCCGCCGTGTGCAGTGGAAAACCTCATTAAAAGTCTTCGTTTTTAGGCGTGGACATGGGCGACAGCAAAAAATAAACCGTGGCGTGTGGAGAGGTACGCCGGTCCCCGACTGGGACTCGAACTTGGACCTGTCCACCGATGGTTGGTGCGCAGTAACAAAAGGACGCCAATGACAGTAGAACTGGATAATGGCGACCGTATGCAAAATAAGTTTCACCCATCACTGCAACAGGTGCGTAAGAAAGCACATTTACTGCCGTTTTGCAGCAGCCTGGAATTTGCTAATTTTGCTCGATAAATTCAAATTAAACCTGCTTGGTTCGCATAATATTTAATAATAATGTTGCGATAGTCTGATGAACCCGTGTACCGCTTTGTCGTTTTGCATATAATTAATGGGGGGGGTGGAAGGCCCAAATGCAAAGGTGTGATGGCTTGAGATCGAACGCGTAAATACAAGATTTTCGAAAAGATTTTGTGAATTATGACAACAGATGTGTCGCTCTATTAGAAGCGGTCATATGTACAGTGCCAAGGTGAGCGGCGGAGGGAGGGGGGCGTGCAAGGGTTAAATTCGGACATTGTTGTTTTTAGGGTGATTCGAGAACGTCCACGCTCGGCTGCGCGGAGAAGACTTGGTCCAGTTCGTTTAACTTTTAAAATACTCAACATTTCTCTTCTGAGCGAAATGTTTCTAAAGCAAACAAAAACAAATGTGCTAATAACGAAAATAGTAAGAGTTACCTGAGCTGGAAAAGGTCATCATTAACGAGCTCACAGCGAACAGCAGACTGCAAAAGAAAAAAAAAACAAAAAAACAGCATTTTTAGAAGTTTTCAAAAAATAAATTTAAGTGGTTATTTTTTTTTTTTAATATCTTCTATTTATATAGAAAGGCTGCTTTGTTTCTTCCGTTGCTATGTGCCCAACTAGTTAACAACAAGTAAGTTCACATTTGTAAAAAGAAGGAAAAGATGACACAAGTACACAGAGATAAATAAATATGGCGTCAGTACATAGAGAGAGAGAGAGAGAGAGAGAGGAGAAGAGAGAGAGAGAGAGAGAGAGAGAGAGATATGATGATGATGATATGAGAGGGAGAGAGAGATGATGATGATGATGAGAGAGAGAGAGAGAGATGATGATGATGATGAGAGAGAGAGAGAGATGATGATGATGATGAGAGGGAGAGAGAGAAGAGGGAGAGAGAGAGAGATATGATGATGATGAGGCGGATGATGATGATGAAGAGAGAGAGATGAGATGATGATGATGAGAGAGAGAGAGAGAAGAGGGAGAGAGAGAGATGATTTTGATGATAGGGAGAGAGAGCGAGATGATGATGATGATGAGAGAGAGAGATGATGATTGATGATGAGAGAGAGAGAAGAGGGAGAGATGATGATGATGATGAGAGAGAGAGAGCCGAGGGGAGAGAGAGAGATATGATGATGATGATGATGATGCTGATGATGAGAGAGAGAGAGATGATGATGATGATGATGAGAGGAAGAGAGAGATGATGCTGATGATGATGAGCGGAGGGGAGCGAGAGAGAGCGAGGAGGCGCGAGAGAGAGAGAGCGAGAGAGAGCGAGAGAGAGCGAGAGCGCGAGCGAGAGCGCCTGTAATTATTGGAGCCGATTTTTCTTTTATATCTCTCCTTGTGGCACATTCACAATATAAGGATATGCGCAAGTTTTATTTGCCCTACGGTTCCGTCTGGCAACACCAGAAGAAAGGGAGCAAAGGCGACCAAGCACAGAACCAGTATTCGCGAGTAGAGGGGAACAGCGGGAGAGGCAGGAGGGATTATTTCGAAAAAAAAAAAAACAAAAAAGAGCGAGCAATGATGCAGACAAAAATTAAGACGCCAGGGCAGCCAGATAACCATTCAGTACAAATACTTAGCAACGTAGTTCTGTTATTTATTGATATGCAGTTTTTTTTACTATTCTGCGGTTTATTTCCGACGGGGGGGGGAAAGTCAACCCTTAATAATGGTCACACCTGAAGACGCGCAATCTCTCTGGTATTTACACCTGCGATGGCTTGCTTCGGAGCTGATCTTCATTGGAGACCATTCTGACGGAGATTTTACAGATGGACGAGGCTCGATTTACTGGGGAATTTTTTTTTTTTTTTTTTTTACTTTTCCATACAACGGAATTTTAGGTTTTCTCACTAAGTTGCAACGTGTCTGTTATAAAATAATATTAGCTTTCGAATATAGGAAACTATACCTGAATACAGTCGAGGAGCCGTGATCTGTTGTGGCCTACATACGAGTCGACAGACACCTGTTTAAATCATTTCAGTTCTGATCGAGTCCCTCTTCCCTCTTTCTTTTTGTTTCAAAGGGTCGGTGTCACGTGGGGTTGGTCTTTACAGCCGACCACCGTCACTGGAGCCCTGCTAACGGGTTCAGTGGGCAGGATGATGTTGCTAGTCACCAACGGCCATTTGAACCGAAAACTGACAATAAGACGATACCGTCAGTTTCAGGGAAATTTCATTGAATTACATTCTCGACATCTTTCAAACAAATACGACGCCATCATAGCTCTCCTGTCAAAAAAGTCGCCAACGGTTTTACGTTCGTCATAGTTGTGCATCACGTTGCGTTGCTTCTGATGTTCACTAATTCGTGTACCGTTTCTTCGAAAAGGGCTCAAACGCGCAGTTTTCAAGGTAACGACGGGGGGGGAATTTCTTGTTTGATAATTCGTGGGCAGCAGTTTTAACATTTAAAATCAAGCCGTGAGTAGTAGTAGGTGTGAGAACGTCTTGCACGGACTTCGGTGTTTCTACGGGTAGAGAGCCGGACAGATACGTAAGCGGCAAAAAGTCATTTTTCAGAATATTCTTGTTTTTGTTTTACCTCGAAGTTTTGATAGCAAGTAACTTTCAGTCTATCGTCCCGTGTTCTTCAACCCTTCTCCCCGATCCTTCGTCTCTTCGAGTCAAAACCCTGTTGGAAGCCATCTTTCTATAAGCGAGACGTGACGTACGAGTGACCTGAAACTTTAGGCCGATGAGAGATCTTAGAAAAGGGATGGATAACCTAAGTTTCGCCTTTCGACAATAAAGGAAATCCTCGCGCTTCAGTTGGTCAGTAAATAGAATCCGGCCGCTGATGACCAGTACCAGAACACTTGGTCGGGGCAGGAAATACGTCCGACATTTATCTCTCACTGTAACTACGTCATAGCGAAAAGAAAAGCGTAGAAGACTTTTGAAAATCTCTAGGAAGACGTGGATAATTTTTAAAAAAATAAACAACACAGAAATATAAACTAGTTTTTTGTTGTTGATGTTGTTGGTTTTTTTCCTGATGGTCAGGTGCGGGGCAACAACAGTTTTTCTCAGAACTGAACCCGACGGCAAAGGGGACCGATCGGGTCCTCATCCCGTCGGTTTATGGAGTTAATCGTTTAAGATCAGGGAAAATCGAGAGCGGAAAGAAGACATTTCTGAGTTCCGATCGCCTCGCCTGGAACCCCGTCACAAAACAGCGTGATCGAACGACCTGAGCACGAGATCAATGGCGCAGGTGTAGGGCGGACAGGCTGGTGCTCATCAGGCACGCGACGACCGAACGGGGAAGAGAGGTTATTTTTCACGCACACCCATTTATAATCATCATAGATACCAAAACATTCTGGGAACTGAGCATCAGACTCCAGCGGGGCTCTCATACACGTAGAAATTAGAGTACTAAATAAAAAACAGTCCAAGGCTTTTGTATACACACTTCCATAAAATCATACACACGGCTCGCCGTTCGTTGCGACTTTCTATCTGATTAATTCGATTTTCTCCAACACCCCCTCCCCAAAATCGATACGTTTTAATCTGATCCGCCGTTTAACGGGTTATTGTCGCCCTCCCTGCCGACTTAAACCGATACCCAAACGTGTTTCTCTTTCCCCGTAATTGACGCAAAATCCGAGCCTCGTGCGAGTCACGTGACTCGCGGCCGATGTCCCGGCGAGTCTTCGGAACTTCCTTAACGGCTTCTGGACCGGGGAAAGAAAGAAAGAGAAAAAAATTTCCGGCAACGGTTCGGGACTTGTCAGTCTGGCGATCCACCGGGCAGCAGAGGCGATTACGCGCGACCTGGACTCCAGCTACGAGACTTCACCTCATCACCAAGCGTTGCGCGACTTTCGCGAAGCTTCCCAGAATCCTTTCCTCGTTAGCGGGCGCCGGATACTGACGTCATCTCTCTCTCTCTCGCTTCTCATCATCATCAGCATCATCATCATCATCATCTAGCGCGCTCTCTCTCGCTCCCTCGCATCAGCTCATCATCATCATCATCATCATCATCATCATCCTCATCTCTCGCTCTCCCATCATCAGCATCATCATCATCATCATCCTATCTCTCTCTCTCTCCCTATCATCATCATCATCCATCATTATGTTTCGCTCTCTCTCTCTCCCCCATCTCATCATCATCATCATCATCATCATCTCTCTCTCCCTCATCATCATCATCATCATCATTCTCTCGCTCTCTCTCTCCCCCTCTCATCATCATCATCATCATCATCACATCATCATCTCTCTCTCCCTCTTCATCATCATCATCTTCATCTCTCTCTCTCTCTCTCTCTCTCTCTCTCTCTCTCGAAAGAGACGCTCGTTCCCGGAAATCTCTTCGCAGAGGCAACTCCGTCTGCTGTTGATTCTCTTCTTTCTTCTAATCCATCTGTCAGACGTCGTCTCTCTCTCTCTCCCCCCCCACCTTACCCTCCCCTCCCAGCTTCTCGTTTCTCTCTCCAGGACGGCGTTCGCCCTCCGGCGGCAGGAACTAACGAGTTGGGGGGGGCTCCTGCTCCCGACGTCAGCCGCGATTCAGTTGGGCGCATCGTCTGGCCGGAAATAATTGCGTTTGTTCGCGGCTAATGATTGCGATAACCGCCGCCGTAATCCCGTCGATTACAGGGAAGGGGGCCCGTCCGAAGGGGAGTCCTGTCGAGCGGATATGGCTGAAGGACGATACTCCGACTCTGCTGCCACCTACGTCAGCAAAGGGACAGAACCGAGACAGACGAGCCGGGCTCCAACCATTCAAGACACCGGCGTTTGATTTGTTTAAAATAAATCCCACCAATTGCTTCCATAAGCGACACGCGTCTGGGCCCCATGATTCCTGTATCGCCACAGGTAGTTCTTACCGTCTGAACGGCGCATCTACAGACAGGTTCCTCGCGGTGAACCCTACAACCGGTCGGTTCTGGTTACACTGTTGCTGTTTGTTTCTCTCTTATCATCCGACTTTTGTTCTTTCTGTTGTTAGGAAAGAACAATTATAATTCCAGACTCCACATAATTCAACGAGCGGCCTGAAGTATACATCAAATCAGACGAGAAACTATTGCTAAGTTATCCACGTAGAAGATTACTGGCGCAGACAAAAAGGATGCCCATAGATTTCTAGGATGGGATGCCGTCAGATCGTGTATTCCATTGTTTGCTTGTTTATTCTGCCATTTTATGCCAAAGAATGTTTTACAAATCGTAACAACAACAAGAAAAGGACATTATATTTTGTTCGACTTAAGGATTAAAAAAAAAACAGATTAAGTTATCTTTAATCCACAGAAGAAGAAGAAAAATAGGAATTTAATTAACCAGTTATCGTCATCTCGCAGCTAAGAAACCGAAATGTGAATTGCTACTATTATCTTTTAGATTTCAAGAATGGTGGAACAAATGTAAACAAAATAAAATCTCTTCTTACTGACACAGCAACAAGTCGCGCCCGCATCGTTCCATAGAAGTCGTAGAAAAATCCAGCGGGCAGGGTGAATGCGCTGCGGAGAATCCAGATCAGAGTCCGCATCGTCTGGAATCTTTTTTCCCTCTCCTTGCACGACAAGTCAGTTCGGTTCGAATCCCCGATAACGTGGTCGTTGGCACCAGCGACGCTCATCGGCGTCAGGGTCGAGCTGTTGTCCTGGAAACCGCGACCTCGGTGCCGTTTCTGGTCGACGTTTCCGGAAGTGCCATTCTCGTCGCCGTGGCAGTCGAAACGGTCGGCCAACGGGACGCCATTTTTGTTTTCGGCCGCCACCTGGTGGGAGTAGGCGCCGTCGGTGCACTTCCTGACGGAAGTCGATGTCGACTCGTTTTCACGGGAGCAGTGCTGGCTGAAGTAGTGTTCCGATTGAAGGATTGAGGTCAACCAGGGCCAACCGAGAACGAGGCTGGAGAAGAAGAGGCACTCAAAGAAACCCCAGATGAGCATGACGCACTTCTTCGCTCTGGTGATCGCCATTTTCTCTTCTTTCTTTCTTTCTTATGATGAGAGCCAGAAATGCCGTCACGTCTAAAATAGAAAAGGGGTTTCGTTTAGTAGAACAGGGGCCTTAAAATCCCTTGAATGGCCCTATATTTTTATTTCAATATTAGATTGAATTTTAATAGAAAGTCGAATGAACGTGGTTTTTTAAAAAAAATATTTATCTAGTATTTACTCGTAATCTCAAAAAATAATAGTATAACATTTATTAAAAGGTACAGAATTATAATTATATAATAGAATAAGCGCAGTTACAACGGCGGCACTATAAGAGATTGCCCCTGTTTCTCGTGCGATATTCGGAACGAAGGTTCTCAGGCCTATGACGTAGATTATAGGCTCGTCTATGCGCCTGATTAGGAATGACAGGTGTTGTAACAATTTACCCTTGTAGCAACTAGCCCCGGTGTCCCTTATATGTACTTTATGAATCGTAGGGCTTTTTGAATAGTGCTGTACAAAATGGAAAAAAAAAATGTATATCGTAACGATGTTTATTACTTTAATAAACCAAAACAAGTATTTATTGTTTTTCGTTCAATTTAGAAAATTTGAATACACCTGTCAGAATTATCTGCTCATTAATGCAAGGGTCAGTCCGGATCTTGTCACCCCACAAGAAATCACTCTCAAGCCTTATTTTAAAGCACAATGTATATTTAAAAAAAAAAACATCAGGAACAAATGCAGAATGTGAAGATAATCAGTTTATTACGGTATTAATATTTGCACCAAAAAAATGGTTTTTCAGGGACACTGTACATTCCGAGAGAGAAAAAAGAGCTGCATCAGCTGAAATACCTGGTTGAACCTCTTAAGTGAGGGGAAATTTTGAACTTATTTCACTGCCAGTTGGGGTGTGAACTTACCAGCTCCCCCCAAGAAATTTCGGCGAAGGTCTGACACGTCAGCAAGAGATCAGGGTTCTTTGGACTATGCACCGTTGTCACTTCGTCGTGTTAGACTCATCCCTCAATGAAGCACATCTCTGTTCACTGTTTCCTCAAACAGCTGATTCTTTAACAAAATGTGTACATTCTATTATGGTCATCTTTCTTGTTGACGGTGATTTCACATAAATATGCCTTTTGTACCATTCCGTTAGATTTCAATTTTTTTAAAATCTCCGCACTCATTTAACGCTTATGAAAGATTATTTAGCGAAGGGAATGATAAGGTATCGGCTTTTTTAGGTTAGAGCATTTTTATGGCGTCCCTTTCTCGACATTTGAAATCTTTGTCCACAATAGTACTCGTTTATTTTCGAAAATTATACTGATCCCACCTGGAAGTGGAGTGAATGCACGATGTCAGTTTAAATCTTAGCAGCTTGGCCAATCGCTCACCTCCCAAGTGAGTACAATACTTTTATTACATTTAAGTATATATTTTTAAAAAAAAAAACAACTGTAGATTGATATATTACATGACAATTTGTTTTCAGGTTTTAACGCAGACGTGGTAATAACACTATTTTTTTTTTTAAATAAACATGTATAAGTCGGTAAAAAAATGTGGACAGGTAGATATTTGGATATGACATCCTGATCCACCAACCCGCCCGCCGAGATGGGACTGAAAGGTGCCTGGTATACTATTTGTGGACAATCAGAAATCTGAATATGACATCCTGATCCACCAATCCGGCCGCCGAGATGGAACTGAAAGGTGCCTGATATACTATTTGTGGACAATCAGAAATCTGAATATGACATCCTGATCCACCAACCCGCCCGCCGAGATGGGACTGAAAGGTGCCTGGTATACTATTTGTGGACAATCAGAAATCTGAATATGACATCCTGATCCACCAATCCGGCCGCCGAGATGGAACTGAAAGGTGCCTGATATACTATTTGTGGACAATCAGAAATCTGAATAGACATCCTGATCCACCAAACCGCCCGCCGAGATGGGACTGAAGGTGCCTGGTATACTATTTGTGGACAATCAGAAATCTGAATATGACATCCTGATCCACCAATCCGGCCGCCGAGATGGGACTGAAAGGTGCCTGATATACTACTTGAACACTAAAAATTAGTTTTTAAATAAATTTCTTTCTCATCTTTATTTAAATAATTAAACCGTATTGTTAGATTATAATTTAATTGTGTTTGAAAATTAGTTGATCTTACTTTTTACATTTGTAATGATTAATTTTTTCGGTTTTTTTGTATAAAGTTTAAGTTTTTTTTGTTTCTTTAATTTAAAAAAAAGGCCCAACAGTGCTTGATCGTTTTCTTATTGTATTCAAATCTTGTGGTGATATCAGATTTAAACGTGGACACCGGTTGAAAAATAGCTCGTCGTTGCCTTATCTTTAAGGACGGGATAAAGAACTAAAAGATGTGAGCTTGACTGGCATTAAATAAGGTAAATACTAAACATGATCTGGCTATCTACACCGGAAACTGAATTTAACAACAACATCAAAAAAAAAAACTTGCCTTCTCGTCGGAAAATTCCAGGGTTTTGTGGGGTTGGGGAATATTTCAAGCTGCGTGGAATGTAAAAAAAAAGTAATTTTAAGGGGAAACTATATTAAAAAAAATTCGATAGTCTTTAAAATTCCTGCCAAGAATTTCGCCACGAGGATTGCCAGTCAATATTCTTATGGTAACGTGGCAACAAGGGAAAATCGAATAAATTCTTTGCTCTATTTATTTCTAATAATGCATTATGACGACACGCTCGTTTCCGTGTGGTGCGATCCATCTTTATTTTCATATTGTAGCTTCATGTGTTAGTAAACAGAATGACTTCGGGTCGTTCAGCCGAAAAGTCTCTTTAATTAATGGCTGCTTCTTTCTTTTCCCTCTCTCGCTAAAATCATGCACCTTTAAACTGCTCTCAAACTTGTCGGAAACACTGTTAACCCTAACCGTTTCTAACTTACGGCATAAAGCAAAGACGGTTTTGTTTGTTGTTGTTGTTGTTTTCATTTCCTGTTTCGTGGGAGGGGGTTAAAATCTGGTTTGTTTAAATAGAGAATAATAACCCGGGTTCTTAAATTTCTCTTCTTCTTTTTTTTTTTTTACGATGATGCAGCTTTAAAATCGACTCTCCATCTCCCGATCATTAAAATCGCGGCAGGGCCACTCCCTTTAAAGCCCTCCATTAGTGGAAGCGACTTCCTTTTTGCGGACGCCACTGCACCGTTCGGTCCCGAGTCCACCGGGGTGGTCGCCCCTCGTCGCCGTTGACGCGTTTCCAAGAGCAACGACGAGTCCCTTCAGAGAAAGAAGCCGAACGGGCGAATTAATCATCCTTAGCTTGAAAGCGGGTTGTTGTCTTCGTTTGTTTCTCCTATACGTCTCCGCTCCGCCTCCTCCCGCCATCCTTTAATAAGTGTAGCCAGCAATTGCTAACCTACTTTCAGACCGAAGGGAGAGAAATCTTAAATCGTCCAACCGATAATCCCGATCGGATTTGCCTCGCCGAATAATCCGCTTTTATAGGTTTGTTTCTGGAACACGGAGTCCTAAAAATGTCCGCTGTTATTAACACGGCTCTGAGAAAACGGAATAGCGCTAACGGTGAAGATCTCAGACCGGTCAGAGCCGAAAATCGATATATATTATATATATCATATACACACATCCCGGCAGTGGCCCTTGTGCAAGTCAAAATGGTTCCCGTATTTGTTTTAAAAAGAGCTATGGATGGATAACCTTCATTTTCGATTAATTTGCCTGCTTCAATTACTTACAAAGTTAAAGGAACATTAAGGGGGCACACCTTTAGAATGTATCACACGACCATATGTAATTCGCTTTCCAAGCTAAAGATCACGTAAACAAGAGTACATCAGAAATAAATCATGAAACGTTTTAATATTAATACTCCGGAAATCTACACTCTATCACATCTCTCCCCCCCCACCAAAAAAAAACACACCGGTTTTTGTTAAGTGGTATTAGAAAATATGTCGATATCAGAGCCACCCCCTACCCCACCCGTGATGCCTCAAATATTTGTGGTCTTCTTGACAGAAGAGCGGTGACGTCACTGATTGGTTGAGGAGTTTAAGTTTACCGAAATTCCCTTGATAAATTATCATATTGGTCGGTTCTTTTAAAATATGTTTTTTTTTTTTATTTTACTTGTGATGTAAATTAAGTCTGTTTTAATCTCACGATAAGCTGTCGTTCTAGCGCAGTTTAAATTTGACTCTAAATCTTTTTTTTTAAATTTTATAAATTGAATTCTGCGCTTATTTTTCTGCTGAAATAAACTAACCAGAATAGTTAATAAGATTGGGTAGCCATACATGTTTCTTTTCGTTTTTTTTTACATAACGAATAATTATTTGATTAGAGAAGTAAGAAATTCCAAAACCAAGGTTATTCTTCCCTCCCACCCACCCCAGCTGGCATAAAATCATGCAGATTTTAAATAGCAATCTTCCATAGATAAACAAGCCCGCGTTAGTGGGTGGGCAATTTTTCCTAAATATTTCGGAAAAATTAGTGCCAACAGCAGTAACAAGCGTGACCTTTGCCACACGTCACAACACTGTCTGACCTTGCATACGTCACATCCCAGCCCTCTACCGGAAGTATTAAAACTGCCTTAACAGGGAAGGGAGAGGGGGAGACAAATCTTGTTTGATTTACTACTATCGAATAATAAAATAGCAAGATTGTTAATAATGGCAAACCTTCTTTACCATTTTTTTTTAAAAAAATACTAAAGCGAAATATGATAACTGAAAACAGGTTAAACTAGGTATGCGAGAATTAAGCGATAGTTTTTTTTTTTTTTGCTATTTTTTGGTTACGTTTGTATAATTTAGAATAAAGCTTCCACTTTAAATATATTGCTTAATCCTGTTTTCTCGAGCTGACAACAGCTTTTTAAAAGGAAATGTTTTTTTTTTGTTTTTTTTTTTTTGTAATCAATTTTGGTTACCTTACTGTAATTTACTTGTGAGTGGATTTTAGGATTTAAAACTCATTCAAAAAATCTTCCACAACAATTTCCCCATAAACACCTGGTACCTTCGGGAAGAAAAATATCCAGGTGCCCTTGAGCTACAAAATCGGGAGAAATAGAATATCTTTTTTGTTTTTTTTTAATATCAGAATGCCCGAAGCATCAAGATAAGTTTTGATAGCTGCGCCTAATTAGATGCGCACGGGAGAAGATGATCAAATTTTCAATCGTACAAATAAATAATTTCGGGATAAATTTATCGTTTGGGTAATTTATTCTCAACTCTTTTTTTTTTCTGTCTTTTAATATGGACCGCTCAAGCGAGATAACTCTGCGCTCGTTTCGTTTTTTCCTACTCTAGACTTTCACTGCTAGAAGCTAAGCAACAAGGAATATTGTCTTTAAGCGTTTTAAAAAAAATCAGATCGCGGAGACCTTTCTTTCCTTCGCAGCTGCAGCCCAGCGGATGGTTTGCTTGTTCAGATCAGCTCCATACCGGACATATTTAATTCTCCCCGCACAGTTGGCGCCTGGCGCCCGCGATGCCACCTTCTGCCTCATCCGCTATGTTATCGCCTCCTCGCTTGATTCTACCCGACGTGACTACCCTTTGTTGCCTTTTTTGTTTTTAAAGAAAATTTTGAAATTCCGCATGAGGTTATAAAAATCGTTCCAACTGTCTTTCGCCGCAAGTTTCACGTGGCAAGGTCCCATCGGGCAGCGCCCGGCCCATCATCAGGGGGAGGGGGGGCCCGAATAGGGAATCAGGCAGAACCGAGACCGATAAATCTATACGAATTTCTTTTTTTTTTTGAGACCAGTATCTCGAAGAACACGACGGTCGATGGTCGATTCCACAACCGTCGCTTACGCCCCATGGTGGTCTTTTCTAATCGCTGCACTCCTTTCAATTAGTGACTGGGTTTCGGCACGTCACTGAATGGCAGTCAGCCATGCTCTCTGACCGCCTTGGTGCCACGTTCTTTAAAAGCCCGACCATTTACCATTAATTATTCTTGCTTAACAAAACCGTCTGAGGTCGCCTGAGACTCTCGTGGACTACTGTACATATAATGGAATGGTGTTGTGTCTTGTGAAATTTTAATAATAGCAGAGACAATGCGAATTAATCAACGACAGTTTAATCAGCCACAACAGAATACTTGGAAAATGGCTTTCTGACCGGTCAGCGGATTTACGAATGGAAAAAAAAAAATAAATAAATTCGAAACATTTTACCAAATTAAAGAGTTTTATTTTTATCTGATTACAAACAAATTTTGAAGCAAATATGAACCCCCCCCCCACTTTTTTTTTTTTTGACCTTCACAGAAGCTGAGTCTGCAAATGTTTAAAGTTAGGATTTAAAAAAATCTGAAAACCGCTGGGTCTTCTGAAAAGCCGAACTCTGTTTTCATGCACGCACGCAAACAAAGAGAGAGAGAGAGAGAGAGAGAGAGAGAGAGAGAGAGAGAGAGAGAGAGAGAGAGAGGAGAGAGAGAGGAGAGGAGAGGGAGAGAGAGAGAGCGTCATACAGAGAGAAAGAGAAGGACGTCAGTACAGAGAGAGAGATGACGTCAGTACAGAGAGAGAGTAAGACGTCATTTACAGAGAAAAGAGAGATGACGTTAGTACGAGATTGAGAGAGAAGAGATGTAAGTAAGAGAGAGAGAGAAGTAAGATACAGAGAGAGAGAGATGAGAGAGGAGAGGAGAGAGAGAGAGAGAGAGAGAGAGCGAGAGAGAAGAGAGAGAGAAGGGAGAGGGAGAGACTCAGAGACGAGAGAGGAGAGAGAGAGAGACGGAGAGGAGAGAGAGATTGAGACGGGCAGAGAGAGAGAGAGGAGAGAGAGAAGACTACGTCAGTACAGAGAGAGATGATCCAGAGAGAGAGTTGATGACTTTAGTACGAGAGAGAGAGAGAGAGAGGAGAGAGAGAGAGATCAGTCAGTACAAGGAGATTGACGTCAGTACAGAGAAAGAGAGATGACGTTAGTACAGAGAGAGAGAGAGCTTGAAAGAGAGAAAGAGAGAGGAGATGATGAAGAGAGAAAGAGAGATGACGTCAGTACAGAGAGAACGAGAGCGAGAGAAGACGTCTGTACACAGAGAGATTGACGTCAGTAACAGATAGCGGAAAGAGAGATGACGTCAGTAAGATAGAGAAAGAGATGGAGTCAGAGAGCGAGAGAGAGAGAGAGAGAGAGAGAGAGAGATGGAGAGAGAGAGAAATGAAGAGGAGAAAGAGAGATGACGTCAGTACCAGAGAGAGAGAGAGAAAGAGAGAGATATGGAGTGAGAGTTATTACGTCAATAACAGCTATGGAGTAATCAGTTTATATACGAAGAAACAACATTTCCATCAAACCTATGCATTAGGATAATAACTTACAAAAGCCTAATTCCTAAACGTTTCTTATTGATTTCTTTTTGGATATTGTGGTTCATAATAGTCACATTTCCAGAACTCTGAGGTATTTCACCTGTACTCTATATTCATATTCGCAGTAATTGGTTTCCTCATTAATCGAATCACGCACCAAAAGTCCAATTATCTTCCGAAGCGTCTTTCACGGGAACCCAACAAGCGAATGGGTTTTATATTCCGTCTTTTCTTCTTGGATTTACTCTTGGCGAAGAATCAGAATCCTCCTGTATCGAGATGCATATATGGATTTCTAGCCACGATTATATAAAATAACCCAGGGCGAATGTTATTAAACTGCTTTTTGTCTTCGTCGTTCTTAGACTTTTTTTCCTTTCCCCCTTTTCTGGAGAGTTAGGCATCCAAGTAAATACACCAGTTTAGACCCCATAGAAAACTGATAAATCCTTGAGAGAAGAAAGCTGCTATTATATGAGCTCTTTACTCACAAACCACTATTCCTGGTAGAAAACAGGGCCGCTCTCTCCAGTTGGCCAACACAGGCGTCATACACAAGCCGCTTACGTAGTCTACTTCCCGTCATTTCTTCCTGTGACGCCATCTACATCTTCCGGCTTTCCGGTGATTGCTGCCGAATACTTCTAACCGGAAATTGAGGGAGATAATCTTTTCAAATAGGAAACAAACAAAAGACCGCAGAAGGTTAGTTCGGGATTTTCCTGACCCGTTCCCGGCAGTAATTAGGTTCACGGACAAACCTCCGATTGGCATGGTGCTGGCGACACCGATTCGCCCCCTCACCGTCACTGTGATTCGAACTGGACCCCCTTAACTGTAGCAGTCCGGTAGACTGGCCACCGGACCGTGTTAGAACTGATAAGGTGGGCGAAAATGGCTGAGCTAATACTACACTTTCCGACATTCTCAGTGTATCGCTTGCCCTGTGTCCCCCTCTTCAATAAGGAGAGGCTCTGACGCTGTTCTTAGCTGGAACTTCACGCAGAAAATGCAATCTTATAAGATAACGCAGAATTATGTAGAACTAATAGAAGGTCAAAGGGGGGCGGCACAAATTTGCAGACATAAGAAACATTTGCCTAAAACATTTCTAACTGGTCCAGTCCGGTGTTAATTATAGTTGGTATCCTATCGGCAGAGCAGAGCATCTGTTTCGCGTTCGTACAACAGCTCAACCGGAGAAACCTCGAAGTGCTGGAGTCTCAGAGTAAAAATAAAAGGCTTTCATTTGCTTAAGCTAAATACTTCAAAAAATGTCCACACGTTTGGCCGTCAACCAAACCACGTGAACTTAACACTCCATTTTGTTCTTTTTGTACCATAAAGGCGATTACTGTATTTGCCGGAGCTGTTTAATTCGCTGATTGATTAAGTATGAGATGACTTTCCGCGCAAGGGTTCTCCGAAATTCACTCGGCTACAACTGAACAATTTGGGACAGCTTTGAGTAAGGGTTTTATTTTAAAAAATGAAAAGGTTGCTTCCAGAAATTTTAGGACTTAGTACGACGTTAATAAATCTTTTCGAGATTACCGGTCAGTAACCACGGCACTCGGCGGTTCTTTCCGAGGTTCGTTGTAAACAGTGACTGGTGAATCATTAAGGTGACGTCATACAATGTCAGTAATGTCGAGACCACGCTTACGTCCCCTCTCTCTCTCTCTCTCTCTCTCTCTCTCTCTCTCTCTCTCTCTCTCTCTCCCTCTCTCCCGTCAGCCCATAACTGCCTTCCGACTACAAACGACTGGTTTCCTACTTCTCTTTAGTGCAGGCCGCGGGTTCTAAGCGACAGACCTTCGGTTTCATGGCGTCACGTAACGGATAACGCGTTTCCTCGCACTGACGTGACGTCGAACGAGTTTTTACGTCAGCAAGTCCTTCCTTCCGCGGTCCACCACCACCCACCTCCCTCCCTCCCCTGCCCCGTTTGTTTCTTTTTGCACTCGAGCGTCGGTGTCGCGTTTCTTTCGCATCACCAAATATTGCTTCCGCTACTCCGGGTGGGGGGGGGGCGGAAGGTAATTAGTTATCACCACCTAGCTGCTCCATTTTACCGCTAGTGCCTTCCTCATTCGCAGCCCATCGTGACGTTAAATCAGCAATCACGTGCGTTTTTAGAAGATCTATTCCGCACTAGATTTTTTGTAAAAGAAAAATCTATCATATAAAAAAAAAAATGAAAAGCTTATAGCTATTTAAAAAATAATTATAGTATTTAATCGTAAAATTTATCCGGTGTCCACTTTTTCCTACACCAATGAAATGCATCTGTTGTATTTGAAGACATGGCAAACAACATTATTCGTGTATTTTATGGAAGTAGCACGTCTTTCAGTTCATATAAAAACTCCGTCTTTTCTACCCGTTTCTTTATCTTCTTAAACTGTTTTAACAGATTGGACAGAGGACAGATGTAACTTTTTTTTTTGTTTTTGAGAAAAAGACATGTCAGCCTCACTGTTATGAATTAGTTACTCCGATATATATATATATTTTAATCAGACACGCGCGTCTTGTTTATGAATCTGACAAGATCGCGTTTGAACGAAACAGATCTTAAGTGGGGGGGGAGGTCAGTTGCGACACGTGACATGCTGCCAATAAATATGGCATCGGAGTTGGGCATCCTCTTTGACATCTGTTTTGGTTCCATTGCCTGCAGGTGGAAGGAAGCCTCGCGCGTAGTTTGGAACGTGTCGCTATCGTTCGCTGTAAAACCTACAACTATATCGGGATCGGGTGCTCGATTGCAACAATAAACGGATAAGATATAACAGGTGCTGCGATTTTTCAGGCCGCGGTAGATGCAACACGCGACTGGAGCATGACTGAAGCCTTAGCTGAAATACAGCGGATCTTTTGGCGCGGGGGGTCTACTCGCCGGGCACCAAATAAAAACAACTTTCTGAACACAAGTTTTACTCTGTTTAAAGAAAAAAAACACAAATTTCCGTTGACAGAGTTCGTGAACGCGGTTAGGCTGTTTCCTGTGAGGGAACCGCCACTAGATGGCGCATGCCCTGTGCGACGAAGATTTACAAACGTCTTAAGCCTCCCCTCTACCAAACAATTTTCTTGTAGATCTAGTTATTATTATATATTTATTTATTTATTTATTGTAATGTTTATATAGCTGTAAATATGTAATCTAACTGCCGTGTTCATCTACAATTAACTGCCATATTTAGAGGTCACACCTGAGTTTGGAGAGACCGGTGCGTCGTGGTGCTCTCTCTCCGGACAAAGTGGAAAAATCACAATCGGTGTTTTGCCAAACGGATGCCTCGATTCTTCCGGATACGTTGCTGTTTCGCAGACATATTCTACCATTCCGACAGCGAAGCTGTACCGGGATTCGATGTTTAAACTCTTTGAGAGGATAGCGTGGTACCCGCCACGAGACATTCGACTTCTTCTCCCACGTTCCCGCCGTGGGTGCATCTAGACCACCAGCTGACGGCAGCCCCCAACCGAGGTGTACGGGGTGGAATGGAAAGCAGTTCTCGCCGGTACTCGAAAACCCTGACCCAGGTCTACGTTACCCAGCTCTCGGCAGAATGGCTCGGCGCTCGAAAACGATGGGCCCGACCACTCGAACTAGCGGGGCGGCCAAATTATTGTGGCGGGGCTCTGTATTATACTTTGTTCAATTGGATTTGAAGGTCAGCGAAAAGGAACAGATGTCTTGGAATGACTTTAAAAAAACAAAAAAAAAAAAACAAAAAAAAAACAACCTCCGGGGGTTTGTTCTATTACCCGGTGTGTCACCGGGGCGATATGTGTCTCTTCGTTCACTCTCACCTGGCTAGAATTACCGTTTGCGCCACGCTTCGCCTCCTCGTTTTAACTGCAATTTAATTAGTTACGGTTCTTTACACCTTCAATCCACTGGTCGCCCTGACACCAACCGGCCAGTTCGCCGCTTTCCCCACCCCACCATCGCGAAATTAACGGAGTAAAGGAGAGAGGGGCCGGGAGAAACCCACAAGCACCCCGAGAGTCAACTCACCCGCTAGTCCGACGACGAGGATCCTTCCATCGGGCCCGCCGCTCGGGGCGAACCAGTCGGGGCCGTTGAAACGACCAGCGCCGATCGCTGCTCCTTCATTCCCTCTTCTCCCTGGCTGCTGAGGAACGATACCGGGACGGCGACGGCAAAGACCTTGTCACAGAGCTCTCCTGCAGACCGGAGAATG
The DNA here is from genome assembly GCA_018389105.1 of Nautilus pompilius. NCBI lineage: Eukaryota > Metazoa > Mollusca > Cephalopoda > Nautilida > Nautilidae > Nautilus > Nautilus pompilius. The sequence continues at coordinate 593 of JACATO010001260.1, read as the reverse complement.
TGGCTAACGATAGTCGATCAATTCCTCTCGCGCAGAGCCGCACTACGACCGTTTGCTCATGTGACCCGTACTGAGGAATATACCCCCTATATACGTATTTTTCCACAGAAGTTCGCAACATGTTTGTTCAACATTAACCCCGCCCAGTATTATTATTATATTATTATTATTATTATTATTATTATTATTATTAAATTCACGTAATTCTGAATACGCATATATATATTAAAAACAACTGAACAACTGAAGCCAGGCCATTTTTTAAACACAACTTTGCGAAACCTTACGAAACTTCCAGAAATTTCTTTTGTTGAATTGGTTTTATTAAAAATCTATTATTATATTATTATTTAAAGACTGGGCCCTGTAATGGCAAAAAAAAAACAAGCACCGACAAAAAACTAATTACCTTTCTGAGTTCCTTGTATCAAAGAATTAGTGAATGCTTCAAGGTGTCAACCTAATGGAAGCCGAATTTCAAAGTCCGCGATCGAAACAGAATTTTGCAATTATTCCTAATGGGGGGGGGGAAAAAGGTTTTCACTGAATCTAATTTTTTTTTTTAAACAAAAACCGAAGCATGAATGCTTCAT
>JACATO010001259.1:0-60208 GCA_018389105.1 Nautilus pompilius | reverse complement strand
TTTGTTAGTCACTCTGAATAAAAAGAGTTTATAACAATAGGGTTCCGTAAGAATAGTTGTGCGTTAAAATTTATGCGATATATCTGAATGCCCTAACTCTGATACGATATGCTTGAAAAGTGTTATTTTGAATTATTAAAAGGAAAAGGCTGAGACAGGGAAACCAATAATCCGTAATAGATAGAGACCTCTCAGGTTATGATTCTCCTTTTCATACAAAATACTGCGTCCCTAGAGAAAGTAGCTCACATTATTTAGCAATATACTCCAGAAGCTCCTATGTAAAGAAAAGAAGAGAAATGAAATAAATGGTGGTATTTTGTAAATGTTTGTCCTTTTTTAATTTGCCATTCGCAATTGAGGAGATATCGTCAAATGATGCTCATGTGAATGGAAATAATCGTAAATCCTGAATATTATTCAGATAATAGTTTTCTTGCATTCGCTTTTTCCAATCCAATGACAGTTACTAATACAAAAAAAAAAAGAAAACCTCAACATTTATTTATTTCTTTTAAAGAATACTTCTTATTGTGTTCAGGCGCAAAAGATTTATAATTTCCGAACTCTTTCGAGTTTCGTTTGTGTGTGTGGTGTGTGTCGTGTGTGTGTCTGTGTGTCTCTGTGTGTGTCTGTGTGTGTGTCTGTGTGTGTCTGTGTGTGTCTGTCTGTGTGTGTCTGTTGTCTGTGTGTGTGTCTGTGTGTGTGTGTCTGTGTGTCTGTGTGTGTGTCTGTGTGTGGTGTGTGTGTGTGTGTTGTGTGTGTGTCTGTGTGTCTTGTGTGTGTGGTCTTGTGTCTGTGTGTGTGTGTCTGTGTGTTGTCTGGTGTGTCTGTCTGTGTGTGTCTGTGTCTGTGTGTGTGTGTGTGTGTGTGTGGTTCTCCGTCAGGTTTAACACGGCTTCCGACATAATTCCGCTTTTCACTTGTAATTACTACACGTTGTTATATTGATATTTTTTAAATAATAAAATAACACATACGCGTTGATAACATTAAAGACAACGATTGTCCATATTTAAAGAGTAAACATTCAGAGTAGCGGCAGAGTACAAACCCGCTTGAGGTTTTAAAGCTGTGTCATCATATCTAATACAGACTGGCAGCAGAAACTTCCCCTGATGTTTCAGTAATTAAGATAAAGACTGTCATTTTTATAATTGTACCTGAGGTTATGATTCCGTGTAGTTTCGATTTTCTTCAATGGTATTTCTTGAGGTATGATATTTGTGAGCAAGTAATTTGTAAGAATTTCGAATACAGTTGTCCCCCGGTATTCGCGGGGGTTACGTCCCTTGAGCACCCGCGAAGAGTGAAAAACCGCGAATATTGGACGTGGTCCATAAAAATGCCTATAAACATCAAAATATAACGTAAAATATAAGTAAATATGTAATAATAATTTAATAAAAAATACAACACTCAGCAAAACACTTGAGATAGCTACACGCGGTAAACTGGGATGATGCGGGGCTGCATCTGCCCGAGACAGCGCCTCGTGGGCAGCAGTCAATCAGCAGCGAGGAGAAATGAATAACGCTCTCGGATTTGGCTAATTTCAAACCTCCAGCCAATAGCGTTTATTTTATGTCGATATTTTGCTGAATTTACGTTAGTATTTATATTAAAAGATTAGTAAATTATATTGTTATTAATAATTTAGCGTTAAAAAGCGTGAAAAAGTATATATTGCCACGAAAAAAGCCATAAAAAAATCGCGGAAAATATTTGCGATTCCGCGACCACGAACAATTATTAGTTTAGGTTCTAAGGAAAATTCCGCGAATGCCGAACCGCGATTACGCGGGGTCGACTGTACATATTTGGAGATTTCGATATTCGTTTCAATAATAGTGGCAGCCGTCCCGCGAGGAATGCAGCGACATCTCCTTTGTAAAATCTGCCAGTAGGAGACCGGTGGAGTAAAATCTATTCTCTGTACCGCCATCTGTTGTAGAAGACAGAACGAAGAGGTTCTTTAAGAACCGTGTCGTTGGCACAACATTTACGACCTTTGGTTTTTAATGGCGTATACATTTCTTCAAGAGACCAAGTTGGGGGGTAGTTAAAAAAGTACAGAAGAGACTTTGTTCCGTGTGCGAGCTTCGTGTTTTACCAGACCCGGGACGTAACTCGACGGATCAGCTTCCCAAAGAAATTTACGGGAGATGAACCGCAACTGCCACGACACCTCCACGAACAAGTGGGTGTCAAATGATTTTTTTTTCGGAATTCAGTTCAAGCAACTGCTGTTTTCTTTTATCCAGAAATTAAAATGTACTACTTAAAGCTGCGATCGGCCGTTAAAGCCTGACGCGTCAGAACTCAAAGAAGATCTTACAGTAAACGCCCAGGTACGGAAAATCACCTCGATGGCTAATCAACCATAACGAAACGCTGCCTTGTAACAATAAGTGAAGTAAGATCTGTAAGCGTGTTAAAAGAAAAAAAAGGGGGGGATGTCTAAGATTAACTGACATGTTATATTAAATGAGATTACCCTGTAGCCTCAGAACCATAGTTAACTCCTTTCATCTTTTGGTACAGACTAGAAAAAAAACAAAGCGAACTTCCTTTTTTTTTAAAAAAATTGGGTATCTTTAAAAAATAAAAAAATGAAGAAAGGCATCAATCACCTGTGACTCGTTTTCTTTAAGTTTGATCACACCACGATCATTCTTAGTCGCCTGTTTTGTTTCTGATTTATTATTTACAGAATTTGTTTTGTCTAAACGGTGCTGCACGTATTGAGGTGTTCTGCTTCACCAGCCTCTTGCTGCATCTCCACGAGAAGTCACTAACCTACTGTCGATCCATCTCTAGTTTCAAGCTAGAATATTATTACTTTTCTACTTTCACTTTTCTAGAAATCATCCTGTCAGATCATTTAAATAAAGTTTTGAAGTTTTTGTGACTTTAGCAGACTTCCCCCCCCAAAGACACTTCCTAATATTCTAACGTAAGCACTATTTATTTTCCTAGAATATCCATATGATTCTTACATTTAAAATCTTTCACTCAGAATTCTTTATTTTGTATTCTAACAGAAGAATGTTGTAAACGCAATGGTTGTCTTGCTTAAGTTGGATTTTGTATGAATAACCGAAGCTGTTCCTCCTTATGCACACTGGCATCAAAGCAGACTTTACTTCCTTTTATTAATTACCATGAAGAACTATCTTTACCCGATATTTACAGACATTAGAAATGAAAGATATTAGACATGCGAATTAAAAAGCACGTAAATTGAATTCTTGTCGTCATCGTTCTTTATTTCAGTCATTAAAGATGCAGTCTTTGTTACTTTTCTTCTAACGATGTTTCAATTACTTCTGATATTTGTCTTTTTATTCTACCATTAGAAAAAAATATTATATACGAACTATTTTATATTGGTTTTCGTCTTAGCACGAAACGAGCATACTTTAAGTTGCTGTAAATAGAATAAACCATAATGGAGCTAAACCGAAGGAGGTAATTTACAAAGTTTGTGTTACATATATATATATATAAAATGTTATACATTTATATAGAAAGAGTCAAATTTTGAAAAGATAAGTTTTTAATCATTTCTTGAGATTGACACTTTAAATGTTAAACGGACAATCAAATTATATTATAATTTTTGTTTTTTAAAGTGGTATTTCAAACCCTTATTATTATTATTATTATTATTTATTATTTATTATTATTATTATTATTATTATTATTTATGTTTTGGTCAATGAATAATTAATAATTAACCGTTGCATATAAGATTTCTGCGCAAGTAATTTTTATTACTTATAGAAAGAAAATAAATTAAATAATAACGGGATTTTAAATATCAATGAAGATTTGTCCCAAATGATGCCACAAGTGAACAACTTCCTTTCCTATCACCTAGCGGCGTGTGCTTTTAAACGTAAAAGGGAATAGCACGGGAGACAAATCTGTAAATTTTTTGTGACGTCATCTGCTCCAAACACGGTAAAATCTTCTTATAGTAATTATTCGGTGTGGAGGAACACCTGAGATGACCAGACTACCGCCAGCAGTCCAAAAGCTAATAGGACACGAGTAGCAAGTGCGTCCCAAAGTTGGGCCCGAGTCGACACCCGCGGGCGAGTCAGCGGACCGATCTGAACCCGGGCAATAACGCGAGCCGGCGATACGGGGAGTCGGTCGGTCGGTCGACGAACGTGCCCGAAATCAAGCCCCTTCCCCATCCCCGGCCTTTCGCTTCCTCCGCGGACGTTAAAAATAGAAATATGAAAATAATCAGGTTCTGCCAGGAAACCGGAATGTTGTGACCCGCTCCACTTGAAAGAAAGTATGCGGCTCATCTCGGTAATTAAGTAATGGAGTCGGTTATTACACGAGCGTGTTTTTATGTCTTATCTGCTTGTGAAGTGATTAAACCTAGCAGCTGCTCCGCCGCTACCACAGACGAGTTCAGACAAACACCAGTACCCAGGAACCGACCGCCCAATTACTCGTTTTTCTCGAACACGTTTTATTACTGGCTTCATGCGACAGGTGATTAAGTTTTCAAAATTGTTATTACTTACTGGCCATAAACAAATCGCTTTTACAGCCAACACTTACTTAATATACATTTATAATGCTTGTCTATATGGCGAAATTATATCGTACCGACCGCAAAACCGCTCGTAAATGTCCAACAACAGCATACGGGTAATACTTTTAAGACTGGGATAAGCAAGCACCACACAAAGAAAGCTCTGGGGGAGAGATTGACGTCGGCTTCTTTACAAACGGCCGCGCTGTACCTGGCACTTTATGACACAAAAATACAGCAGGTACGCTAAATGGCGATAAAAAGAACCAGTTAATATACCTTTTGGTATACACCCGCTAAACGTTTTACAACTGTAAGCGGGTCTGATCAGTTTTAATCCAGGGTCTTGTGGCGGGGTGTTAATCGGCCAGAGAGGTGGAGACAGGGTCGGGTTGTATCGAGCAGCCACGTCCGTCAAACGTGATGGGCGCCCTGAGGTGTTCGCCAGGGCGCTGAGTCTGTTCGTGAAGCAAAGATTTTCATTCGGACCGACTGCACGTCCATAATAGCGCAGCCTTTCCGTCTTACTGACGTCACTGATTTAACGTAAGCCATTTCAGCCTTGTCTGTTTAAATTTTAAAATTAGACTACAGCTAATTCGAAACGAGTTTATTACTATTATTTATTTATTTATTTCGAGTCACTAGATCTTTTGTGTCAGTTAGTTCTTTAATTATATCACACGCACAAAAGGAGATCGATTATAACGCCGATCGCGGTGGACCATTGGAATGCTAGGTTAGGAGCCGGAGTTCAAATCCCGGTCGGCTCATTTTGGAACACCCTTCTGGCACGGTTTCTTCTCGATCTTCCTCGCCATTCACCAGCGTGAGTCTCCTCCGACGTCTAAAAAAATATAAGTTCTAGTAGGGCTCTCGTCAAACCAACCCGCATTCGTTGGGAAAAGCAGGGGAAAACCGCCTCAACCGTTCACCTTTCTGACAAGATCGCACCCATCCGACTTGCCCGATTACCTATGATACTATTATGGAAGAGAAATATTCGACTGTATATTTCTCATATATATCATCATTACCTTCAGCGAATATATTTACAAACAAACAGCTTAAACCCGTATTTGTTTTCCTTTATAGTTTTTCAAACATTTTTTTTTTTTTTTTTACATTAGGTGGAGAGCATGTCATGCTGTTTGCGAAAAAAGATTATTTAAGTAAAGTTATGCCGTCGTGTTGTTTTCGGTGAATAAGTTGTATTCGAAAATAACAATGCTTTGGTAACTATATCATTACGACCGATAATGTTAACAACAGTAATGTGGAATAAATGAAATCTGGCTATCGACTGATTAGTTACGATAGAAGAAGGAAAATGGAAACTAGAACTCATCCGTCAAAATCTTTGATCAGGAAAAGGATCAACTTTATTCGACGGAGATTGGAAATTGAACTATTTTTCTCATTCACTTTATTCCTAGCCAGCAGATAAAGGAAATCCGCTGGACGTTTGTTTATCAGAGTAGTCTCCCTTTTGTCAATTGCTATTTAGCATTTAGACATTGATGGATTCTATCTTTTCTATCTAATACGTGCTGATAAATCAAATGCAGCTGCCATTCATACCACTGTATAGTTATAATTTCTAGACTTTGAATTAAAGAAATAAAGTAAAGCTCTTAAATGTAAGCATAAATTTTCTAAATTGTTCTTTGATATGCATATTATTATTATTATTATTATTATTATTATTATTTTATTATTATTATTATTATTATTATTATTATTATTTTATTATTATTATTATTATATTATTATTATTATTATTTTATTTTATTATTGTTATTGTATTGTTTGTTGTTTTTAAAACAGTATAGATGTATAACTCTTAAAGAAAAAACATATTTTCTTTATTTCATCACTTAAGATCGATTAATGAGTATTTAAAGAAAGTTTCCTTTCAGCTACAAGGTTCAAATTCATTTACTTTTGCTTTACAGCTGACTGGCTACATTATACAAAGAATTGGGAACACGTGACCCGCTAAGGAGGCCCATAATACCCTCACACCTTGTATTGTTTGAGCGAAAGGTGTATCTGGTTTACTGTTAGAAGGAAAGGTTACCAGGATTAGTTGTCACAAGAAGGCAAAAGCCACCGTAGGATATACCGCCTCCCCGGGCTTATGCCGACGATAATTAATGGGAGGGGCAAATATTTTGAACGAGTGTGGCTTAAATATTAATTACGACAAGAAGACATCAAATTATGATTTTTGATTGTCAAAATCAAATAAACTGACCCCCCCGGAGTTGGCGTTGTTAGAGAACACCATTATTTATGACCACTTTCTACAGGTACTTTATATAATCACTACCACGTTATATCGCCTTTGATCTTCTCTTAATCAGGTGCTCGTTACAAATTAATCATAATAAACCAAAGCACGCAGCCACTTACTGGACCCTCGATCTTTGCGCACCAGTACTCTCAGAACCAGGCAACCATCACATTTTATAACATAAATTCATAAATACTTTTTTTTTTTCCTTTTTCTTATTGTGCAACTGAATGTTTTCATTGCTGACAGTTCACCGCTAACCGCTTCCTAACTAACACCTAGCCTACCTTTGCGGTTTTATTTGCATTTGAAGCTACTTAGTCTCACATAAAACAAAAGTCACGTTTGTGAGACACTTCCGGTTGCCATGTTCCCGAGCTCTTCCATTGTGGAGCACAGGTCGACTCAAAGCGTCCGGTGGGGAACTTATCCTGCAAACGGCCAGAAAAAAGCCACCACAAATCACCGCATCTACCGACAGTTTTTTTTTTTAGTTTGTTTTTTAAAGCGAAAAAAGAAAAGGAAACCAAGGACGTGACCGACTTTGCTGATGTCATTTTGAACCTCTCTCTCTCTCTGTAATGACGTCATCTCTCCCTCTCTCTGTAATGACGTCATCTCTCTCTGTAATGACGTCATCTCTCTCTCCATCTCTCTCTCTCTCTGTAATGACGTCATTCTCTCTCTCTATCTATCCATCTCTCTCTCTCTCTCTCTCTCTCTCTCTCTCTCTCTATCTACCCATCTCTCTCTGTAAAGACGTCATCTCTCTCTCTCCATCTCTCTCTCTCTGTCTACCCATCTCTCTCTGTAAAGACGTCATCTCTCTCTCTCTCCATCTCTCTCTCTCTATCTATCCATCTCTCTCTCTGTAATGACGTCATCTCTCTCCTCTCTCTATCTATCCATCTCTCTCTGTAATGACGTCATATCTCTCTCTCCATCTCTCTCTCTCTCTTCTCTCTCCATCTCTCTCTCTCTCTCTATCTACCCATCTCTCTCTGTAAAGACGTCATCTCTCTCTCTCTCCATCTCTCTCTCTCTATCTACCCATCTCTCTCTGTAAAGACGTCATCTCTCTCTCTCTCCATCTCTCTCTCTCTCTCTATCTATCCATCTCTCTCTCTGTAATGACGTCATCTCTCTCTCTATCTATCCATCTCTCTCTGTAATGACGTCATATCTCTCTCTCTCTCTCTTATTTTTTTTTTTTTTTAGTTTGTGCAATAATCGAATATCTCAGTAGGTAATCGAACTCGACGAAAATCTGACGAATTGATTATGGCAGGAATTTTTCTGTTCCTGCCAGTTTCTTTCTTTCCTTTTTCTTCAAAAAAAAAAAAACTGTCAGAAATATTTTCCAGAGATTATGGCCGCCAGCAGCTGGGAAGATTTAGCGGGTGGCAGCATCTCGGTGAGAGCAGGAATCACGCGCAACGGTTCCCACAACACTCCTCTACGCTGCAGCCTGCCTGGCAGGTCAGCGTAGCGAAGATGAAACCGTATGGTCAGGGTTACTATTCTCAAGGAGGAAAAGAACGCTGTAACAGAGTGGAGCCACCGGCACTGTTTGTGTTTCCAGTGATACAGGTCAAGAACAAGCACTGCTCGGCAGCCACAAACGATCTGATAGTATTACATCCCTAACTAAAATAGCAATGGGAATGATTTATTAGATCTACTCTCCATTGATAATTATGCTTTAAGTCGGTAAACAAGTGCAAAAAAAACCGAATTATTGGCGTGTTTAATTAGAATATGAATCCAAGACCGTATCGTGCCAACAAGTTGTTTTTGATTATTCATCGGAGGAAGAGCTGGTAATTAGCCAGAATAGTATTCGGACTTCTTATAGTAATTGAAATAGCTCACATTGGCCCCTTTTTATGATATGATGAACTGAGCATTATCTAACTTAGTGTATTCTAAGAAATTCTTCACTTACGCAGTAGTATATAGATGTAATTTAATTCAAACTTTGACTTTTAACTTGAATATAATTTACACGTGCTCATATTTGTTCACCATTTTCAAGACATTCAAAATTATATCTGTCTTTTCCAAGTTGTCTATCATAACTGTTTTTTTTTTCAGATAAACTGTCACAGTTATCAGTCACAAATTTGATATGAACTCTTAGGCAAGAAGTTATCCTTATATATCTAAAAAAGCAAAACAAAAACATTTCTCTTGTGGGTAGAACGAGGTGAGAAATTTCCACAATTCCCTGTATCGAGGCTTCGGTTACTTTAAAGTCTTCTTCCATGGAAGGCTAAATTCGCTTCATGACTTTATCCACTCTTTTACTACGGATATTCCAAAGTAAATTACCCTTGGTAATTAATTTTAGAAAATTCAAGCGATACTTTTTAAAGCATCTAATTTCTTCTCTTTAAGACGAGTAAGCTGCTACAGTTGTGCAAGATGTAGAATTTCATCAGTAGTTTCTATTTTCTCTTTAAAAAGCTAGAAATGAGATTTCAGATTTCAAAGTATTTATATGATAATTTTTACTTAATCAGCTTATATAAGCATTTGATAATATCTACTCATTACATGTAGCATTGTAGAAACATAATATATACTAAAACTGCTTTTAAATGTATTATACAATATAAAAAGTACCTGAAATCGGAGTGAAAACTGTTGAATGAAAATACTTTTGATTTTAAAACATATTTGGATAGATTATTATTTATTTGCTCTATTTGTATTGGTTAAAAAAAAAACACGTACCTTATGTTAATGTTGAGAGGCAGTTAAAAGCATCATAACATTTCTAATTATATCTACCTTACAAAATCCGATACGAAATATCACCTTAGTTGTTTTCCTGCCTCATTTTAAGAACTAGTGACGAGAAAGGGAAAGGAACCAAAGCGATGGCACGTCATCGCCGACGCCATCACAGGCGATCCATGCGCTTCATCAATCACCTGCCTGACAAAAACGAAGGTCTGTGCTTAAGATCCAACATCACACATTTCGGAGAACGGCAACAGTCGATTTTATTCGTTTTCAGAAGATCGCACGACGCGACGAGAATTCCGCTATCGATTCGACTCCCAAACCACCCAGAAATAAAGAACAAGGAAAAGTCGAGGCCACTCGGACCTCCACGCGTTCTTTCTGATGAGAAAACTTGATTAATTCAATAACACGCACTGCCTACACGTTTCGGTCGTGGAAGCCAATAAATGACGGCCTGGTGTGTGTGTGTGTGTGTGTGTGTGTGTTGTGTGTGTGTGTGTGTGTGTGTAAACCAGATTCTTCTGATTGCCACTGTGAGTTAATATATGTTGTTGCCGTTTTTATTGTTATCAATAATTTGTGCAGTCATTATTGGAGGTTCTAAAAGTTTATGACAGTTCTGAAGTGTGCGGAACTACAGTTCACTTGAAACAGATTTCCTGTCGAACATTAATGAATGGTAGATTTGTCGTGTACTGAATTCCCAAGTTTTACATAATTTTTCAATCTTTTGAACGGTATCACTATTATTTTTGACAGTCTTCGAATTCTTGCGTTAACGAACTTCGTGATAGCAAATCTAATTTCGACGTCACGGCCACATATTTTTTTTTTTTTTTTAAATTTTATTTCAAGAAACAAAATGGATCGATTTAAATATTCAGCATTTCGCAAAATTGCGAGTCATCTGCCTAAAGGTCGTCGGCCTACTAAACCGAACACTTGGTCGATAACTGCTAAACGTCGTGGTATCGTCATCTAAACAACAACAACAACAACAAAATCCAGAAAATGGGCGAAGGAAAATGGAACAGAATGGTTAACTTTTTTCTGCTGCGATTATAGCCAGAAAACTTTCAAATAAATTTCATAATTTTTTGAAAGTGGTGTGCACGTTAATTTGTTTAGTTTTGACGAATGAAGCAGATTGCAATCTAGTAATGTTGGCTCTACCATCTACAATTTAGAAGTATAAATTTGGTTTCTTTATTCAGAAACAATTAGTTTTTGAGATAATTACACAAAGTGAATGCAACACAATTTCATTTCATATGCTCCACTCTTAGAAATATAATTTGTTTACCTAATTAGCTTGTAGTTATATGGATATTACATTGAAATTTTACGGATATGCCAGTAAAATATGAAATAAATATAAAATGGGGATAAAAACAAATTTTAAAAAAATTATATATTTTTTTCAAATAATTTACTGTTGATTTACTTGTGTTTGTTTCAATATTTTCCGCCATTTTCAGCGAAAGTAGAGTAGCAATGCTGCAGGTAAAACACTTCCGGTATCGTAAATGGCCACACTCCTTAATATACTGTATAAACTTTGTACACCTTTCATTTGCTGTTTTAGTCGCAATAATGGACTCTGACACGTTCTTAATTTCCAAAGTTATTTCCATTCGCATGTTAGAACTAAATTAAACAACTGACAAACAGGAATACTTTAGCGATAGAAATTAAAAAGAAGAAAAAGTGAAAGAAATGTATACTTATTATCGGTAAGGTTTAATATTTATTGTAGAAAATGAAAACCAATATAGTTAGCGACTTAGCTGACAAGGAAACGTATAGTTTTTTGTTTTTTTTTGTCCAGTGGCTACTTATATCAAGCTTTGTAATCTTTACAGACCGATCGGAGGCGATATGCATTGTGCATTGTCTTACCAAATGAATTTTCTTTTGTGTAGGCTTGTACTATTTTGTGGATCGACCAACGGCTAAATACAAAGGGGTTTGGTTCGATTTGCCAATTGAATATCATTCATTTTAAGCACACAACTACCTCGCAATTTTTAAAAGTTAAAAATGAAATAATATCCAAATTTTCAGTCTAAAAGACTGCTTTAGTTTTGTTAAATATTCACGCTTAGATCATTTTAAATTTTGTTATAATGTTTCTTGAAGATTATTTAGATTTTAAAGCTCGAAAAGAGTGCATTGCTTTTAAAGGGTCAGCCCTAAGTAGTTGGAAGGGGAACTGCGACAGGCGAAGGTCACCCAACGTCCTTCAGTTGCGGAAGTACTGGCGGGTGGTTCGAAACACCGCGGCGGATATCAGACGAAACAAGAAGCAAAACACTAAACTCCAGGAAAGGGCGCCTATATAAAGTAATTACAACTACTTAAAAAGTGAAAGTACAAAGTTAGTCGGTTTTAACTTTTGACCTTGATTTTACTGTTTTATTTTGTGTGCGATAAGTATATATACTATGTACTTATTAGTGGTGGTAAGGATTGCGGAAACTTGTTTACCTTGAACTTCCGCTTTCTTTTCTTGGTGCCCGCGCGCACACACACAACACACACACACACACACACATTATTTATTAACGACATTTAAAATCAGTCTAAGCTTTTATATTTGAATCCAGTCTTGTTTTTTTTTCCAAGTTGATAGTTTGAGCCTTATCCCTGCTTCCTTCCACACTTCTTTTTCTTATATAAATACATTAAACGCAAAGTAGACTTACTTCATCTCGCATTAGTCCCATCAAAAGATAACCGATCGAGAAAAGTCTGCTTGATTTATGAACACTAAAGTATTTACTGAAAACGTGCAGTGACTGTTAAGAATTGTGAATGTATAACCCGCAGCATACAATGTGATAAAAGAACACATCAGGAAAAAAAAAAAAAAAAAGAACCCAAACAAAGAGAATCTTTTTTTTTTCTGTTAATCTGCTAGGTTTTTTTCACATGAAAAACACTTGCATTTGAAACGGGTAGTTAACTCTTTAATATAACCTAATGAGACCACGTCGGATTCTCACGATTAATGTGAGAAAAAAAAAAAAAAATTTTTTTTTTCTTTTAAATTTACCAGATGCTAAAGGATATTATCGGTACATTATTAACAACACAATAAAATCACAAACTCTCTCTATATATGTAACCGTGTGCGTTAATAAATTAAACTTATTTATGAGATATTTAATTGGTGAGCCCTTAATTATGGCGGCCGCTGTATATACTGTCTGTTTAATATATATAAAAATTGTCAGCATTTGCTAATAATTTCAAATATGAATAGGTATATACCACTTAAAGAGCCATAACTAATTCCTATCAATTCAATCACAGTGGGAAAACTGTGTTCACACTCAGCAGCATTAGTAGATAGATGGTACATTTCATGTGATTATGATTTGGGAAGAAGTCAGTGATAGCATCAATGACTGAAGAACTCGATTTATTGACTTTTGTTTGATGTCATAAATTATATAAACAGAATCAGAGAGAGAGGAGAGAGAGAGAGACACACACACACACACACACACACACACACACCAGAGGTGGGAGAGAGAGAGAGAGAGAGAGGGGGAGAGAGAGGAGAGAGAGAGAGGGAGAGAGACGTTTATAAATGAGAGTAATGAATAGGTTGAAACTGACAAAATGAGTATATATATATATAATTCAGTCCATGTTCATTTAATCCATACATTTATATTGAAAACTTGAGCCTTTTGAGAAACACCGATTATTATTTTACTGTAAATACCATTAACATTGTTTGACATCTATCGGAAATATATTCATTATTTTTTTTAAAAAAAGAAAAAAAAGTCAGTCTGATTCTTAGAGTGAAACTACAGTTTTCATCAACTGCTTTAATGTTTGCTGTCTATGTAGAGAAGATATACAACCGACAGGACACCATGAACAACAACAACAAAACATTGGGGACGAAAGACACGTGAACCGGGTGTGACGATAACAACAGGCCGCTGTTTTTTTTTTCTCTTTTAAAATGTGTTTCCAGAATTGCGCTTAAATGCCCAGGTGTTTGGTTTTTTTTTGTGTCTAACAGCGAAGCCAAAAAACTCTTCCTGTCCTGTGTTTGAAGTAGATGGTCTTGTATGAAAGTAAAGTTCTTTGAAAGAAAGAAAAAAAACAACAACACACACAATAAGATCGCCGCGTTCAAAAGGTACGACTGTAATTTGCGAAGTAATGGCGGATGTCAGCATTTGTGGTGAAGTTGCTTGTCGTGTGCCACAGTATGTGCAAATGTATATATGGATTACATCAAAAGGCAAAGGATGCATCTCTAATACGGCAGTAGTGATGACGACGAGTTCATTTTATCGTTAGCTGCCGGTAAATGTTGTACAAACATAGTTTACTTATTCTTACTAGCAGAGGATATACAGTAATTTCCCCGGTACGTGTTAGTTAGTATGATTAGTCGATACACGCCGCAGACAATGATAATACATATTTAAATTCTATCATGTATATTTCTTGATGTATATTTCTTGAAAAGGTAGCTTCCAAGCTCTCCCCACCACCCACCACCGCTTTCTGCTTAGAGGCTACATTAAAACGTCAAGCTTCATATTTCTATTTAGTCGAAATCATTTCTCTTTCTAAATTTCCGCCCACAAAAGTTTTAAAAATTCTACCGTTACAAGTGGACTCGGGCAGTCGGGATCAGATTTCTCGGTAGTGCGAATCCTGCAATTACCGCCGTACGTAGTAGAAGTTGCGGTTGGATCGATTACGAAAGGTGAGGTGACTGTGTAGGGTTTTCTGATGGTGGGATATCCGTGAAAAGCTTTAATTTATTCAAACTGTCTACAAAGTGTAGCTACAGTGAAAATCAATTTTCCGAGATGTCTGTATAATAAGACAGGGGAAACGAATACATTTATCTTTAAAATCTGTCAGCTGCATTAGTTTGTTGATATTTATTACTTATGATAATAGCGTTATTATTTAGTAAAAATCGTCAGTCTTAAATCAACAATCTAACAATGTTAGAAAAGTCTGAATGCTAACTAACAAATCATTCCTGTCCATTTTTCCCCACCATCAAGGTGAGAATAGAGGGGCCTGTGAATGATATATTGTGAGAATTTCGGTTTTAGATGCGAAAATTCTATTTGTCTATACTATGATATATAGTGATTACGTCTTACATAATTATCCTGACAGTTTAACATTGTATAAATGTAATTTTGTATACTTAGAAAATGACTAAAAATTATCAATTTTTAAATTGATTTTTATAACCCTATTAGAAGAAAAACGATTTAGCAATAGGTTTAGTAAAAAAAATGTATCTTATTTACATATTCATTTATTTATTTTAACAGTTAAATTAAAATCTAGCTTGTTGGAAAATAACTTGCAAAGATTTTTATATATCCTTGATGTTTTTTTTTGTTTTTTTGTCATTCAATTAGTATTTAAAATAGTTTAAAGCGATAAAAAGACGAAAACACATTTGATTGTTGTTTTTTTTTTGTGGTGTTATCTTTTAAACAAACAAAATGGCCAAGAACAAAAACTGCTATCCTCCAATCTTGGCCATATATTATCATCTTTTGCAATTTGTCTAAAATTAAAAAGCTTCTAATTTATTTCAGAAACTGGTAAGTAAGTGATTCTATGCATCCGAGTTCTTTTTTAAAAAAAATCATCTTAATAAATTAAAAGAAAACTGAGACGTAATAATAGCATTAATTTATATGGATCACGTTTGATAGTGATAATTTTAAAATTGCTAATTAACGCATTTATAAAAAAAAGTTGTTAACACTGAAAAATAATATGAATAGATATTAAACCGAAACTCTACCAGATTCGGTTTTAAAAACTAACTGTTTTTGTTATAGTTAGTTTCTATTAACTAAAAGCCTCATTCAAATTCTGTGTTCTTTGTATGTTTAGTTCCATTATTCGTTCCGTTTTACCTTTTATAACAATTTTCTTGATCCCTAAACAGATATTATTATTATTATTTATTATTATTATTATTATTATTATTATTATTATTATTCTTATTATTATTATTATTATTTATATTATTATTATTATTATTATTATTATTATTTTATTATTATTGCAATTTCTCTGTTATTTTAAAATTATTCTGTCTTTTAAAGACGAAATCATCAGTATCACCGTCATTTGAAAAATAGTCCCTCATAATTATAAATCGTTGTCGGTTAAGAAATTTCAAATGGAAGTTTCCGCACTGAAACAGAAACACAAAAACACATCGAAGTACCCGTGAGAGAACCTCTCCTTAGACAGACAGGGTGGCGAGCGAAAATACCTAGGAGACGGCCTTTGGTTTGGCCAAAAGGACTGAACCCAGGAGCTGTTTCTTTAAATGACTACTTTATTTTCGCATTACAGTCTTGTAGCAAGTTTCTCGTATTATTATTATTATTATTTTTTTCCATAGTACAATTGCTGAAAAATGTTCGATGAAGCTCCATGAATACGTTATGTAAAATTTATCCATTCGTCACGTCTCATATAAACTCCTTTCTTCTGTTTTTGTCTATAACAACAGCCCCCCTGCACACCTGACTTTTTACTTTGTTTTGCTCTGTTCTTCTCAATTCGGTAAAAAGGGGATTTTTTAGATGCGCAGGGGATGGATGTGTGGGGTGTGTTGGCGGAGGGGGGCGGGGCGGGAGCTGGAAATACATTCACTGGACATACCCTATGTAACCAGGATAAAGCCTTTGTAGTTAAATTTTTCTCGTTTTGTCGTGAGAATCTCGTTATTTCGTAGGTTACCAAATACAGTCAAAAAAAAACAGAGAGAGAAGAGATATTGATAATGTACAGGACAGGACACTACACAAAGTGCGGCGCGTGCGCTCTCTTGAAAAACAACAACAACAACAACAACAACAACAAACGAACCCGGAGTAAATGGAAATATTCTACAGACACAGCACGAAAAAAAAAAAAAACAAAAACAAAGAATTTTTTTCTTTTCTTTTTTTTTTTGTTGTTGTCGCCATTTTGAAAGAAGCCCTAAGTGATGATAGCTAGGCGCGGGGGGGGGGGGGCAGAGAGACATGAGTGGTTAGTAACAACACATCGCCACAGTCGGAACCAGGGTGAAGAGAACGACGATTACACGATAGCGATGTTGTTGTTGCTTTTCTTTTTGTTTTTTTGTTTGTTTTTTTTTTCCCCGTCGGAGAGAGGGAGGAGGAAGTGGGGCGGCCAGGGGCGGACAATCGTGTGTGTGTGTGTGTGTGTGTGTGTGTTGTGTGTGTTGTGTGTGTGTGTGTGTGAGAATTCTCTCTGAGGCTGTTGTTTTGTTTTGTCTTGTCACACGTTTATTACAGAATAACCAGAAACACGAGCGACGGTTAACAGCAGTATAATGCTAAAGACGTATAGGAGAGGGGGGTGGGGCGCTGTTAATTCTGCCCCTCCCCCCCAGTCACGTGCTCACAACGACAGGTTCGCGCGCGCAGACCAAATGGAAATAAGTTCTCGTTTTCTTTTGTGTGTTTTAGGGTTAGTTTTTTTTTTTTTTTAAGTATTTATTTATTTGCTTGTTGTTTGTTTGTGTGGTTCTCTCCTTCTCGTTCCTTCTTAGCTGGAAGGTTCTGCCGATTTCTTTGATTTTGTCGCGTTGTCTTGAATTCGACTCTGTTCGTTTAGTTCCTTAATAGCTTGCATCTCTTTTTTCTCTTTCATCCTCCGATTCTGAAACCATATCTTAATCTGCCTCTCCGTCAGGCAGAGCATGTGCGACAGCTCTATCCTCCGTCTCCTCGTCAGGTACCGATTGAATTTGAATTCCTTTTCCAGTTCGAGGGTCTGAAATCGTGTGTAAGTCTGCCGTCCTCTCCGCCTCTGATTGGAGTTTGGCCCTGCAAAGAAATACAGGGGGAAAAAAATAGAGAAAAAAAGAAAATTCACCAAAGTATCCCCCCAAAAAAGAAATACACACACACATATATATATATATAACTATGAAAGTATTCATCCCACCCACTTTTTTTCTTTTTTTAAAAAAAAAAAAGAAGATAACATCAAATGCTTAACAGATACTGACGTCAAACGGACTACAGAGGGCATGATCAGAAACGTAACCAGGGGAGATAAGTTCTACGAGTGAGTTTGCTTATCTGAAACCATCTCACAATCGTGTTTTATGTATCCTCGTACTAAAACAAAGATTAACAACTTGACAATTAAAAGTACTCTACTTCACCTAAGGAAAATTGCGAGAAAAGAGTTTTTAAAAAGTGTGCGTGTAATTAATAGAGAGTATCACGTGAAGACTACATTAATTAATTTGTCATGAGAAAGGAAAGGTATTTAAATAGAAACACAAGTGTAGGCGTACAATTTATATCTCTCTTGGTAGGTATTGGAGGCTTAGAAACGTTTGATTAATAATAATAATAATAATATAATAATAATAATAATAATAATAATAATAATAATAATTCTTTACGAACTGTTTCACACACCTTTTAATCAGAAATCAAAACAATCAACGCATTTTAGGTTGGCTGATCAATCTGAGAACCAATTCAGGTGTGTCGAGCTGGTAATTACATTAACTGATATTTAATGATGTCGAGACGGTCAGACATTTAACCCATCTTATCTTTCCTATTGACTCTTTCGACATCTCACCGCTGCAGGAGAACAAAACAAAACCGGAAAGTGGCTGTAATTTTTAAGAGCCGCCTTGGTGGTTCCAGCTGGAGACAAGACATTTAGCCGGAGTGCCTACTCTGGGTTTAAGCACCTTTCTTTACATAATCTCTTTTTTTTTTAACTTAAATGCATATATCCGATGAAATAAAATTATAGCGCGAAATATCGTTGTGTATGGTTATATCCAGAGCCATTCATTCATTTATAACGGATTGATGATTCATGAAAACGAAGGTGATCTTCTAGCATTGTATCGGAAAGATTCGAAATGTATTATAAGGTGATTTCTTACCAAGATACTTTTATATAAACGTGATAATGACTGAGCAGGGCCCTTATATTATGCTTCCTGAAAGATCCCCGATTAGTCATTCTCACATAAAACCATTTATTTATATTAATTCCATTAATAAAATTATTCGATTTTTTAAAAAAAAAAAATCAATTAATGAAAACATTGTAATTTAAACTCGGACACTATCACGATTTTTATGAGAGTTCATCTTTAAGCAAAAAATGTAAATACCTACAAATTATTGTAAAAAAAAAAGAGCAAATAACCTTTGCTTGTTACCTTTGTGGGCTTGTTTCTAATTTACACCTTGTCTCAGATAGACATTAAATTATCGAATTTTATCCGATTTTCTTCGTTGGTTCTCTTGACATCTTTGACATAGAGTGGCATAACATCGATCAGCTAACTTTTTCTAAGACGACTGGATTTTCCGGTTTTGAATAGATACAGCTTCCACGAAGTAAAGCACACCTACGTTAGTGAGAAACTTATTATATGAATATGCTCATCAGGAATTTTAACTATTGTTACACACTAAACGGTAATTAATATATATATATTTTTTTAATTTGTAGAATTAACTTTGCGATTATGTTTTGAACGATATAGAGTCAATCAGTATAAAATGAATAAATTAAACTCTACTTATATTTTCCGGATGTCAACAGATTTTACTGTTTTATGTACTTAAGAGCATGTGTCGGATATCCTAAGGAAGTTGGCCACGTGTTAAGAAAACAATGTTATAAACTCAATAACAGAAAGTTTAACTAACTAACTAAATAAATAAAACTGAACATGGAATTCAATTCAGGAGTAGAAAACTATTTAATTTGGCTTTATACGTACTTTACAGTCAGGAGTACGACTTTTTTTAAAGTTTGTTTTTCGAAAAAAATCAGTCATACAAAATCGGTTTGGGGAAGCGACAAAGGCCGCGATTGACCAGAATAGAGGTACCAAAAAAACAAGGAAAAGAAATGAACAGAGAGACAGAGGCACAGAGAGAATATTCTCGGTAAGGAAATTAAAAGTGTTAAAACAACAACGAAAGAAAACTAGTTTGGCATTGTGTGTCTGCTATGCTGTGAAGTGAATGAACCGATTTTGGCAAAATCTATACTTGTCTTCCCAAAAGTTTATTTTCTAGTATAAGCATATATAAAAAAAAGGGAAATGTGTAACTGGAAACAACTATTAGTGTATTTAATAAATAATCTGTCAGGCACTGCTGGTTAAATATTGTTTTAAAGTGGCCAAGCATGTACGAGTTATCTGCCGACTGGTGCTGTGATAATGCTGTTTTGGTTTTAAACATCTGTTAATCTTAAATTCAGAATGTGTTTTGCGCAAATAAATGTTTCCCATAGACTTTAAAGCAGAAATTTAAGCATTTAAACCAATAAAATATCTGCATTAAAAAGTGGTCATTATAAATAGTGTTAGATGACTGAGACGTGTTTTCTTCACTTCAATGAAAATCCAGAAAAGAGAGCCCAAACATACCTGAGATATTACTGATATATACTTAGTGTTGACATTAAAAAGCCCCTCCCATAAATAATAATAGTATGTTAATAATAAAATATATCGTGGTAAGCTAAATTAAATACATGAAAGATTAAAGTGCAGAACACCAGTTTTCGTGTGGAAAGGAAATATGGAATGTTGATTTAAGCAGGCATCCCATTTCACAATAAACTACATTGATCCGTGTATAGCATGAAAACTTAATGACTAAAAAGGGTAATTTTGGCTTTTACAGGACCAACAAGTCAAAATGGGGGGGGGATTCTGCACGTGGATTTGGTTTTGGATACAAATTGCTACCGACAATTTGCAATCGTAGCTCCTGCGCATCATAAAGAAATGTACATCGAGTCCAGGCTCATTAATCCGTCGTAGTGAAATTTTCAGCCAATGAATTAAAAAAAAAAAAAAATGAAACCGAGGAAAATTTGTAGATTATGGGCTCAGATCCAGCCTGCAACACACAAGTCTAGAAAATAATCCTTCCAAATCCTGTAAGATTTCTAACTAACGTCCGTATCAGCAACGTCTCGCATGACCCAACTTATCAGGACTAGCGTGAGGACGGCGACAGGAAAACTGCACCGAAACGTCGATGATTCCATAACACAGGTGGTAATAAAATCTCAAAAAGTATGTTATTAGATGCCCTATTGATACCACCAACCTCCACGACTACCTACGCTAAATGATTTTCGTTATTATTATTATTATTATTATTATTATTATTATTATTATTATTATTCTTATTATTATTATTATTATTATTTATTATTATTATTATTATTATTATTATTATTATTATTATTATTATTATATTATTATTATTATATTATTATTATTATTATTATTATTATTATTATTATTATTATTATTATTATTATTATTATTATTATTATTATTATTATTATTATTATTATGTTGAGCGATGCACCAACCTCCACAAATCTGTCCTGTACAATGTTCAGCTATCACCTGCGATAATATCGCTTTTACTACTGCTTTCGGTGGTTGTGGCAGTAAATCACAGCAGATCTGCAGATTAGTCCATGGAATATTCTAACGATCATCGAAATGATGGTCAGTAATCTGAGATAGAGTGCATGAGGACAATTTAAAGCAAAAAAAAAAAGAGTCAGATATCAGGTAACCTCTTTATTGGAGACGTTCAATGTTTTAATTTGTGGCGAAACTTCATTCGTCAGACTCTCGCTTGAAATAAAACGATACGCGATGACGGGTGGGATGTTTATTCAGAATCTCCTTTGCAATGTTTTCCAAGCCGGTTAGGAGTCCAGGGGAAAATGGTGGAAATCTGTACGCTTCTCAGCGAAGGCGGTCTTTCGCATCTGCTACGTGAGATGTTGTTTGCATAATGCCGGTGCACAATGGCCAAGCCGATTTTAAACTGTTGATACAAAGAGAGAAACTTTCGATTTTATTTGCATAGCTGCCAGTCTAACATCGATGCGGCCAGTCTAGAAAGAAGAAACAAAGAAATTACTGGCGTAAACAGACACGGACATTATTGACGGTATTGAGTTAGAGTGAACTATGGATTTGTTCGGTTACCCTGAATACCTGACAGAAACAATAAAGAACAGAAACTTGCACAAGCTTCTGTGATGTACGTTAGACTTACGGCGTTCGGTTCGCAAGCTGAAAAAGGTGGTCGGTATGCTATTTAAGCCTGTTTTCCAGCTGTTGTCGTTTTAGATTTTAATAATAAATTGGGACTTCGTTTATTTACCAATTAGATCGTCGGTGTCTTAAAGATAAGTCTTGCGCAAAATAAAGCAAAGCAAAGTATCGTGGACGACTAAATTCAACGATACATAGATGGTAGACGATCATCACAACGCCGCAACGGATGCCATGAAAGCAAGTGCTTATCGTATCAAGAAACTGCTCCTGTCGCCTTCACTGCTTAACGAAAAATACCCTAATAGAAATCCTGATTAAGTGATCGAAAAGGAAAAGCGCAGTATCTGTGAAAGAAACACCAATGAAAACCCAGAGATAATACCATTTACTGAGATAGCTGTCCCTGATCGGTAATTGTGTACCCACATCGAGCAGCAGAACATCGTGACCAATGCAGGGGTGTGTACACCATTATTAACTACATTTATTTCAACCTCAAGTAAGCGCAATTCCTAAACATTAAGGGATTAAAGCTGAATAATATAAATGGACATTATGTTTTATGGCGCATAACTCTTGAGAGAATAATATTTATCTTAAAACACAACAGGTAAAAGATGCTGCGAAAATGTAAATGACTGAAAGTATTTGACTGGACAGGAAAATAAAGGGATCTCAGAGAGTGGAAATGCACATTCATACCTCAACGATCGGCTGAAAGGATATGAAACAGTTGGTAGTTAGATACGAAAAGGTCATGTAAGGGCGAGCAATAACGAATAGTTGGTCCTCTGTTACGATTATTAGTGTTATTATTTAGTTTTGTATTACTTCACCTAGTACTACAGCTACTGCAGTCAATCAGAGGAAGCATCACCACCAGGCGAGTGGCCCTGGGCCACTTCTTATACCTGATGAAACCATTAAGATCTGGCTGAAGGGTTTTAGTTGGTATTTGTTACCGGGTCCTATCGAACATCCACGTACCATTATTACTACTCCTGGGGTGGGGGAGGCATAAATGGCCTACCATGGCTGATGATCCGGGTTCGCTCTGTTTGGGGGGCGCTTTGAGTCAGTTTGGCAAAAATCCTCTCATATTTTCTCGTTTTTCCTATACCAGCTCACCCGCGTAGGTTTCCTCCGAGTGCTCCGGTTTCCTACCCCCTCAGCAAAGGAGTAGAGTCTTTCGTTAGTGCCGGTTGAAATTTTGGACCGAACCGGATGCTTACTTCTGCACCAGCTTTTGCTTCCGGTGCTCTTGTGTCCCGCGCGTGCTCCGGGTCCTCGCATATGCGTGGAAGATCGCAAGTGACAGGAAATCAGCTACCGTTCTTACCTGTACTGAAGCCATTACCGCCGACACTTCTATAATAACTACTCGATTTATCAATATTGGCCGCCGATCAACCATCGAAGTTTTCTCCTTTTTTAAAATTACTTTGAAAATGTTTCTAAGTTTGCCTGCTAAAAGATTTCCTCTTTCCGGCGAAATGTCCCAGTTCATGTTTAGTACAATCAGTCACAGTATTCATGAAGACAAGTTTCTGTCTCAAAAAAAATAAGTTTTTTTTTTTTACTTTTACATAATTTGTTTTAAAATTAGATGCTATATATATATGTGCGCATTCGCAAATCACTAACGTTCACTAATATATAATCGTTAAACCATGTAAATCTGCCTTTTTTGCTATATATTTGCTGAATTTCTTATTAAAATAATAATAAATATTTTTTTTAGAAATATTAATGAAAAAATCGCCATGAAATATATATCTATTTGCATATAATGATAAGCTTCCGCCCAAATGTAATTATTTATTTTGTAAAAACATGCTTTAGATATAGTTTGATTAATCAAGCTCGACAGCGCACATCCTTTTCTTCAGCAAGCGCAGATTGATTTGTGTGAGTAAAAATTATACGCTTAATTATTCATTTACTCATCTTTCAGTTTATTTACAGTATTAGTAATCTATTATTACAATGACAAAGGAGGAAAAGTTATACACTGTAATTTCCAAATTGCTTTTTTAATCAGTGTAATATCAACCACTTTCATCGCTTGCTCGTTTACATCTACAGACTGTTAGTATTTTGATACATAAAATAATGATATGATTCACAAAACAGTGCATTATTATGATAAAAACGACTTCGAAATATCTAAAAATGAATATGTGCAACTCATAAAATAGTTAATAGTTTTGTTATTAAACTAGTATAAGCGTGCATTTTCGTTATAGAAGACAACGGGAGACATCTTAGCTGTTCATTTCTCTGGTATGGCTCGGAACCACGGAGCTACCGGTAGGCAGACTACTCACGATGACGATGATAATGCACTACCATTAACTGTTTACCCACAGATATCAATTAGAGCGTTTCTACTGGTAATAATGCAGCAGTGCCTTGACATTTTGAAACAGGGGCTTTACTTCAAGCTCAAGCCATTAATCCGTAACAGGTTTGAGACGTAATTAAGTGCGTGGCTCGCTGCTCGTGTTGCTACGAAGCCAGCAGGTACATTTCTGTTAATCCGCTATAAGTAAAACGTACTAAAGTAAAAAAAAGGGGGGGTAAGTAGCAAAAAGTGGTTTGAAAACTAATGAGATTAAAGATGTACAGCCGTAGACAGACGTTTTGCATCACTACAGAAATAAGAATAACAAAATGTATCTTCAAATTCTACCCATAGCTTGACACTGTACCCATAACTGCCCCTAATTATCTGCTCTTGGATATGTGCTCCTGAATGAGTCACTCATGACTTTTATTGTATTTTCAGAAATAAATGTATTTGAAAACTGTCACATTTCCAATTTTTGTCATTTATCCATTGATAAAAAAAAGAAGAATCGTTAGACACTTCAATATATTAACGTAACATTATCATGCAAATTAAGCAGTTTTAATTCGACTTGATAAAAAGTATTTTTTTAAATTCTTGGATGATAGAAAGTATTTAGCAATAGCTGTAGATTGTCGGTACAATATACAAGTCTTCCATTGCCTTCACAACTCTAAAGGTTTCTATGATTTCAGGTGAAGATGGAAAACAAAATCTCACTTAACAGTAAAACTAGCCACACCACCAACCAGTTGTCCATCACTGCTGGATAAGCAAAAGGTGTGAAACAAAGTGGGCTGGTGAGTATTGATGGCAAATATATTCATTAAAAAAATTTTTTAAATTTGAAATAGAAATATGGAAATGTGATCTTAAATTCAACAAAACATTTAGCATTAATTTTCACTGTTAGTAAATGTTTAAGGTTTAACCTCATCGGTCTGGTAATCAAATCTTGGTGAAAAAAGAGAACGACAGACATAAGAAAGTCAACAATCGATAAAAGCTTAAGAACTCACAAATCTTGTTAGTTGGACTGAAAGATCGATCATATTAAAATTATTTTTAAAACTCTATTTTGTTTCTGAAAACAATTTAAAACTTCGGTTTAGTTCAGTGGTGACACGCGACCAAATGTACGCATAGAGAATTCTGCCAATAAACACATAAATCTAGTGGTTCCTGGAACATTATGCCAAATGTAGATAGAACTTAAAGCAGCTTGATGATGATAAGTTATTGGTGGTATAAACTGTTGTATTAGACAGGCGTTTCTTATTCTTATTTCTTTTTTTTTGTTGTTTTTGTAAATATCTTGAGTCGACTTTGAAGAAAGCGAAGAGAACTGTTTCTCCAAAACGTCAAATTATTTACATCTTTTTCCTGAGTGCTGACAGCCGTTAATAAGTGTACGTTCGAGATTTAAAGCAATTCGAGCGATTACGAGAAACTTAAACCTTATATACGGTTCGATTAACTAATGCGCTTAGTGCAACAAACATGATTACTGTCACGATGCGGATGAAGAGACGAAGGGATATCCTGCTGAATGTACGAATGCCATATCACACACTTACCCTGGAGTTTACTGGAAGGGCTTCATCTCGCTATAATTATAGAAGATGAGCATCGGAGAACTGCACTTACTTCCCTTTAAAACAGTACAAAAGATGCAATTTTACATTTCACGATACTAAATATACTTAATCTTTTTATATCGATTTTCTACCATTTATAGAAGTTAAGAAAAAAAACTAAAACAAAATACAGAACGTTGAATGAGTCGTAATAATTTTATTTTTTTAAATTATACATATTGTAAGATCTATCCCATGTTAATCGCTTGTGATATGATAAATCTCGTCATTATTTTTCTTTCCTCAGCAGTGCCTTAAATTGGTTCTTGTTTTAAACTCTGAGCAAGTGTTTGCCTTGTTTTTGTTAAAGATTCCCGAACCGGTTTGCTTGAAGAAAAACTTACTTTGGGACAAAAGAGCCAAGTCTGAAAAAGAAAAGTAAAGGGTTCTACTATTCCTTTGCTCAATAAATATAATAAATATTTATATACCGACTAAAGACTAAATAGTAATAACGCATAGTGACTAACTAAATAAAAGTATGTCATATGAAATTTTACATAATTTCTTATCTAATTGATCTCAGTTGAATGAAAATACGTAATCGGTATTTACGCGTTTACAAAATCTACAAGGCAAAATCAAACATGTATTAATAATATTAACTAGGTTTTGCCATTTGCACAAGCCAGTATTCCTCAAAATCAAAACAGGGGGCAACAGAAAGCTCATGCACGATGGAATACGAATATGACCAATAATACAACTTACACACACTGACCTAGAACATAGTATGAGCTTGTCTAAGGATATACAGACGGTTATGCAGTCCTACGTCAAGAGACGCGAAAACATCTTTTGTATAAGTCTTTACCGAAGATCTTCCGTAGAATGTGCTACAAGCCTGACAAAGAAAGTGAAGAGTATTGCCGCAGTCCGACAAGTAGAGACGTGACGACACTAATGATGAATGTTTCATTGAATAGATTGTGTAGAGCACGCTAAAGCGTGCATCCAGATATGCAGAGCTTTGTTGTAATCTCCACCATATATGTAATAAAGATCTAAGGTGAAGACAATTGAAAATCTCCAATTAAACGTGCCACAAGAATATACAGAATCCCTTCAGTCTTTCGAGTTTACGTGCGCTAAAATCCATATGCAAGACTTCATTTAAAATGTTCTGGACAACGTGATACGAGTTTGTCTAGAAATGTGCAGACATCTGTTGCAGGTCTAAACGTGATAACGAGTACGGAGCGGAATGTAATGGAGGTTTACCGTAGAACATTCTACAGGCGATCACATGAACGTTCAAACAATACTCTTGATTTAAAGATGTGAACGCAATAGAATTCGTAGGTTTTTATGGAACTTACCTCTCAGTCCTACGATTTTACACGGCATATGATATATAAAGACAATTTCATTTAAAATCTTCCGCAAAGCATCCAAGTACCTTCCCAATGAATAAACAGACCCTTGCTGCTGTCACTGAGTGCATGCGTGATGACATGTATGCTGAAGCTTTTAGTGAAGACCTTCCGTTGAACGTGCTACAAGAGTTTTAAGAATATGCAGACTTTTCAGTATATATTCGCGATAACATCTGCAGAGAATTACATTGATTATCTTCCTTTGTACATGCTGCAAACGTGAATATTAAATATGTAGACATTGCTCCATTTCTACGGCAATAGAGGCGATAATATCTACGAAGAATAATTCAAAGAAGAATTTTCGTAGAACGTTTTACAAGAATGTCTAAAAATATACAGACCGTCGCTGGAATCCTCAAATATATAAATCGATAACATCTTTGGAGAATACTTCTCTCAAAATCTGCTGTGAAAATTTGCTACTTGTAGGCTTAACAATACAAAGACCCTTACTTTAGTACAAAGAGTGTACGATACTAATACTTATATTTCATTGAAGATTTTTCTTGTATGTGTTGCAATCGTGCCCAAGAATATTCAGACAATGAGGTAATTCTACGAGTTTGCATGCGATGTAACCTATGGATAAGATTCCACTCAAAATCTTCTGCAGAAGGTCATGCAGTCCTGCAAGTATACGGGATTTATTATTTATGCTGTAGATCTAATTACTATTCCATAGAGTGCCACAAAACGTCAGTTACACCAGTATAGACGGAAAAAAAACATGACTGAAAAAACAGAATTGAACATCGTCCTTAGAAAGTGAAACACGCGTGCAAAAGAATATGCAGATTCTTGCTGCAGACTTCATACCATTTTTTATGTAGATTTTTACTTAAAATCTTCCATTAAACGTAGAAGCGTTCTTAGGAATAGAAACACCCCTTCCGCATTACTATGAGTATTTATGGGATAACATCTACAGTGTAGACTTTATTTAAAATCTTCCGTAGAAGGTTCTTTAAGCGTATCTAAGAATATAAGACCTTGCAGCATTCTTACGAATATTTATGCAACAACATCTATGGAGAAGCCTTCACTGAAGATCTTTCGCAGAAGGTGCCACACGCTTGTCCAGGAATATACGAACACTTGCTGCAGTCCTGTTGAAAAATTAGCAAAGTGACTGGAGAAAAGCTGTTCTGAGGTCGCACTATAATAACGAAAACACCCATTACGTCACATATAGTATCGCTTGGTAGTTTGAGTACGGTTCACTGAAATTAACTTCCAATCAAAACCCTCGCCAGTAGGCGATCCTGAATTTTCTCTAATTTATTAACGCCAAAGTCACACGTCCTGATTCCTGTGTGGATGGACGGCGGTGCCCATTCCACTAGGTTTCACTAAAATCCGATATTTGTTTAGTCAACCTTTTACAGGAATAGACTATCTTTTAGGCGAATTGCATTGCAAAACGACCTAAACTAAATACTTTCACAAAGAAACGAAAAAAAAAAAATCGTCAACATTTGCTTTATTGGGCGTTGAAAAGGAAAAAAAAATGGCGTCGTTTTTACTTACATAAAGGAGTTTTTGCAGTACAAGTTTCTATTTGTCTCATGGCGAACGCCTGAGTACATTGTTAACTATTGCCTCTGTTTGACCTGTTCCATGAAATGACAATATTTATCATCCTTGACACCGCAAGTTAAGTTTGCCCTATTTCATGTACACGCTCATCAAATATAAAATTAATTTGTTTCTCTAACCGTATTACCAGCAAACAAACCTTCTAAATTTAGTTGACCAAAATCTATAATCTTTATATTACTTTTATTATAACCATTATCGGCTGTTATTTATCGTAGTTTAGACAGAGTACTCTCGCTCCTCGTAGCGTTTTGTGTTGTATTTATGTGAAAAACTATTTAATGCATTAAGAAACGAATTATCAAACAGTCGACAATATATTATATTTCTTAAAGATTTTAGCAATCACACATCGTAACTGCCATGGTTGAGGGTAGGAATTCGAATCCCAGTCGGGACCAGCTAGCTTTTGCGTACTTCCATCCCATGGTATCTTTTAGCTCTTCTTCACCAGACGCCGAGGAGTGAATTTCCTACCACATCTAAAAATGAAAGACTCTGGTAGAATTTTACGGATTCTTGCGGTTGTAAGCTTGCTAGACTTCTCGAATGTTCCTACACACCAGGTGGCAGTACCAAGTATGCTTACTGTGCGGGAATATGTTTTAAAAAATCATTCACCTAGCTGTTTGTAGGTAATTTTTGAACAGCCATCTTCGATTACGAGAGAGAACCATTTTAATTATAATTATTTATACACTACCTACTAAATATTTGGAAGCAACCATATTTTGGAAATATCTGAAAATGTTCAGTTTCAATTTTAAAATATTGATTGAAATTAAATTTTTTAAAAAATAGTGAGTGCTTAAATGAGAGGAAAATGTAAATACATATAATATATTACATTAATATTGCATGCAAATAATTACCTTCTGCCTTATTAACTGTCTTGCAGGGTCGAGGCATTCTGGCAAGTATACTGTCAAACAGACTGCTGATTCAAAGATGTATGGAGATACTTTCAGTGGTAAATTTATACCAAAGAATTTTAAGAGGTGCGAAACCTAAGGACTGTGCAGACCAGACCGTGTATAGCAGAACGCCAGCTCGTACCTTGTGTCCAACGTGTTCCTTGCATAATTTAGATGTATGCTTAATGTAACTATCCAAATAAAGGAATGAACCCTTCGCCAATTTGGATGCTAAAACGTATTGCATTTCGTTATAAAGTATTGTGGTAATTCTCCTTGCGCATTGTTTTACTAATTTTGTACAGATCACGACCCCAATTCTTTGGTTTACAACACTTCTTTTACTATGTAATTTTTCCCACTGAAGTCTTTTTTCTTCTTTCCCTCAGCGTCACACCCATATAGACCAGCAGATCGAAGACGCCTTTCCCATGTCGTGATGGAAACCGGCTTTGTTCTGAAAGACATTTAGCCATGTCATAATTTTCGGAGCTGCAACATAATATATTTACCTTCTGCCATACATGTTACTTTCTTTCGTCCTGATATTATTTTATCCCTGTTTTTATTTTTCAGCGAGCTTGTTTTCTTTTCAATGTGTGATGAACACGTCTGCTGGATACTCCGAGTTTTACTCGCATCGCATACTTCAGGGATAATTGGGTTTTGCAGATATCCTGAGCAGCAAGTCTTGAATAAACACGATCTTAGCTCTGTTCTGTGAGGTTCACGACTTGCTTTTATACTGACTGTCATAGACGACTTTCTGGACAGAAGTAATGTATAATTCTAAACGTATAAAATATATGCTTGCAATTTTCTCCTCTGAGCATTATTCCATAACACCGAATTGCCTTTGTTTTCAAATTTTTCCAGTAATTATGTATATATAGTTTAGGGTGATTGCATCCTTGAAACAATTGTTTCTTATACAAAAGGAAGATTGGATACAACTATATTTACTTATTCTTTAAAATTTGTACATGAGGAACCGGAAGACCATAAACATATTAATTAAATAACTCTCTGTTAAAAATAGATAGTAGATGTTTTCTAATGCAAGGTGAAGATGAACTATTGGTTCTCTAATGCATTCATTAAAGAACAAATGGAGGTGACTTCTCGTCGAGTGGTAGAGTTCAGCTTAGATTATCTTACATTAAATAAACTCGCTTGCTCTCGCGTGGAGATACACCGCGCCAACCATACCGTGTTAGTGATGATACTGTCAATAGCGGAGACGCTTTCTGTCAACGTGCATGCCACGTGTAAGTCGAAGCAAATCGAAGGAGTGCAGCAAGACGAATTAAAGGGAGACGGGACGTTTATCCGATAATTCTGGAGTTCACGTCTATCCGAATTTTCCAGACCACCGGTTCTATTAGCAGTGTTTCGTAAGTGTTCGTCTAGGTGTAACCACTCGACGTCTGATTCACCATTTCCAGCCGGTCAGTCACCATGACATCTAGAGACAGCAAACGGCGGGATGAAGCATTCGTTGTTTGATGACGTCTCCGACAGGATCTTTCTTCAGATGCTCCGGATAGGCGGGACGATGCGCAGGCAATTCGGTTGAGGCGGCGACGTACAAGCGTTCAGTTAGTGAAGATGAAGAGATATTTATGCATGCATTGGGATTAGTTAAACCTTTAGAGGTTAATACACCAAAAAAGGGGATTCAAACTGTTGACTCCCAGATTGGTAGAATGTACCTTGCGTTTGGATAAGCGATATGAGAGGGAAGCCGTGTACTTGCAGCAAACAATAATTGCCTTCGTTTCTGAACAAGAAATAGCGGCCAGGCTTTACACCGACCCTAACATCGTGTGCTGCACGACGGCAGGACTTTAGTTCCAGGTCTCCGACCCGTCCATAACGTGCCACGCTATTGAGCAAATCTCACCCATTCCCTAATTATCTTCAGGCAGGACCGATGTGTTGGTGTAATCAGCAAAAACGGAGATAACAGGGACTTTAACGTAATTTAAGCCAGCAAAACTATTTAATATTCATATATATAGTACAAACTTTTAGCCTCACCATCAGTTTTCTAACCAAATGTTTCTCTCCGTGTTTAAGGCTGTCCATTCCCTGTTCCCTCACGTTTATGAAAATTTGAGGTGGCACATTAGCGTGGTGAGTAACTAACTATTCATGGGATACTACCATGTTTCGATTCCCGGTAAATCCAGGCCGTGGTTGGTGTCCACCCAGTCATCTACTCTCTCTTTCTCCTCTATGTCATTTTTTTCTGTGTTAGACAGCACCTCTGCCTCCTTAATTAGACAAAAATATACATTTTATTCTCTTGTACGCATAAATTTATTTCTTAGAATGGCCGAACGAGGTATATAGTCTGTGGCTGTCTATGTTTACACATTTAAATACTTCAAATAATAATAATAATAATAATAATAATAATAATAATAATAATAATAATAATAATAATAATAATAATAAATAATAATAATAACGACAACAACAGCAGCGACAACAATCTCCATAAACATTTAAATAAAACTAAATTGTCTAATATCTAAATACTGAAATTATTATTTATTCTTATTTAATTATTTTTCTATTTTAAATGCTAAAAATTAGATTCTTCAACAGAGTTTTTGAAAATTTCGCAACATGCTAAAGCGTTTCAGACGAGTTCGCCATGATCTAATGACGTCATCGGACTAGCAGAGTCCAGTCTGTTGTTGCTTTTTGTGCTGTGCCCAGCTGTAATATTTGCTGCCAAAAACAACTATAGATTTTGACATGTGAAAAGTGAGTTGGCCATAAAAAAGTTTGTTCTTTGAAAGCTTTAACAAAGTGTGCAGACATCACGACTGGGACAAGCGGATAGAGACGGCGTGCGCCTTACACCTATCGCCTTCCAGAGAGAGGATCCGATTGCGCATGCGCAATGCCACGAAGCTGCAGACACCTCACCAGATATAGAACGAGGGCCGGATACCACGAGTCACCGCCCAGCATCAAGATCTACAGATAAGCTAGTTAACAACTCCTCACTGTGGCTCATTGATGTGGAAAAACGAGATGCGCCGGTACAAGCAATCGGCATTTTCCGGAGGTTTAAAATTAAATAACCTAAAGTATAACAGACTGCACAATTTTCACAGTCGTAAATGAATGGAATCATCGCAAGCGTCGGGAATTTATTTTGGTGTAAAATGAACATCGCAAAATTTTCTGCTAATGTTATTTCCTCAAAAAAGTCACGTTTCAATTTATCACTTGTTGCTGATGGCAGAGCCAGGATTTATCATTATCCACATGAACGGCTTGCATACTGCACAACAGATTTGGGAGGGTGATAAGCGTCATGATATAGTCTACTGTGAACACTAATTTGTGCAACCATCCAATACGTCTGAAACAAATTCTGACAGCCAATTGGCAAGTGGACAGTATTCGGTGCCCATCTCCTTTCTATTCAGCAGCGACGTGGACTACACCTGATGTTGCGCACAGGAAAGTATTTACAAGTTTTTGTAAAGCAAAACGATAATATCGTTGACTTGCCTTGCAGAATAAATTTTGTCAACCCTTTTTTTATAGCAACAAAGGACTGTACCCAAAAAAGACACCCGTAACGAACACAATGGCCTACACGGGCTTTCAGAGACTGAAAATGACGGTATGCTTGATTGGCCACCCCTACCTGGTAGTTTTAATTTTAACAAGCATGTATAAAGACAGAGGTTTCCCTACTCCCATGTAACATCGTACAACAGACATTTCAGCAGCTTTCCCTCAGCATTCGAAATATACCTACTGCCAGAATTCGACGTATATGCCAGTCCATGAGTGTATCTCAGACTTTATCCATGTGCTTAGTATGAGGTACCCATCCTATGCAATGATTTTTTTGAAACTCTTGGGGGGAGGTAGAGAGAGAGAGAGAGAGAGAGAGAGAGAGAGAGACGTTGTCTAAGCAGATATCCCTCACACAAACCCGCTAGTCTGTACGAAACAGTTCAGATAATATCTCTTTTACTAGACCAGTAATACTTCAAGGATTTTCTCTATTAGAGTGTCCTTACAAATTGTGTCAAAGAAGACATATTTTCTATTATTAGTAGTGGGAAAGGGAACGAGTGACGTCTTTCCAAAGAAATTATTTACAAAGTCCAGTCCGTTGCCCTCCCGTTACCAAGAGCCCCTCCCTGATTCCATACGGCAAATGGGCTCCGAAGAAAAACTGACTAACATGAAGGATTGTCTTCAGCCCGGGAGCTTTATAAAGACAACATACCTAAGATATCTTACAGACGAATACTTGAACACTGACAAAGTAACGAGAGCAGATTATTTCTCCGCCGTAAACCAGTTGTTTCAGCGCTCTGGGAATAAAGTGGAAGCCAGAGCTGAAGCATCTACAACGAGATGTCTTTTATCAACAACATGTTGTTTTTCCGATATCGCTCTTTCCTGGAACCGAAGATGGAGAGATTGCAAGTTATTGCGTGCAACGTATCTTTCAATCGCTTTGTCTCCTTCCATCTTTTTTTTTTTTTAGATTTTTGGTCATAGAAAATAAATAAATAAAAAAGAGGAAAATAAAAGAGTAATGAATTGTCAGAAGACATTAAACCACACAATAATAATATAATAATAATAATAATAATAATAATAATATAATAATAATAATAATATAATAATAATAATAATAATAATAATAATAATAATAATAATAATAATAATAATAATAATAAATAATAATATACGGCTTGAAAATCAATCTTTTCTTTTTATTGTTGACTTTAATAAAAATCACATTTCATTATTTGCGACTCAGCTTTTATGGATTTTAAACAACAAATTTCCCTCCCCCGATGTTATTTTCGTCATGAAGAAAACGATAAATATTAAGTAATTCGTCTGTATTGTCTTGAATCGAAGAGGAGATTTAGAAAATAAATTGAGAAATCCTTCTTTAGCCAGCTGCAGAACTAGAGTTCATTACAATGCTATTGCAGTGTAAAAGTAAATGGCGTCACATGAGACAATGTTTTCAAGTCCCTGGAGCAGTATCAGCATTTGCAATGAACTTGTCAATCGCATGCTATAATTTACATACCTTAATTAAGAAAATTGATAGTCGGGTAATTAATTTAAATGCATACTAGAAATAAACAAACAAAAACAAACGGTGCGTAAAAAGTGAATTTTCATAACTGAGTGACAACAGTATAATTGAATTAATCTTGCTGGATGCAAAAATAATGGCACAAGAACAGTTTTATAATTAGTGTATCAGATAGACTTGCACGGATCATGTGAAAAGGTTTCGTTAATTACTAAATTATCTAGCGTATTTAATTCTGAAAATAAGCGCAGTAAATTGATTTTATGCCGTCGAACTTCGGAGTATATATTAAAATATAAAAAAAAACAAATCTATTTAATTTTATCTTTACTTAAGTATTCCCAGGTACTGTATTCATATTACTCCGCACCTAATTTTGAAAAGAAATGAGATGCCATTATTCAAGAAAATATGTCATTTCTAAATTTAAATCTCAAATATATGCACATACGCATTATACGTAATGCCTATTTAGAAACAATACTTGTATTAATAAATCCAGCTCATTACCAACAATCTCATCTTCGTTTATCCGGATACGCAAGTTAGCACATTATATAGGTGGCACCTCCTGGTATCACATGCCAAAATCTTCAGGACTTGTTACGTAGTTAACTAAGTAAAATGTTCGGATAAGATCAACATTTCAGACAGCGATACATAATTAATTCGACCTTAGAAATTTGAATAAATTCCATATTTCAGAAACAAAAAAACCTCGAAGGCAGTTATCATAAAACGCTACACAACGATGCCAAACGAAAAGAGATCGGCTGGCTGCCAGTTTTTTTGGAATTGATTTCTTTCCACGTACATCTCGTGTAATCTCTCGGATTCTCCACAGTTTTCGAGTCCTAGCAACTGACGTAGCAACGACCGCGAGTACCTGTCCCATCCCTGATTTATTTTTGCTGGCAGTGTCAAGAGTAAAGCAAAAGTACACAAAATGTTCTCTTCTTATGTTTTTTTTTTTTAAAAGGAGTATGAATACAAAAGACTGGGAAAGTAGAATGTATTTAAAATCAAAACTGTATCCACAGGCATGTGCGCAATATACTGTCATGCAAGTAGACTGAAAATAAGAAGAATGGAAACCGTGTATGTGGGATGAATGGATATAAAACTAGTCCTGCAGATGCTCATATATCAGAAAACAATTACTCCGGGGTTTATCGTACAACAAATTACTGATGTCAGTTTTCTTGTTTTCCCTGATTTACTATCATTTAATACCACACAGTCTCTCGATTATTTGACCAGACAAATCGACTGACAGCATTTTAAAGCGTGGTTCTCTTCTTCCTTTTCAAAGTAACCTATGGCGTAAATGGCAGTCAGAGCATATTTTATCCCATAGTCTTTGGGAGATTCCCTCTTCGCATTTCACTTAATTTATTTAATTTTTCAGAATGTCCGCAGCTTTCGGTCGCTGCCATCTTTAAGGAATCGGGAAGTACGCCACTTGTTTGGTTTCAGTATCAGAATAATCGTTGCTATGCGATCGCATGAAGCATATTTCAAAATGCTTGATGGTAGCCGTTTGAGTTTCATAAAATCTTTCTTTTACAGACCAGCCTGGCAGATGCAACACTGCATCTAAATTGATACAACATTTAGGTTAAATCCATCAGTGTGTGTATATGTTTCTACTAGCTTTCCTCTCCACTAAAACGGCTATCGTTATCATAGTCTCAGCCTTTAATTTCTTTGCTGTTGTTATTCTGTACTAAGGTAGACGTTAAAGCAGTTTACATAAATATATGGACCATACCCGATTCTTGTGGGGAAGCGACAAACCTGGATTACACTCATGCTCTAAGATAGACTACATAGACAAAATACTTGCGTGGTGAGCGCCCATAATCTTTCCACACCGTCTGTGTTTAGGCATGGACACCTACCAAAGGTCCCTACTAGAGAGGCTCTATATTTTTTAGATGTGGGAGGACACCGGAGTACCCGTAATACACACATACCTACAGGTGTATATAAAATTCCGAATTTAAAATTAAAATAGGCTTTCATATCAAAACCCCAAACAGCATTTAGATTATAATGGGACTAGCAGGAAATGGTAATTAAATTAACATATTCAGGCGATAGAACCACTGGAGTCGGTGCCGGGATATATCTTGCAAGCGCTTAATTCGCAAAAGTTTACGAAAACAACAACAACAAAAGAGAAATAGTTCCGTAAATGTGAACTCGCCAAGACCCTAATAACAAACTGGGCCGAACGTGTTAAGCAAGTTTAAAAAACACCACCAGGTAGTAGATGATAAAATCAGTCTAGTCATAATTCTTAGCATATACCCCTCATGCGGCGAGTCTCGCATTATGCCGACCGTGTTGCGATTAGCAGAAAGTTGGCATCTTTTTTCGTCATTAGCCGAGGCGCTCGGAAACGAGGCCCCGACGCTTCGCACTCGGTAATTCCGGATTAAAGAATGCCACCATGATTCCTTTTTTTTGTTTGTTTTTTTTTTTTTTGACCGTTAGAAAATCTGTGCTCGACTCGTAGGATTACTTCGAACGTAACAGCGGTACGCTCGCGCTGTCTGCTTCAGGAGGATTGCCATCAGATGTCTTAGATCGCGGTATACCTTAAACAACAGTAGGCTAAGTTTACAAATTTACTTAATTTTTTAATTAAGAAAAGAAAAACCGTTTCCTTGCGATTTATGAAATGCTTTATATCGGGTAGTCAGGGGGGGTGGGTGTGTGTGCTGTGAGATTGATGAGTGTGCGTTACTGGTGGCGGAAGAAATCCAAACATTTAGCAAAACGGTTTATACTTGCAATGCAAATCGCGTCTTTGGTGTGCAGTGCTGGAAATGTATTAACGTTTCTGCAAAATATATGAGTTGGAAAGCTTAAAACAAGAGGCGTTTTTAGATGAATATTGAACAATAAAAAGAAAGCGATAAAGTTTTGGTAAATATCAATGTTGTATGCATAAGAAAGAATTACTTTAAGCTAAGCTGCTATCCGATGCCATTTTTCTTGACGTATCATTTCGCCGCAAATGCTATGTGATATTAATATATTTATTACACTTCAGGCGGTTATCAACTATTAAAATGTCATTTAAACAAATCGTTTCGAATTTCTTTAAAATTTAAATAAATATATATATATATAACTCATTTTCCAATTGAATCAAAATGCTAGAAAAAAGACCAAAACAATAAACGTGAAAACTGAGAGCGAAACGGATGCTGATTTTATTTAAAATAAGATTTATGACCTAACGAAAAGACTTTTACGATGTCCAAGAACCAACTGCCTGATAAGAATAAGACTACATACAGAAAACACACTAGCCGCTATGTTCCTCGTTTCAGACCATATTCCGATTTTCCCAATGACTTGAGGAACTGCTCATTAAAGAAAAATGAAACATTTATCGGTAAGTTTACAATGTTGTCCTGTTGTTTTAATTTTACAAATAATTCCACCGTAGTCTCTTGAAAATACATTTCATTGTTTACTAATGAATTCAGTGGAGATGATAAGTATTTTAACACCGTAGCCAATTTGGGGTTTTGCGTCTCATTTAGTAAAGCTATCACAAGGATCATTGCATTTGCGATAGACCCACGTTTCCAAGACTTAAATCAGAGCACACACTTAAAAGTGTCTCCGACTGGAATATCACTCAGTCAGGCCACGTGACTAAAAAGTCGTAGATTCATACAGTGGACTTGGACTGAAGTGGACAAAGCTGATGGCAAAACAGGTGCGCGCAGCAACCACCTTTGCCCACGACCACTAGATGCTCACGCGCGAATGGACGAGAGTTGACGAGATCATTTATTCATTCTCCGATTAAATATAGATAATTGAAATAATAATATAATAATAATAATAATAATAATAATAATAATAATAATAATAATTAATAATAATAATAATAATAATAATAACGTGAACGAGAGTTAATAAAATTCCATGTACGTAACTTCTATCTTAAGTCTATGTGTCGTTTTGCACAAAGAATAGATTTCCCTGTAACCACCAAGGAAACAAAAATCTGTCAGCTGGACGACTATAATCATGAAATCTTTTGATTCTGGTTCAAAGCTAGGTGTGTTTACGACGGGATAGACAGATATGGCCGGTCAGCAGTTTTAATAAACAAATAAATAATAACTTTCGGCTTCAAGCAATAAAAGAAGAAACACAAGTGAAGCATAAAGGACAGCAAAGAGGCGTAGTTGAAAATTGCTTAAATTTTCTGCTTTACTTCGCCTTCATTTTTTACCAGATGTTCTAAATAATATATTCTTTCAAAAGACAGATATATTTTCCTTTTTTTTCCATGATAATAATGTAAACTTTAAACGACATTACGCAATAGTAATCCCATCCTAACCATCTTGTCTTAAATGTTTCTGTTTAATTTATCAACTACGACGATGAAAATTTCCCAACTTGGCCCTGGCTATATGCATCTAAACAAAATGAATTATACTGCAAATAGTGTTTCATTGTCATGCCTGCTCCCTTTATTTTTCCAAGAACAAAGAATAAAACATTATACACATATTTCGGATACTAGAGTAACGCAACAGAATGAAATGTAATCATGAATTTAATAAGAACAACAACAACAACAACAACAAACAACAACAACACAACAACAATATAGACTGATGTTATTATTAGATTATTATTATTATTATTTATTTATTATTATTATTATTATTATTATTATTATTATATATTATTATTATTATTATTATTATTATTATTATCATCATCATTATTATTATTATTATTATTTATTATTTATATTATACAAGTTTAACGGAAACAAAAAGAAAAATATGTATTTCTATATGCTGAATAATATTGTTTATTTATTTTTTCTTTTATTCATGAAACTCATCAAATAATAGTTAAGAATCATTACGAGAAATATCATATAATTTATGCTTAAACTTATTTTAAAACAGAAAGTACCAGCAAATTTGGTGATGTATATCTTTCATGCTAGAATGATAGTCACTACCGAGTTAAGAAATATATAATTAAATTTTCTCTCTAGCTAGATAACATAAGACAGAGTTACTTCTCTTCCATCATAACGTATTTATCTAAATGTACTATTCAAAACTCAGCATTATCATGTTAATCAAATTGACTGTCTAAAAAAGGTGAATACTTTATATATTTATTTTTTATCCATTTAAATTTGTTGTTTCTATTTCTTTTAATTCATACTATGTATATGTATGAATAAACATAATATAAATACTGAAAAGTAATTTAGAAGTACATAATTTAGACCTAAACAATAAAAGCTATATTTAAAATAAATGATACATTCTATTTACTTTATACTGGTGAATAATTAAAATATGATATTTTACAATCTTGTTTTTACATACTGTTATTTATTAAACTAATGTTTATTAGATGATGAAATTGATAACGATAACGTTCCTTTAAATCTCATATTTATTATTATTATTATTATTATTATTATTATTATTATTATTATTATTATTATGCATGTATGGAATTTTTTCCTAGATAATGTAAAACTGAAAAGAGATGAAAAGTAAACTTTATTGAGATCAGATAATTAAAGATTTACATTTTTTAAAAAACCTACCATAATATAATAACTCTTATTTAATAAAGTAAATAAAATGTATAGTCTGTTGTTTTTCTATAGATTCAGAGAATTTAGTTGTCGAAACGTAATATTACGCTTGAAGGTTACAGTTGTATTTCTAAGCATCTAATAGTTTTTATAGTATATGAAAATTAATATTTTAATTGGAATATTGCTGGCGTTGAGTTGCAATTTCGAAAAATTCTACGTCGACAAGGGGACTCACCTTTCGATCAAAAACCAGAAGCCGCAATCGCTCGATTTCAATTGATTTAAAAGAAAAGAAAATTATTTTGCAGTAAAGTGCGATTAATAAAAGACCAGCTGTTAGTTCTATTATACCTGTTCTTACTTAAATCATATAAAACATGAAACCTGATAAAACGTTTTTCGGCTTTGGCAACATTGCATTTTGGGAAAATTGCAATTATTGGTGAATAAAAATTGGCTTCAGATTCCATGCAGTCTCTCCCCGTTTTTAGAAACAAGTAATTAAAAGGCGCTAGTCCGAACTTCGGAAAACGCTGACGTTTTAACTTCAGCTTTACATCAGGGTCTTTCTTACCGCAACATGGCGGACAGGGAGTTTCCTCGATGTTTGTTTTGTTTCAAATAGTCTAAATTTAATAGCTTTTTTCCCCCTTTTTTTGTACAAGTATGAAAATAAAATTGATTTAAGACTGCGCCACTATTTATAACTAAAGTCTATTAAAACCTGTTAACCTGGATTTACGTTGGGCAACGTGGGGGTTCGATTGTACGTCATACTTGTGTTAGATGACGAGCAGAGAGGCTTTGTGCGAGTTCTCACCCTACTCTCATACTAAACGAGATTTCGATAACACCGAGATGACAACCTCTGAAATATTCGCTATGAAAAAATCCAGTTAATTGTTGTGTTTTTTTAGACGTATGATAATTTGTAATTATTAATTTCGATATTAAAGCGAAATCACGAATATTAGTCATACACGGACATTAGAGCCTTTTAAATTCTTTATGACTTCTTAAATACGACGATATCAACTGACATTTATTTTCAACTCTTGATAATTTACACACTTAAAAGAATTATTAACATATTCAAAGTAATAAAACAATTGCATTTTTTAATTGTACATATTTTAAATATTTTATATAATATTTTAATATAAAAAAGAAATAAAAATTACACACGAAACCGTGATACATTTTCACCGAGTTACGTCTGAATGACTTAACTGTTTGCTCAGTATGATAAATGACTGTTTTCATTTTAATTATAGTTCATTTTAAAACTGCTTCTATTTTTTAAAAATCATTTCGTTTTCACTTGTTTAAATAATTAAATTCCAAATTTCGTACCAACGTTCTCTAATTCAGCAGTTAAACAACTAATATCTGTTTACCTATGAGATCAAATGTATTAGCTTTACAATACAGTAATAACAATAAGATTATATATATCCATTTAAAATTCTTTTAGTTGAAATACCCACACACAAACACTTCCTTGAATATATTAAAATGTATATGCACTTATTCCTTAACAAACAAAAAATACGATCCAGAATTGAGCTACGTAGGTAAATCTACGAAGGTCCAATACTGCATAGTTTTTTTTTTATATAGCATAACATTCAGAGAAAATATAATATTAAATAATTTATAGTACCAAAACCATGTGTCTTGTTTTGAAAGAGCCCAAAAGTACCTAGCAACGAAGTCAGTGCCGTAAAACGTTTATTATTAATATTGTGCACCTAAGTTTGCTGAAGAACCTTCTAATTGGTAAAGGGTAAATAGTAACTGTAATCAAAATGATGGTACAAGATTTGTGTTTAGCTTCATTAAGAAAAATGTATTACATTTGTAATTGTATATTATTTATACCACAAAATTATACCTGATATATAGTTAGATAATTTCTAATTGTCAGTTGTAATTCACATTGATCGTTCATTGTTAACATAAATAGAATGCATAGATTGCGTTAAAATGATAAATTTAGTTTTCAAAGAAAATTCACTTTTAATTCTCCCGTTTAAATCGCATGTATTTTTTTCTGTACGTGTTATAAACGTTTTACACGTTCAAAGGGATTCGATGACTTCACAGAAAGGCAAAGAGAACCACGAGTACTTTTTCTTTTGTCCATATTTTTGTATTTAATTCAACACGATCGTTTTGTTGCTTAGAGAATGCGCCTGGAAATTGTGGATGATTTCCATTTCAAAGATGTCGCAAACGCAAGATGTCGCAACGAGAATAAATATAAGCGCGGCGTCTTAGATATGCCCATTTGTTGGAAAGAAGCCTTTCTAGAAGGTGAGTAGTAGCTCAGCTGGGTGCTCATCATACGTTATTTTGAATCCGGCCAAAAAGCTACAGGTAGCACCAGAGAGATATGCTTAAACCTGAACAACCATGCGTTCGGACGCAGCATCAAGATCAACAGGTAACGTAATGTCAGCAATAGCTCTAATTAACAGTGACTCAGTGCAATGATGACTGTAGGAAGATGAGATATGGTGCTTTAGATCACTACAGTGTACGAGGCCTACAACCAGACCATTCTGATGAACGGTAACATCGTGCACGTCAGCAATTTTCACAGACGAGCGCTCAATCTCACAGACTTTCCATTAATGCGTCTTTTCTTAAGCGATTCATAATTCAGGTTGT
Source organism: Nautilus pompilius (assembly GCA_018389105.1). NCBI lineage: Eukaryota > Metazoa > Mollusca > Cephalopoda > Nautilida > Nautilidae > Nautilus > Nautilus pompilius. Next base: position 17,206 of record JACATO010001259.1, on the reverse strand, counting down.
CATTTGCTGATGGAAAGATCCGCGTTTACAAACATCACATAAATGGCTTGAAAACTCTTGCTTTATACTGCAGGGCAGATGTGGCATAATACGGGGCTGCTATGAACACTCGATTTTTTTCAGTAACCCATTTGTTTTTAAACCTGAATGGCAGCATTCTGTGGACAGCACCTCATGTGTCTTATCTCGTTAATGTAAACGTTCTTAGAGCCGAATAACGACAGTGTCAGTAACCGGCCACGCAGATTTCTAGATGTCGATCCAGTCAGTTATTTCTGGTATTAGCAACGTCTCCGTCCACGTAACGTCGTATCGAAATCCATGGAGAAAGAAATGAGTCGGATTTCTTATAATCGATCAACAGTTCGCCGATTCTTACACAAGCATTCAGAATGTCTAAACTTTCCACTGTTGAGATAGGGTTAATCGTAAACTACTCTGCCCGAAGGCTAGTCACCGACTACTAAAGCGTACTGATTGCAAGCAGAAAAACAAAGTCTGCTGAGAAGCTTATGGTGGTAGATAGCGTGACCTTAGCAACCGAAGACAGGTGCAAATTACAGGGGAATCTAAGGATAGAAACATCGCAGTGAATAAGTTCAGAAACTGTAAATCAAAGATCAGGACGTGAAAGATGAGAGTGCTTTTTTCTTTTCTTTCCAGGAACTTATGATCGTTACTAATCCAAAAGAGTTCCACTTTTCAACAGTATAATTATTATAATTTACAAAATTTCTTTGGAAGAGTACTTACAGTTTAATTATCACTGTTCAAAAGTACATTTTTAATTGTACTACGGTCGACGACCAGCTAAAGGAAGGCAAACTATATACAGTAAATGTGTATATTTGTATACTAAATTCATAATTCTCATGCGTGGTACCAAAACAAGTAAATTGATTTGCCATTACAAATTATGCAATTACTTATTTTGAAATGGGAAAAGGAGAATGAAAGATACCATCTTATATTTGAAATTATATTTTAAAGTTTTGAAGATGAGTTATGAATACGTATACCTATTATTAAAGAAAAATCGTATCATATTTTAGTGAGAGAGATTAACTGAAAATTTTATTTGTAAATTTACTAGGTCTCAAAAAACCTTCAATATGGGAAATAAAACAGCGAATCGTGAAGTTGCAGAAGTTTTCCAGTGATTTTTGGACTCCTCGAGCTGACAGGAATTCACAATTACTTTTCTAAAACCATTTTCGTAAAGGCAGATTTATTAGAGTTGCTTTGTTTTTTGTGACAAAATGATAGAGAATCCACTTCTTCTAATTTCTATGGTATTTCTGTAATATGCATTATTACTTTAAAATGGTGCTGTATACGTATTCATAAGCCAGTCTTTAACATTAAAAGATGCTGCATGTATAATTATCGAAACGACGGCAAAAGTAATTCGAATCGCACCTGCCGCCTGCTGATACTAAACAATGATTGCAAATATTCATACATTTAAATATAATATAAAATACAATTTAAATTTTAAAAATTATGTTAAACGACAGATATCAGGCTCGTTTATCTCAAACAAATTAATAATAATAGAGTAATATAAACTCATTGCACTTCAAAACACAAGTGTAAATAATACAAATAGTATAAACCCAAATGTTAATGTAAAAAAGAAAAATCAATTTGAGTTTTATCAGAAATCACCTGCACATTTTTATCTGATGAATATTTATTCATGCAAAGTGCGGAAAGTTTAGGTGAAATGTTATGGCCAGAAAGTGGAGGATTAGCTATAACATTTCCCAAACATCTTGTCAGTAGTAAAAGGACTACAGGGGAATCTTTTTTCCAGTCGCTGCCGTCAAGATTCAACCTTGAGAATCACCCGTGTTCAATGATAAACAACAGAAATAGAGTTTGCACTGTTTTTAATTTCTTGTACAACTATCCGGAGCTGGTCTCGAACCCATGACCTCTTGGTTGCCATCAAGAGTCGGCTAATTACTTAATTCAGTCAATGGAATTAAAGTTAGGAACCTCCGAACATTTCCTCTACTTTCAATTTATTCATGAAGCTGTTTGTTTGATTGCTTTTTGTTTTATTAAGTACTTAAAGAGGAGTGATACATTTTGGGATAAAATGATTGTAAGTTAACTTGTCACAGCAGCGTTGGCCTTTTTTTTTTAAAATAGTGGGGGGAGGGAGGAAAGGAACGTTTCTGACCAAAATTTAGTTCATCGACTAGCCATTTCATCTGCCAATGTTAGATGTCTTCGTAAAATCTGTACTACATCAACTAGTACGCAATTCTTAGTATTATTTCAAATCAAACGAGCAGACTGGATCTTACAATGAAACTTATCCCCTCTAGGACGCGTTATGTTGTCTAGTCGCAAAAGATGGTTTTAAAACAATTATATATAGGAGAGATAATTAAATACATAATTAAAAACAATATATTTTTGCACCATTACATTATTTCTTTGTTTCCTCAAACAGTCAGTGGAATTTCTCTATCCAATGGCGCACACTGTCGAATATTCTTGTAAATTTTCATTATCATTGCTACTTTACCAAATGGTAAATGCTTTGATTGCCAAATGAAAGAAGACAATTATCCCTATTGTAAAAGAAAAATTAGTAAATAATCTTTGTTTAACCCGATACAAATCGAACTGATTTAAGTGCAACTTAAGACTTTAGACAAGGCTATCTTCTTTAAAAAAAGAAAACTGCTTCAGTGTAGATGCTGAGTTAATTTAAAATCGATAAGTCGATACGATAGATATTTTCGCATTGACATCCAAGAAAAACCAAAACCACAGTCACAGAATAGTAAATAGATTAATTTTGGAGATCAAATAAATCAAAAAAAAAAAAGTCGAATAAAACAACATTCAAGTCGCATGAGATTATTATTATTATTGTTGTTGTTTTGTTGTTGTTGTTGTTGTTGTTGCTGTAGCTTCAAAACTATAAAAATTTTAAAATCTGTAAAAGTTTCAGAAATGCCTTTTCTATTCTCAGAAGAAGAATATAATTAATTTAGTATGACAGGTGCAGTACTTACCACTAAAATTTGTGGAATGAATTTTCATAAAGTTCATATCTTGCATTATATAAATTAATGTAAAATAAGAAGTCTACAGCCAATAATAATAATAATAATAATAATAATAATAATAATAAATAATAATAATAATAATAATATAATAATAATAATAATAATAATAATAATAGACTTTTTGTCAGTTACTCGATTCACCACTGAATTGAAAGGTTAATAGGTTTAGGTTTAGTTTATTTATTCTTTTAATTTAAAAAGAAGACAAACTGGTAGATGATGATGATGTAGGTGTTTTTAAACTAAAGACTCGGTAGGCAGTACCGAATACCGTGTTTTAAGAGGAAGTTTTAGGTGAACAAGTGAGATTAGTTACCTTGAGAAATGATTGTCAATGATAGTCTCGGCGTCTCGTGGTTGCAGAAAGAGTGAAATTGTGTTTGTGAGATTGGACTGTTTCGATTTAAGAATCGTTATATATATATATATATCAGGCTTTTTCCGAAGGCCGTGTCTCGAACAACCGCTGTCTTCCATTTAGCCGCCCAGTTTAAAGAAGTTCGCGACTGTTAACTTGCTCGTAGCAGACGGCTGATTTGCCTGGCTACACACCTACCAGGGCTCGCGGATGCTTTCGGCGACCCAGCAGACCAGAAGCCGAAGAGAGGGTGACAGGCAGAGTCGGTCTTTCTGAAAGGTCAGAGTACGACAGCTTGTCCTCGTGTTCGGCGCTTTGTAACATTCAAGAAATTTGTTGTATACGGACGGCTGTTTGTTAACCGTCGATCTGCTCCGGTGCAGTCCTCTTAAGCCAGTCGGGGGAATTGCTCGGCTTACAAACTGAACGAACCCTTTCCGTCTATTTTTTTCTGAAAGCTAATAAATAACATATCGTAACCTGTAGATCCAGTTTTTATATCTGCACACACACACACAACACACACACACACACACACACATTATAATTACAGAAAAGTTAATCCTAATATAATTCGGTATTTCAGACACCTGCAATGGATTTTGACATAGCTTAGCAGAGAATCTTATCAAGATATTCATTAAAATTAAAGATTTGCACTGTAAATCTCAATCATCATTCATCTTAATTTAGTACCATTCTACAGATATAAGCGGAAGTTTGGTAAAAGGGCTAGGTAAACTGTTATATTAACCCTCTTCATGCCACGTGATTTAGTATCATTCTACAGGTATAATCGGAACTCCAGTAGAAGAGCTACGTAAATTGTTACATTAACCCTTTTAATACCACGCCAGCCTTTTACGTTATTTATAGCACCTTGAAGCACTAGTTCGTATTTGTGTTGAATGGGTGTATATTTAGTCAAACAGAGTCGAAATGCAAAAAAACGTGCAGTTGGAGCGATATACGGGTTTATAATGACAAATGGTTTATATTAACGAAGAAGGCAGGGAAGACCGAAGCCGAGAGATTTTATATAAGGACTTCTTGAAAATAAAGCAGAAGGCTGCCCTTTTAAGTATGAACGCTCATTTTCAATCCAGAAAAGTGAAATTCTTAATACAACTTTTATAATATTTACGTAAATGCTTTTTTATTTTTGAGACACCCCCAAAACAAGGGGCTGATTATCTTTGGGGGTGCGGCCGATTGGTCCCCCATTAATTCATTCATAATATAGCCTACAAACCTATTTTACATTTGTTACAACCCACACAAACACTCAAACAAACACACAAACTCACACAAACATAAACACACACAAACACACACACAAACGCACAAACATAAATTCACACAAACTAAACACACACAAACATACACAAAACATAAACACACATAAATTCACACACAAAACAAACACACACATAAACTCACACACAAACATAAACACACACATAAACTCACACACAAACATAAACACACACATAAACATACACACAAACACACACACACACAAATTCACACACACAAACATAAACACACACATAAATTCACACACACACATAAACATACACACAACACACACACATAAATTCACACACACAAACATAAACACACACATAAACATACACACAAACACACACACATAAATTCACACACACAAACATAAACACACACATAAACATACACACAAACACACACACAAACATAAGCACACACATAAACTCACACACACATAAACACACACATAAACATACACACAAACACACACATAAATTCACACACACATAAACTCACACACAAACATAAACACACACTAAACATACATAAACTCACACACAAACATAAACACAAACATAACACACACATAAACACATAAGCACACACACACACAAATACAACACATATACATACATATAATAAATATTTTGAAATAAAAAGTTAAATGTTAACTAACTTTAAACATTTATGCAAACAGTAAAACAATTATCTATATTCATATTTAAATCATAAAATGCCTATTTTCCAAAAATCAATAATACTTTACTTATTTCCAACAGAGCACAGATTAAAGGATGGCTGCCACAATAGCAAAACACCAAGTGGCAACGTGCCCAGCCGAGGTTTACAAAAAACATCAACAGGTACGTGCATGGAAGTGCATAATCAAATAATGTACTGTAGGAGTAGCGTAGATTTTGCTTTATCTAATGTATGAGTTACTTGAAACAAAAGCAATCGAAGCTACATAAATAAAATAATAAGCATAAAAAACTTGTTTCTAGCTCTTTAACTACGAGCGAGGCCATATCGCACCTGTTACAGGTTCCGAATGTTTGATATCGCGTGATCAACACAATGCGCTCTTAACGAGTTTTAAGCAGTATGAAAACCAGCCGCGGTCTCTCCTACTGAGTCTCGCGGCCCCTATAGCTCAGCATGATTTGAAGGTTGGTGCGACTGCAAATGCCCACTCCAGATAGTATGCAAAGGATTAAAATTCACTGCATAGAACAGCAAGCATGTACACCTACGGAGTCCTTTAACTGGGCCACCAACTAATTGCAAAGAAAGCATCAGCATGAAGGACGTTCGGCTAAAGCACCTGATAGCGCAATTAACTTTACACCAGGTAAAAAAAGAGACAGCGGCAGCAAGATAACACACGAGAGGAGCACCGACCTCACTATTGTGAAACCAGTTTTGTCGCTGTTTTTTGGCTTCTTCTTCTTCTTCTCTTCTCTTTCTTCTTTTCTTTCTTCTCTTCTTCTTCTTATTATTATTATTATTATTATTATTATTATTATTATATTATTATTATTATTAATTATTATTATTAATTATTATTATGCATTTAATTTCAAACTGGCTGAAGAAAAAAGACGTCATAACTTTTATAAGCTGATAAATTGGTTGCATACATTGAATAACGTTAAACTTCCGAATCAAGTAGTTGTGTGTGTTTATGTATATGTGTATATGAGTTTGCATGTGCGTGCGCGTGTGCGTGTTGTGGATTTTAGAGAAATGTTGTCATTGAATCAACGGGTGGTTGAGGTATTTTATGAAATACTGTTATATGAACAATAAAACATTCTGCAAACGGAAAATAAAAGAAGTGGCTGAACGGAACCCCTTTCTTCGTATATACAATATGGTAAAGTGGTGATTATAGGGAATTAATTTTTCCCACCGACGGCAGGCAGCCCAGACCATGATTTGGACAAAAGAGCCAAGGCCTTCAGAAAAGCTGGTTGCGCAATTGACTTTAGATTAAAAGGCAAAATTATAATAAACGAGCGATTTAGCAAATCCAGTTGATATCTTATTATTTACTGCTTGAAATATCACCTTTGGGGAACGCAAAATGTTGCTCTGTCATTTTGTCCAATCCGCTGCAATTAGCGGCCGGAATTTACGAGAAGAAGACCGTGTTGGGTCTGGGCAGTTTTACAGCGGACCGAACTACGGCCTGGACTTGATGAGTACCGCACTTCCCAGATTTTAATATGTCTGTAGAATCCCGCACCCCCCCTTTTTTTTTTTTTTTTCTTGCCGATGAATAGGGGTTCTAGGACCGGGCTATCGGGCTCTGTCTCTGGTCGTGGCAAACACCAGCATGTGAAGAGAGAGAGAGAGAGAGATTTCGCTGCCCGCTCTCTTACACAGCCGACTGGCCGGGCCTAATGGTTTTATGAGAGCCCTTCTTTGTGTTCCAGAAGGAGAGTCAGGGGGTCAAATGGCGCTCCCGAGTGGTTTATTGCCTTCCACAACTGAAACGCTTCAACTGCCCAGTCCCGATCTCAAACATGGACGGCCGGCTTGCGGGGGCGGAAATCCAGGTTTGCCTCGCGTCCACAGTTGGCTGGCCGGCGGTCATAGAGCGCAGCGGAATTCTCGATCTCGTAGGCCTCGTCGAGCAACCAACTGGCTGGCTGGTCCTCGGTTGATCTCCCAACCAAGCAAAATAGATGGATCAGCAGTAACCATGCACGTGTCGTCTCTGATAACTCGCTCCACACCGCGCACTCGTGCCTTCTGCCAGCCGAATTTCTCAAATATTTTCCCCATATTTTCCCCTTCACTTTCCGCTCTTCGTATTGATAGGATGTGATTAGTATCTAAGTTAAGACAAGATGGAACCAGAAATATCCTGCCAGATCTTATAAGCAAATTTATTCTGTTTAATAATAATAATAATAATAATAATAATAATAATAATAGAATAATCAATTAAATTTAAACCAAGTAGCTGTTTCTAACTGTTCATTCATAAAACCACAAGCTGGAAGCGAAGTACAGGAAGAAATTTAAACTGTAAATAAGTTTTTTTAAAGACAAACTGTCTGCATTCAAATTGACATCGGAGAAAAATAAAGAAAGACAAAAATGTATTTTGAGGGATCCACACACACACACACACACACACACACACACACACACACACACGCACACAAACACACACACACGCACACACACACACACAAGAGAGAGAGAAATCAAAGTAAAAGCAAGTTCCAGAAAAGCTACAGTACCCTAATTTCTCACAAGTTGATCCATCTCTTCTATAATATATGATATTTCCAGGTGTTGAAAGCATTCTGTCTGTCTGCATGTGCTTATAGTTTAAACTAAAGCAATAGACTTGTTTCTCCTTGCTTTCGTCTGCGAGAGTTGCAAACGTAAAAAAATATATTCATGTCTGTGAATCGTAACTGTATTTGACAATTAGCTATGGAGAAATGAGTAAAATAATTATATATATATTTAATTTAGTATACTAATGTGCTGACTCTTTATAATAATTTATAACGATAATATTTATTAAAATTATAATAATAACAATTATTATTAATTATAATTATTATTATTATATTATTATTATTATATTATTTATTATTACGTATTAATTATTCTTATTAGTCCAAATGCTTGAGACAAAAGAGTCTGGTGTAAATAGTTTTGTGCTGTTGAAAGAATGAATGAGCAATGGGTTTAACAGAAAACCACAAAATTATTGTAGATGGCTATTTATACTTTGTAACGCACGCCAACATCTTTATTTATTTAACATTTAACTTCCTTGCTGAGGAAATAATTAAAAATCTCAGAAATACGTAATACATTACGAAATATAATAAATAAAAGCGTTCTTCACATGATAAATAATTAGGAAATTTACACATGAAAGAGCTATCTTATACAGGAAAATGTGTATGCAATTATAGAAAATGCCTGAGAACAGTGATATCTAAAATAGTTACAAAATATGTGAAAAGCCTTCTCTTTGGAACTCAAACATAATATTTGCTATAATGATTGTATATGCAAAACTATCTATTTATATATATAATACTTGCTTAAGTTCAAATGAAAATGAGAAAATAATAACAATACATTACCTACATTTTAGGATAAAATAAGGCCTGTTGAAATGTCTACTACATAGAATTATTCCGTTCTTGAAACAGACATAACTAAGCAAATACCAACATGGAACTGATCCTACAGAGATTTCGCTTTTGTTATACTTTAATGAAAAAAATGTTTGATTATTTAAAAAAAATTATAAATTTGTATTAGTGAAATAAATTCTCTCTCTCTCTCTCTCTCTCTCTCCCCGCTCTCTCTCTCTCTCTCCCTCTCTCAAGAATCTTTATGTTATGAATTCGTGAAGACACAGCTAATGCACTTGACCTTATTTATTTTCTAAGTTAAAACAACAATAACAACAACAGGTTCTAGAAGTGTGAACCAGCTTGTGTCAAGCGAGTGCCTTTTTATGCTACATTTACACTTTCATATTTCAGATAGTGCGGCAATACCTGTTGGTTACAGACATTTGCAACCTCACTACCATTTTATCTTGATTTTATCATCTTCCCTTTATGTATCCTTCCTTTGTTACAGCCTTAGATTTAAAGTTATTCTGTGCCCGCAGATTGTGTAGCAAACGTTCATTTATCTACCTTATTTCTTACGTTCCAACTGGACGTTATACAAGAAAAAGGTTGATATATTAAAATGCTTGCACACAATATAATGACTATATTATAATGTCACATCAATCAACTTGCAACGATAACTCTACTACCTTCGGCTTAGCATCTCATTCGCCTTCAATGTTTATATTCTTTTAATTATTTACTTAAAATTAAAAATAAATTGATTTCTCCTTCACAGGTGCTGGTTAAGGAGTTTTAAGAGCTCGACAATTAGTCCTCCCCGATACCAGCATATTTTAAATGTTCCACCTTTGTAATGGCTTTGGCTGAACAGATTTGCGAGACGAATGACAATGGGCGCTAAAGTATCTCTTATTACTGTCAACATTTACAGGTGTCTTGGAACTTCCTGACGTTTTGATACATTAGCCTTTATTTTTATCTGGCAAAGCACTCTTTGGGCCTGTTTATAAATATATATATATATAATGAAGTATTTACGCTATACAAGGAAAGATTTAAGTATACCGTGGATTTGATAATAAATAATGCAATTGGATCATCAAGTCGTCATGGAACAATATTAAAAAGAAAAGGAAACATTAATTTTAAAATCAGCCGAGCAGTCTATTGAATAAAAGTATTTCAGTAGAATAATTATCAAATATTTTGTGTAAATTTGTAAACATATTTTCTCTTGAAAGCAGGAGTGTGTGCACCTTGTTAACGTTGATGGTGTTTTACTTTTTCTAGAGATATTTATAAGAAGAAGTAGTAGTAAACGGATGGGGCTGGCTCCAAAGTAAAGGTGAAGAAATGAAATAAAGCGATGGATTAATTGGTTTTCAATATTTAAAATTCAAACAATAAAAACAATGAAAATATGTAATGGAGCTGGGAAAAAAAAACTTCTTAAGGTCGCAAAAATAAATGCATAAATAAATAAAGTTACTTTTTGAAAAAATAAAATGAAATTCTGGCAGAATTAACTAAACTTTGCCAGAATAATTAGGAAAAGTAAATTAAAAACTTTTTTTTTCGTTCATGAGTTATTTCGCAATAAATAAAATAAGTAAATAAATAAAAAGATATTATAAGCAAGTAATACGTGAGACAAATCGCATGGCTATAGTTGCTAATACAACAATGCAATTGGTACAGCGTCGTAAAAGAGTCAAACAATCATATAAAGTAAACTAACAAATTCTATTTATTTATTCATCAATATATTGCTTTCGTTTACTCAGTTAAATCGGATACTGGGCAAATATTTAAAAAAAAAATTATTATCTATATATACATATTTTCAAAAAATATTTCTTAATTGATAATAATTAAAAACGAAGCATAAATACTGTAGACAAAATCATTACTATGCAAACAGGAGAGAAGAAGACAGAATTAGCATTTAGGACAAAACTAAGTTTTAATGAATTATTATCTTCAGTTAATTTTGAAACAGAAAGGATAGAAAAAGAGAATGATTCAACTAATCAAAACCTGCTCAGTTATTCAACAATAATAGCAATAAGTTAATTTTTTTTTTAATTTAGAAGCTCAACAAAAATAAAATGAAATAAAATGTGAATATGAAAGAAGACATATAAATATATGCATTGCAGTATTAACTTAAATGTTGCTGGGTTTTTTTTTCTAATTCAAGTAATATTATAATTATTAAGTAAGAAAAAATCTTTTATGTATCGTGATATTAGAGAGAGAGAGAGAGAGAGAGAGAGAGAGAGAGAGAGAGAGAGGGGACACACACGCAGCTGAAACCGATGTTTGTTGACAAAGGGAGCTAATCCCGGTTACACTAATACATGGCTTGTTTGAAATTACTTAACATTGTCGCTTCAGATAACTTCAATATAGCTACAAATTGTGGCAATATAAATACTGTATTACTAAATGTATAGTGTATCTGCGCACGTATGTACGTGCATATGTGTGTGTGTGTGTGTGAGCTTCCTGAAATGTAGATTAATTCAGCTATTTATTATTATATATATATATATACTCGGTTGTACCACCTGTTACGCTACACTAATTTTGATTTCATTTCTTTTGAAATTGTATATTAGAGAAATTAATTAATTTAGAATTGCTAATACATGATTGAATAATAAATAAAAAAAAAAAAAAAAAAATAATAATAATAATAATAATAATAATAATAATATATAAAAGATTATTTGCGGTATTTAAATAAATTGTCAAATAAATCTGAAGATGCATAATTTCATTATTTCCATAATACATTGCTTTCTAATGTTAATATTTCACTTTTAATTATGCATTATTTCACTCTCTCTCTCTCTCTCAATTGTGACCAAACCTAGACAACTTTCTGCTGTTCTTTTTCCAATAACGAAATCTCAAGAGTTTCTTAAAATAAGAATAAAAAACTATCAAAAATAAACCTTGAGACGATATATGAAAGCTTTTGCTTTAATTAAACGCATAAAATTATTCTTGTGCATATGAAATCTGACTGAAAATCAAGTGGCGCTATATAATTTTTGTTTTTGTCTTATTTAACTTTACAAACAGAAAACTGACCTCTGTTTGCGATCTCTCTCTCTCTCTCTATTTATATATATATATATTCTTTTATACCAGATGATGATGATGATTATTATTATTATTATTATTATATTATTATATTATTATTATTATTATTATTATTATTATTATTATTATTATTATTATTATTATTTATTATTTATTATTATTTAAGCTATTACAGAAAATTATACAACATAATAGCACATAGTTATAAAGTACGAGTTGGAAGGAAATCTAAAATGTGTGGCTCCTTCCATCTCAAATTAATATCAACAGTTTTTTTTTCAAACGATGCACTGAACCTGTTTCAGCCATTTTTTCTAGGCAAATTCTCTATGCGGCAGCAATCTCGTTTCTATAATCTGAATTCTTCGCTTCAGCAAGTGTAGCTAACTAACGAAACATGTATATAGATTGTTCGTCCAGATATAAAATAACAGGCCATTTCTTCTTCTTTTTAATCAAAGCTCTTTCAAGCTACTGTTTAATGTTAGTAATAGTAGGCTCTCTCTGATGTCTCACACTATGTGACTGTTTTAAGTTTACGTCGTTCTACCTGTAAATCAGGGTGAACTGAGAGCGAGAGTTATAACCGATCCTGATGAATGTTTCACATGCCGGTTATTCGATCAGTCATTTCAAGTATACCAAGTAGTGATCCCCTGTAATTCGACCGTAAGTGCCCTGCACTTGGAACAACCAGTGAGGCAACGTGTAGGCGAAGACAGAAATTTTGGCTATTATTTACGAAATAGCAAAACCAAAAAAGTAATAAAAAACGTGTTTATATAATAATAATAATAATAATAAATAATAATAATAATATATAATAATAATAATAATAATAATAATAAATAATAATAATAATAATCTACCAAAGTTAATCTTTTAGTGTTGGAACTATTATGAATTCTCCTTTACACTCTTCTTACTTAGATAACATCAATACAAAGATGAAACGATGTTATTGATACCTCGATTTTTAAAACTATAAGAAAGTTGACGCCTTCGTTATACCGAAAGCATTTAGATAACAGTTATGGATTTTAAAATTCCGCCATTTTGCCTTTCCTCCATATTTCACGCGTTCAAATTTGTCACATCGGGCCCCCGGATTCTTTCAGGCTAATTTCACTTCTGCTGGACGTGTTAGATCCGTCTCCCTTCTCTCTCTCTCTCTCTCTCTCTCTCTCTCCTTTTTTTTTTTTTTTTTTTTTGTAAATCAAAATCGACCCCGCAGCTCAGTTGCAAAGAATAGAACTCAGACGAGCGAAACGAAAAAGATAGATGCTCAGCTTTCTAAGCGGTCTCCGAGTTGTTCTCTGACTGCTGGGAGATTTCGCATTCTTTAACAGCAGCAGCAGCAACAACAACAACAACAACAACAACAAACAACAACAACAACAACAACAAAAATGAAGTTTCGCGCATCGTTTTAGCTTTCGGTTCCGCGCTGACAGCGAATAATAATAATAATAAAAAAAAGAGAGACAAGAATAAATAAGGTGGGAATACGTAACCTGGCTTATTCCGCACAACTCGCAATCCCACACCACCCCCCCCCCATCATCATCATCATCATCATCAAAGCCGATCTATCAGATGTCGCTGACGAAAGAGAGCCGAGGTCGGTCTGCTGGTGTTTTTGTTCCGAAGAGTCGATTTTACTCATCACCGGCATTCTTGTGGACATTAGAGAGAGAGAGTCGGCTGCTGTGCGCGTGTGGTGGCGACAGGTTAAGGGGGGAGAATAAAAAGGATGTAAGTGAACGCTAATTGTCGGTGTGATTTATAAGTTGTTGTTGGTTAGGGCACCAGACCACCGTCTTACCGCAGCCATCGCGCGAACACCCATAAGAAGAGGCGTAAGATCGTTTATATTATTATTATTATTATTATTATTATTATTATTATTATTATTATTAAATAAATGTGAAGAAGTTTCCCCTCGCAACCTGCCATCTTCATCCTCTCTCGTCGTCGTTCCTCGGTAGTGGAAACACCGGAATCGCTGGTTGAGTCTCCGGCAATAACCGCTAGCTATCAAAACACCAGCGACTGACTTAAAGACATAACGGGATATTTTACGAGTATCGCACGGAGTGGGTCAGAGATACGGTCGCTAGTCCACGGGGCTGGAGCCAAACTCTCACGCTGCTGTCCTGCCCGTTTCCTGCGACTATTTTAATTTTTCATAACGACTTCTAACATCCTTATTCATAAAACTTCGACGAAATCGCGAGTTATGCATATGCGCCTGACATATAATGACAGAGGGGGGTCACGATTCTCGGTTCGTAAATTCTAGAGTCGTAAACGTTCGAGTGGCTTCCAGTTATTGTCAGCGATTAGAACCTAATGAATTTTTATGGAGCAAACACGAGATTATGGCGCACGGAGGGGAGAGAGAGAGAGAGAGAGATGGGGAGAGAGAGGGGGGAGAGGGAGAGAGAGTGAGAGAGAGAGATGGGGAGAGAGAGAGAAAGAGAGAGAGAGAGATATGGAGATGGTGAGAGAGAGAGAGGGGGGGAGAGAGAGAGGGGGGGAGAGGGAGAGCGAGGAGAGAGGAGATATGGAGATGGTGATGAGAGAGAGAGAGAGAGAGAGAGAGAGATGGGGAGGGAGAGAGAGAGAGAGAGAGAGAGGGGGGTGTGTGGGGCATACGCCAGGCATTAAAAAAAAAAAAAAAACGAACCATATTTCTAGATACGACCTCAGGCGGAATTTTACCGCGACAAAGGTGAGAATTCGAACCTCTTCTTGGTGTTCGCTCGAGGGACGGGTCAGTGCGTCGGTGCTACGTTTCCGCCGTGTTCGCAGAACTGTGTGGGGGGGAGGTAAGCGTGGGGACGAATCGAACTGTCAGGCGGGCCCCGCATCCGCCGGGATACTTACCTACGATCGACATCCAAGGGTAGAACGAGGAGGTTTCGCCTTCGTGCGTGGGTACGGGTGTCTGTGAACACGGATTTAAGCTCTCCGAGCCGTTTGTAGCGCACGGGCTCCTCATGTCGTTGCAGTTCCGAACTCCAGCAACCGCCGCAT
This sequence comes from Nautilus pompilius, assembly GCA_018389105.1. NCBI lineage: Eukaryota > Metazoa > Mollusca > Cephalopoda > Nautilida > Nautilidae > Nautilus > Nautilus pompilius. The sequence continues at coordinate 2,195 of JACATO010001259.1, read as the reverse complement.
TGGGATAAAACGACGGACGGTTGTTCTGTAATCCGGTACGTAAGTCATGGTTTCGCTGTTGAAGGGCCTCCATCCGACACGCATCGGCCTGATACGAACCCATGTAATATCTTGGAGATCTATAATTACTAGACGGACAAATATCTGGAATATTCAAAAAATGGTCCATGTATGCGGCGTTTTCAGCACTGTGTATCTCCTCGGCTCTCGGCGCTCCGTGGCGTAGCGGCAGGTAAGAGCTCATTTCTGTTTCAGACGACGGTTGTGCGTCTTCCAGTTGTTATTTAGAAAGGTTGAAACCATCTGTGAGAGGAAAATAATTTTAGAAGGAGAAAATCATTGAAGTAGCATCAGCCCCTGTAGCTGTGAACCGCAGATAAGCCGACACATTTCCCCGACCCACCAATCAGCGACATTGTTTTTGACCTCTGCTAACCTTCGCGAATGATAACCTATCCAGCAGTTTCCTTCCGCAAAGAAAAGCAGTCCAGCGGTCGCTTAGAGACTGAGGATAGAGGGTTTGTATTGACTTTAGAGGATCTACAGATAATATAAACAATCAAAGCCTGCCGACGCTTCTGGTAGTAACCGAATACGCCATTGTAAATATTTAGGTAAGTAAAATCGAATTCGTTTCTTTTCTATTTTTTTTTCTTCTTCTTCTTCTTCTCCCCCTCCCCTCCCTCCCCTTCCTCCCTCCCCCGGTTGTCCGGTGTTCAGCAAGCGGATCTTCGCGCTACCTCGTTCCTCGCCTCAACTTCGCCGGTTTCTGGCAGAAATTGACGACCTTGGCTTCTTTTGGTCAATCAATAAACGGATTGATGATTCCGCTTTCTCAGAATTAGCGCGCCAAAGATGTGCATCCTTGTGGTAACGATTTAAAAAGGCGGAGGAGAGCCCATCTCTCTCTCTCTCTCTCCATCTCTCTCTCTCTCTCCACCTCTCTCCATCCCTCTATCTGTAGTTACATCATCTCTCTCCATCTCTCTCTCTCTCTCTCTCTCTCCTCTCCTCTCTCTCTCTCCATCTCTCCATCTCTCTCTCTCTCTCTCTCTCCATCTCTCCATCTTCTCCTCTCTCTCTCTCTCTCTCTCTCTCTCTCTTCTCTCTCTCTCCTCTCTCCTCTCTCTCTCTCATTCATTCTCCATCTGTCCATCCGTCTCTTCCTCTTCTTCCCGTACTGCCTCTTACTCAGACTGACAGTAAACATTTAGAAATTAAATATTTACCACAGGTGACAGTAAGATTTAAAAAAAACAAAGCACACAGACAACCTGCTTATTTCTCTCTAGTAAAATAAAGAGCTAACCACAGGGAAAAAAGTGAATAAATTAAAATTGCCTTTATGTGTTTTTCTTCTTCAAAGCTGATGTTAATTTCAACACCCCGCCAACAAGTCAATCATATCATTCTGATGTAGAAAACAGATATGGCAGCGTTTTATTTCTAGTATTATTATTATTATTATTATTATTATTATTATTATTATTATTATTATTATTATTATTATTATTATTATATTATTATTATTATTTATTATTACTTTTGTCATGATTAATGATTACTAGCTCTCTAAATATTACTTAATATTTGTAAAAGTCAATAGGCATCTATATATATAGATGCTGTATTCAAACAAAGAAAACAATACATGTAACAAAAATGCAGCAACTATTTATTATACTGAAGAAGATGTTGAAAGCATCGTTACTTCAGAAGAGAAAATCGAATTATTCAATTTTGGATTTTCATAAGCAGGTGGTTTTGTCTGTTTTTGTTTTTTTTTCCCCGTAGATTCACGTTAATGCGAAAACCCATTTAATGATATCCAGCTACGTATTTAGATTTATGGGATAAAACGGAAAAGAGAGAAAGGATTTAAGAGATAATGGAATCGAGAGAAAGAAAGAAGCAACAGAGAAGACGGAAAAGTGAGGAAATCATAGAGTCCACCACCCCACCAAACCCCCCCCCCTCCCAGGACTCTGATATTAGTAAATGTGGATTTCAGTGGCGTGGAGATAAGACAGACGGACAGACAGACAGACAGACAGACAGACGGTCATGTGCGAGATTCTTCTTGTTTGAGATCGCATGTTAGAAGTTTTGCTTAATCTATATTTAAGAGGCGATAAGTATAAATATACACCAGTCAAGAAAATGTTGCATGCAAATTAAAAGTGAAAGTGAAATGA
>JACATO010001258.1:0-34960 GCA_018389105.1 Nautilus pompilius | reverse complement strand
GGTTTGTGGGGCTGTTTGCTTTCAGATAAGGTAGTTTTTTTGGGGGGGGTGACAATATGTGATGGAATACAAAAAATAAAGTTTAAATGAAGGAATAGAAAGGGAAAATCATAAGAGAGCACAAAATAATAGATAGTAAATGAGAAAATAACGAGAGACGTTACTACAGAGAGAGGGGGAGAGAAATATGACGTCAGTACACAGAGAGGGGAGAGAAATATGACGTCAGTACAGAAAGGAAGAGAGATATGACGTCAGTACACAGAGAGGGGAGAGAGATATGACGTCAGTACAGAGAGAGGGGGAGAGAAATATGACGTCAGTACAGAGAGGAAGAGAGATATGACGTCAGTACAGAGAGGAAGAGAGATATGACGTCAGTACACAGAGAGGGAGACAGATATGACGTCAGTACAGAGAGAGGGGGAGAGAAATATGACGTCAGTACACAGAGAGGGGAGACAGATATGACGTCAGTACAGAGAGAGGGGGAGAGAAATATGACGTCAGTACACAGAGAGGGGAGAGAGATATGACGTCAGTACAAAGAAAGGGGAGAGAGAAATATGACGTCAGTAAGAGAGATATGACGTCAGTACAGAGAGGGGAGAGAGATATGACGTCAGTACAGAGAGGGGAGAGAGATATGACGTCAGTTGCTGATTTCATTCCGAATAATGGTAAAATGTTATTCAAAACAATGAATGACACCAAGGACAAAAATTTCATTGTTAAAATTCTCCAATTGGAATGAATGTCAGTTTATCAATTCAACGGCTCTGAAAAATTATATCAACACGTGCAGCCAGTTGTTCAGTAAATTGCCAAGAATCAGGTTTCACAGTCTCCAGGCAAACAATGTGGTGATGATAACGACTTAGCTGAGTTCGCCGAAGTCCGTTATCCGTGAGGACGAATTATAAACTTTGGCCAGGAGAGAAGATCTAGAAAGGCATCTCCAAAAAAGTAAATAAATAATTGTTTTAATATCAAAGCGTAGCTTTCAAAAGGAAATAATAATTTATTTGACCAAGGCGTAGTTCCCAGACTCCTAAACTGAGCTGCTGATGAGGCCGGCGCATAGAAATGTTCAGCGGTGCGCGACTAATGGTTCGAACACGCTCGGGACCTGGCCGTAGTCTGGTTCATGCATGGTCATTGAGTTTTTCAGGATTCGGCCGTCCGAGGTAATGACCACTGCTGGCGGTTCATTAGGCAGACGAGACCGCGCCACGTGCAGTGCCTACTGATGGCGACTAGTCGGTGCGTTCTCCATCTGTTGAGTACACGGCCAGGAATAATGGCTGGCCAGTCTGAACACTGGCCGACAGAGGTCTCAGGCAAAGATTGCGGCCAATAGAAAGGTCAGTTACAAACGGTGCTGTGACCTTTGCAGCCATATCATGCAATCTGCTAAAGGCAGTGAATTAAAGATCTTCTGATATTTGTTACCGAACAGAAAATCAGTTAAACAACTGCGTGTCCATTGTCTGCGCCTCAGTGAGTGGGAAAACAGTTGGCGACCTCTTTTGTTACTGATGTTTCCACCTACGATTTAACCCTCTCCCCTTCACAACGCCATTTGAAGCCAATTTTGTAAATAATACCAACGATTACCATCTGAGCTCAAAACAAACATGTTATAACTACTTCATATCCTTTTTTTTTTAGTAAGGCAGTCTAGGAAGTAACGCATTTAGTTAATTATATTTTATAGGGGTCTGATCGTGTGACAGGTACTTCTGGCACAGAAACTAAATCATACAAAGCTCTGAGACGTCAGGGACTCTTCGGAAGACCCCAGCAGTGCACGCACCTGTCGACGAAGTTGTCCCTCCCACACGCATTTTTTTTTTTTTTTTTTAAATTAATCATTCAGATGATCGTCAGAAATAAATGAAGGTAGGCAACCAACCCGGTTTCTTCTTCTGTAATCTGCCGATCTGTTTTTCATTTCTTTTACCAATCGCAGCTGATCCGTCTTAATTCTCTCTCTCTCTCTCTCTCTCTCTCTCTCTCTCTCCTCAAGAAAAATGTTTGCTAAAGATTCCATCAGATCACCCCCTGAAGCGAGGAGCCTATCAATGGGTTGGATTCTATTAGTTGTTTTTTTTTTATGAGTCCCTAAATTCTTTAAATATAAAAACTTCGAATAAAATGAGGCAAGCCGTCTGATAGCAAAGGCCACCTCATATTTTCGATGGTCCTTTTAGATGATAACTCAGCGTTGGAAGGGAGACAATTTGGTTGCCGATTACTTCCTAGCAAGATGGATTCCTCTGGTGTTCATGTGATTATGAAAACGGAAACAGCAGTTTGTGGGGAAAGAATGCTGCTCGAGTTAAAACCACATTAACCCTAACTCGTCTAACAATTGATTCCATTTCATTTATTAACTCGTATTGATACTTGCACTATGTTAAGCAGAACAAAGTGCAAAAGGGGGTGTATCTAAACATGAGGACCCCCCAAACAATTCTTCTGTACGATAGCAACTAAGTATAAATACAACGGTTCTCTACGGATCAATGTGTCGTTTTCTTTCTCTCTTTTTGGTGTTAACCCTTTGTGGTAGTGTAACTGAAAGACTGTTGCCGTTTTTATTACTTCAGGTTTACTCAACAGCGCACGTATGGCAAACATCTACACCAGCCGGCATTGTGAGCCTCGTTATCGATCAGGTCTGAGTGCCGACCCGGCGAAGGCCATAAGAAGATGGAGATGCTCGAATGAAAGCATCACTCCGAAAACCCGCGAAAATGTAAGTTACCTTTAGAATGCATTTCTAAAAAGGGTGGCAGCCTTCGTAACAAAAGGCACCGCTGGATTTACGGGAGGGCCGTTAAATGAGAAACAAACACGGGGCGCTGTTGGAGAAGGGCCCCCGTCCACCGCGGGGGGGGGGGGCTGGCTTCGGCAAATATGGACACGCGGTTCGGGGGGAGCCGACGTGACGGGAACAAAGGCGGCGCTGCGAGCCCCGCCCTTCCCGAACGCGGTCCGACGCGCCACCTGGCGGTGGAGACGGCGTGTGACCGAGACAGGCCGGGCGGCGGCCGTTGCACAATACCGCCTCGCTGGCGGTAAAACCGCTAATTGGCCCCGGAATCGATATTCCACCGAACTTGTAGGGGTTAGGGGGGGGGTGATAGAAGCGGTTTTCATTGTGATGCGATTTTCAGACGCGTGCGCACGCGCACAGATTCTTTCTTCGAGCGCGCAGAAATTTGTTCGCCCGTAATCGAACCCTTTACCTGCGTCGTTAATTCCGAGCGCGTGAGGATAGCGGCTTTCAGCGGCCGTCTGGAAATGTTGGTAATGGAGAAGTGGCGGGGGCGACTCTGTTCAAAACAACAACAGACGATTAATTTACCTTCCCGATGTCTGTACGCGTACATTCGCGTAGTCTGACTCAGCGGTGGAATACCAACCCCCCCCCGGCCCTCTCCCGGTGTATCGTCTGCTCAAAGAAAACCCGAGCATAGGAGATACTTTGTCTGTCTGTCTACCAGCGCCATAACCCAAACCGTTTTACAAACTCTTCTGTTGGGTGGGAAATATATATATATAGAGAGAAAGGGTCCCTACATTATCGGTCACAACCGAGGGGCGGCTAATTACGACTTCATCGAAGAAGTTCTTACGCCAGCCCTCTTTTCCGGAGGAGGGAGGGAGCTCCGACGATTCGGTGGCGAATATTACCGAGCCGGGAATCGAACTCGGGCCTTCATTGGCTGGCGGAGCTACTCAACTAACCACTAAGTCACCGCGCCTCCCTCGGTTGTTAGAAAATTTAGTTGCAAAGTTCCGGGACCGGACGTTGAAAGAGTCAAAATATGTCCCCCTTTTCACTGTGCTCGATGGATCATTTCATTGGTGAGTCCACAACTATAAACCATCACCTCTCGTACCGTAGCGCGAACAAGTATCAGGCGCCCGCTGTCACTTCCATCAATGATACTGATGCCTTAGCATTTGTTCAAGTTTATAATTTGGATGCTGTGTCCGCTCGAAGGCCAGCGTTAAAGACTTCGGAGAGCTCTCCAGCTGCCACTCGGGCGGAGACCCGTTTGTTTGGTGACGTCACCAGAACGTCACACAGTCGCGTTCGTCACTGAAGAAACATGGAAGGGCGGTGTGAAATCTCATCTGATGAGAAACGACGAGACGAGAAAACGGCGTGAACAGCTGGCAAGGTGAAAAAACTGCGAACGAATGTGATATTATGGGGAGAGTTTGAAGTAATTACAGACAGAGAATGCAGACGGATGTCACTTGTTATTTCATTTGTCGTTCTGTTTTTCGCACGGAGCAAGATGATCTTCAGTCCGTCCATTGCGTGTAGATCTGCCAGAATCACGTGGTATCCGGTTCGGGGTGTCCTTGGCCGAATACAGCCGGCCTGATTGAGGGGAACCGCACTACCAGGGAGATAAGTCACGTGGACCACTCAGGTAGAGACGAAAAGAGAAAGCGGCACCAGTGGTTTGGAAGAGGATATTGGGGAATGGAAAGAACCCGCAATATTATTATTATTTTATTATTATTATTATTATTATTATTATTATTATTATTATTATTATTATTATTCTGTATCTCCCAAAGCAAAATTAATGCTAAGTTCATCAAAGAGGTCTGGGCGATATTCATGCTGATATCACTCCGCCTACTAATTCCTTGTACTTGCTTTTCTATTTAAAGTTTTTTTGATGCTTTAATTAAAGTGATTCCCGAACCCGTTTGTTTGTGTTTTATTTTCTCTTGAAGCAAAAAACAAAAAGAGTATATTTTTACTTGATCTTAGCAAAATAAATAAATAAATAATAACCGAGGTTTTAGTTTTTAAACAAAGGAGATGGATGTGTGCGCGTCGGTAAATAATAACGAAGGAGAGGCGGAAATCGGCCAATATGGACACCGAGGGCCGAACCCAGACGTGGTGATAATGTACGGAATCGAAAACGTACATAAAATTAGGTACCCACAAAACAAAGGGACTAAGCGCTCGAGAGGTCAAAACGGGGACCTTAAATCAGAAACTGGCGAGAAGTGAAAATCCAGAAAATCGCTAGGTATATTCCGCACCGGAAGTCCGATGATCGACGCGCCGACCAACCTGTTAATTATTTTATTAGTTTTTTTTTTTAAAATGAAACTCCTTCGACCGATAAACAGAAGCTCTCGCGGTGCCCCTTTCCGCGAGCGTCACCCCTGGCCGACCAGACACACTGCCGGGTAACGGTTGACCGCGGCGAGCCAGGAGAAAGATGGAGAGGGGAAACCGAAGAACTCGTCGCAGAAATCCGCGCACGGTCGAGTTTCGGTCGGTGCGGCCCGCGGGCCGTTGTATCGAAGCTGAAGACTAATAAGGAGAATCGAAACCGTCCGCGGTCGTCTTACAGTCAGATCGTCTTGTCTATTCAAGTATCGTGTAAGCAGAGCTGGCGATCAGGTGGAATTTAATTGTAATGGGGAGCAGGGGGGGTCTGTTTCACATTAAAGCTGCCAACTTCGCGTAGTTAAAGGAACGAGTGGATTGGATTAATTCTCAGGAAGATCGGATTTTAAGAAAATATAACCCGCGGATAACATAATACTAATGATAATATGTACAGACAGTTTAAACTGCTAGCATTTATTATTCTTTTCGCCTTAGGATAATTACTACAAAGCAAGAGTATTCTACCGTGTTAAGCTCCAAGGTCGCTGCGGTACACAGCGCATGCGCCGTGACTTCCGGGTAGGCTTGATGTCATTTTCCGCCGGATGGGCAACCTTCAGACTGGCGATTACTGGATTTACGGTCGTGCTGCGCACGTGGCCGGAATTAGATGTTCTTTAGGAAGCACCATAAATAATCCCTGCACGGTTATCTCTCTTGGACTTTTGAGCGCCTTACCAATTTTTATCTTTTTAAATGGCTAACTAACAATTGATGTTGTCCTTCACTTATATATCTATTTTCGGTTGTTTTAGTGCGAATGACTTCTGGCTGAAAGGTGTTGATTATTACACCCGAGCGGGTTAGTAACATTTGTAATATATTAAAAATTTATTATTATTTTTTTTAACTTTGCAGAAAATTGGGGACGGTAACTCTTCAGTTGGGATTAATAATAAAAATACTGTATTTTCACTTTATAGATTTTAAAAGGGAGATAAGACGCTGCTTGGTTAATGTCCAGTAAGTTCTATAAGATTTAATCAAGTTTATTTCATCATGTTAAACTTTAAAGTAAAATTCGTATTTCAACGCAGTCAATGGGCGAATGAAGGACTATTAGGGAAATAGGCACAAACTGTGTTTTTAAAATAATTTGCTACCTGGATCTATTCGGAGTGAAAGCTAAGGGGATGGTCGTTTATTTACAAACCGATGGACGCGCAGAGAAACATACGGTGTTGTTCTAATGAGATACCTCGTCTATGGTATGTAACTTGTCTCGTGCTGATCCCCTAGTAAAATCGCAATTCTCCGCCATATGCCACAGGAAGTGCAAACTTCCCGGAGAATGTGAGTTGTCTATATAAGTTTCTCAACTTGTTTATCGACAAAAGAAGGGAGCAACTCTTCTCGAGAAGACACCGAGCTGAGTCCCGGGATAGGAGTTAGGAAGCAGGTCCTGGGAGTTTCGCGTATTTTATACCCCATGGGAGATTTTCGATCACGACGAAACAAAAGCGAAACCGCAGGCTGTTCATAAGCTAAGATATTTCACTCGGCAGAGTTTTGATGCAGAAACAATTCTTAGCTAAGTAATCTATGATAGGTCCTTTAGGATCTCTCTTCAGTAAATGCTAAAATAAAACCGTCAGGATCTACATTCGTAGTGAGGTAAGGCATGTTGCAGAAAAAGGGTTGTGAGGTGCACATCATACTACTTCGGTCCCCGGCACTTGACAGTTTGAAACTTCACCATTTGATCTCCTCTCCGACGTCTGGAATTTAAATAGACCGGCAATAACTCTTGTAAGCAATGCAACTGGATTATCCCGAGAAAACATCTCAGATTTCCCTTAGTCGATATAAGTCATGTGATTGAAATGTGCTCTTATACAACGAAACCAAAACTTCGTTCGATTTTTTACTGTTTGATTATTTCTAGAATCTGTTTCTTCATCTCATCAGCAACCGCATCATCAATGAAAGTTTTGACTATTCAATTAATTAACCTTCATTATTCCATTGAAGGAGAAGATTTTGATAAGGAAAAAGAAAATTATTAAAATATTATATAAGTATTAGCGAGAAAAATAACCTAAATAAAATCAGCTAAAATATATTGTCTTAAGTTTCCAAAAGCAGAGAAACAGATGTAGAGAGTGAGAAATATATATTATATATACTAAAAAGAGAAAGAAGGAGAAAAATATGGATGTGTCGATATATATATATATAAGACAGAAAGATATCGAGATCGAGATTCGTTATTCTTGGATAAGAGCTGAAAGAGCGGTGACGTCAGGTGCGTCCAACCCAACTAGAACTAAGTTTAGCAGGTAATTGAGAAACTCGAGCCAGGTAAATAAAGGGGAAGGAGTCTCCATTCTTCGTTTTAAATCAAAATTGTGATCAAATGTTATTGCTCAGTTCGTTTCAAAAATGGCTTCTCTTTGACGATAATTCGAGCTCTAGAAACGATTAGATTCCGTCTGACTTGTCTTATTTCCCTATTAATTGTTCTTTTCCTAACAACATTGCGGAACGGAATTGCCATATTTTGTTCCCATCACACATCTTCCGGTGGCTGAGACGTTTAATGTACACTGTTATTGATCTTCCGGTGGCTGAGACGTTTAATGTACACTGTATTGTGTATGTGTGTGTGTGTGTGTGTGTGCATATATATATATATATATATATATAACATCCTGTATCTACGACACCTTCGACGTGGTCAGCGAAAAGTTAACCGAATGCAGAGTTTATTCCTGCTGTCCATTTTAATGCGATTATTTAACCAGTGGCTGGGCTTGATGGTGGCGCCCTCTCGCGGTGCTGTGTGGAAGGCGAGACAAAAGCATTTACCGCAATCATATACTCTCCCCGTTAAACTGATCTTTACTGATCAACATAACCCGCCTCATTAGCAGCAGCCCTATTCCAATGATCTACTAGTCCCCGCAGTGACTTCTTGGTAGCTCAGGTAAGAAGGATGATATATATATATATATCAGAAATATAGAGAAACAAGAAATGCCCACCTTTCCCGAAGTTCGGGACATAGTTTCTCATGAACATCCGCTCACAAGACGTTTGGTAACCGAAATGAGCCAAGAGTTCGGCATGGATGGCACTGCCACTCATCAGAGATCACGGCGACTTCCGGTGACTACACTGAACAAAAGAAAAAGATGGACCGGAAAAGAATATATAAAGGAGGTGGGTGGATGCTACTCCAGGACACCAATCTCTCACACTAACTGAATTATAGAAAAGACATTCTAATTATGCCAACACATCCACCTGAACTCTCGACCCGGCATGGATGCTACAGGCCACAGAAGAAAGATGGATTTGTTTGATGAACAGATAAATGAGATCAAAGAAAAAATGTCCAACGCGTATATTTAGCAAATAAAATTGGCGGTAGATTCGCCTAAGTCGTCCATTAGTAGGCATGTCTAAATATGGCATTTGGAACACAAACAAGCTCACTCGATCACGAAAAGTATGCCACTGGATCTAATAAAAATGAAATGTCTCTCCAACAAAGTAAGTATTTCCAGAAACACAAAAACGAGCAGAGAGGATACCATTTCCAGAGGGCCGTGGATAAACATTATATGGCTCTGGGAGCAGGCTGTACACGGAGATCTTAGAGGAAAAACAGGATCATTGATATTTGCTGCTCAAGTTCACCAAAGACAATACTGAGGAGGAAGGTCGGACCAAAATGCAGATGTGTTGCGAAGCTTCAGAAAAAATACGACATGTACAGTATCTAGAGAACGTGGCTTGACACAGAACCTGTCACTAGATATATCCATTGGACCGGCTGCAAAAACTGTCGTGTCGGTGTTTGATCCCTCTTAAATCATCGGAAACAAAAAGGGGCCGCGATTACATGGGACCCGCTGGTTGAAAACAAGTGACGGACCTCGACGGTCACCGGAACCGGAGGAGAATCGATGAACAGAAATGTCAGGGTCGCAGAGCTTCCCTCACGTTCAGAAAGGGTTAAGTGGTCGGCAGGCAGGGATCTCTCTCGGGTATCCACAACTATGTGAAGAACGACAAAAATATGAAAGTAATAAAACAATAGAATTGTTGGTAATAATAACAATTAAATAATATAAATATTACTAATAATTACCCTCAGATATATAACATCTTTTAGTATTCCTCGAATGAAGGAGCCCGGTGTTACTACAGGTAACAACACAAGGAGAGGGATAATAAATACAGGTAGCCGGCTCTGTCATAGAACATTTTCAGGAATATACCTATTAACTAGCGGAGTATCTAACCGGCAAGTGCGCGTAGCACTGATGGTATAAGTTAACTTAGAGTCGTGTTGATAAACATTTCTCCCTCCTATAGGACCGTGCGAAATCATGACCTTTCTAGCGCTTAAATCAAATCAAAACAGATGTTTTAGTAATCTAGAGTTCTCAGTTATCCAGACACCATTTGAGTAATGTCTGTTCTTCATATGAATAGCACTGAAGGCGGGCTAGGAAATGAGCATCTAGCTGTGGATTGCACGTTTACGTCCACAGACGACACCCACACAGTACGCACACAGACACTAACACACATACACATGCAGACATCCGCGCATACGCACACAGATCACACACACACACACACACACACACACACACACACACACACACACCACACACACACACGTATACACAGAGACATACACGTATACACAGAGAATACACGGATACACACACAGACAGATACACACGTATACACACAGACATCCACGAATACACACAGATACACCCAGACATACACGAATATACACAGATACACACACACAGAATACAGAATATACACAGATACACACACACAGAGAGACTCATACACAGAGAGAGAGAGACACACACACACACGCACACACACACACACACACACACAGACACACAGTATACACAGAGACATACACAGATACACACACAACACACACACACACAGACAGATACACACACACAAACACACGTATATACACACACACACACATTATCAAAAATGCTACAAAAAGTAGAGATTTCCGTGTACAAGCTGTTTACCAGACGCTGTTTGAGCGGAATTGTGGCTCAGCGTCTCTGAGCGCTCCCTTTTCCAGCAGTCGGGGTCTGACCCCTTAATTAAAATTCCTCTTCTACACCCATTGTAGGTAGGGAATTCACGTATATCTGCAGCCCCGTGAGGGGTCCTGCCTGACGGATTCCTTCGGAGTTGCCACTAAGCGACGACCTTAGGTTCTCGCCCCCCCCTCCGATAGTCGGACCCCCACCCACCGACCCTCGAGTTTTTACCGTTTTTTTAGGGTTTATTTTTTAAATAAAATTGGAAGGAAAAAAATTATGCAAAGTTAAAAACTAATTCGCGTGGATTCTCGAGACTGGAAGCCGACCTAGATGGCAGCTCAGTAGCGTGTTCGTGCAGAGTTACCTACCGCTTTTCTTTCGTTTTACATAATTTCCCGTTAATTTAATCCCCTATTACATATACAGTCCTAATTCTTCTCCCCCCCCGCCCACCATTTCATTGTCACCGTCTGTTTATTTGTTTTCGTTCCGTTTACTTTCACATTCGGACTTTTCACGATCGCCTTTTGTATCCTATTTCCTGTAACCGGACAACGGACGAAGGCGATGTCGCCTCTGCATCTCCCTCTCGGCTTTTAGAAAAACATAATATTCAGCCCCTAAAAATAAATGTGCACATAAACAACTTTGGGTTTTATTCACCGCTGACATTTTGTTTATAAAATATTTTAAATAAAAACTCTGGGGGGGAGGAGGAGGAGGAGGTGTGGAGAGTATAAGATTTTTACGGAAATCGGTGATGGTTTTCTGAGGTCTGTGTCCTGCGTGTGGCGCTGGTAGCCGAATCGTCACAATAGAACCCCGACCCCTGATCGCGTTACTTCGACCTTCTAAGTTATCCCGAAATCCCGGTCTCGTTCTCGAGGGTGGAAACTGCGAACAATCTCCGTCGTCTCCTTTTCCAAGTTAGCGGGCGAACAAGCGGATCCATTGGTCGGTTTCCCCCACCCGACCTCTCCTGTTTCGCGTCGCATCTTCTGCTACATTCCTCAGATTATGGGGAAGGCGGAAAAAAATGCAAAATAATGGCGAATCGGTGGGGAATTATCGACGACAGTCAGCTTGGGAGGGCTGCGGCGCCAGGGCTTGGTTGGTGGGGGGGGGGAGATAACTGTGACGAGACAACTCGCGGCGGATTTTCGGCAGATGCGACCGTGTTGAGTAATGGCGTCATCAGACTGAACGAGAAGGGTGGAACCCGCCATTCATCGCTATAGCTATTGTTTATTTTAAAATAGTTATCAATTTGACAAAAACTAGATACCTAAACTTTAAACTCTTCTTCCCATCGCCTCTTGTTTCCGTGACCCTGGTTATTCTACCCACAGAACACGTTCACACACCATCTCACCAGCAGGCGGCTTTCAGCACGTGTAGTTTTAAAAAATCGAATACTCCCCGAAACTATGTTCATATTACAAGCACATGTGACTAACAAGGTCAGCTGATCCACTATTCTCCTTAGAGAGCTGTTTTCGATTAGTGTAGAAATATTTAGAAATAAATAAATACGCTAATTAGCTCCCCTGATTACCTGCGGCCGCGGTTAATAGAGACAGCTAATACATTTTTGATGTGCTCTTTTAAGTTAGAGCGTACATATTTGAATTAGAAAATGCTTTATTATACATACATTATTATATTTATTATTATTATACATCAGTGTTATTTTGGACATTCAATCAAGACATTTGTTAATAAGCATTCGGTTAAGACATGTTTAGAAAATTAAGTGGTTTACCGTATATAATTATATATGGCACGCACTTGCCCTATTTTAGTACTACTTACTGTGTATAATAAGAAAGAAAAAAATATTTAGGATAATAATCTGTACCAGAGTTTGAGTCACTAGATTTAGGAGTTAATATTACTCCTTTCTGATAAGCATTTCTACTAAACTTATCTGTACCAAAGTATAAAGCAAAATACACAGTGTACGAGGAATATCGAAAAAGTATCCGACCTTAGGCTGGGAAAAAAAATTACGTACTTGGTGGGGTTCAATTGCTGATCCGCTTCGAAGTGGGCCCCTTGTGCCTCCACACACTTAGCCTAGCGATCCTTCCACTGTTCGAAGCCGTCTGGAATGCTTCTTCCGGAATGGCTCTCAGCTCCGCCGTCGCATTCCGAATGATGTCCCCTCGGCTCTCAAAGAAGGAGCCTTTCAGTGGCATCTTCATTTTTGGGAACAACCAGTAGTACTCCTTTGTAACTGTTTGTCCTTTTGGTGCGTATTTGTGATGCACGATGCCTCGGTAGTCGAAGAAAACAGTAAGCATCCCCTTGATTTTCCTCCGGACTTGACGTGCTTTTTTGGGCCTTGGTGACATTGGGTGCTTCCACTGTGACGACTGAGCTTTGGTTTCCGGGCCGTACCCGTACACCCAGGTCTCATCTCCAGTTATCCCGGTATTCTGGAACTCAGGATCCCTGTTGGCAGTATCCAGCAGGTCCTGCGCAACCTCAAGACGGAGTTGTTGTTGTTGTTCCTGAGAAAGCAGCTCAGGCACAAATTTCGCTGCCACTCTGCGCGAGCCCAAATCCTCCTTTAAAATTGCATGTGCGGAGTCTTTACCGATCCCAGCCCCGTCACCAATTTCCCGCACCGTCAAACGACGATCCTCCATTATCATGGTCCGCACTTCCTCGATAACAACTGCATTGCGGCTTGATGACGGCCTCCCTGAACGCTGGTCACTCTCCACCGATGTGCGACCATCTTTGAACCTATTGTACCATTCTTTTATTTGGGTAACACCCACGTCATTGTCACCAAAAGCCTGTAGAATTTTGTGTATTGTTTCCGCTTGGGTATCTCCAAGCTTTTGGCAAAACTTGATGTAGGATCGTTGCTCCACACGTTCCGTCATCACGGGCGACATGAAAATACGACGAGTAAATGGTACAGCATCTCACACGATACCTACCTAACAGCGACTGACGCATCGAACAAGCCCGCCAGAAACCACGCATGCGCATGACGACATGCGGCTCCACTATGCACACTTTTGCATCCCTAACATCATTACTTTCCACGGGAAAAAAAAAACAAAGTCGGATACTTTTTCGACAGACCTCGTATATAAGAGAAAACAAAAGGAATTTAACCTTAGGTATATTTTATATGCTAAGAAACTGCCAAAGCGAACATTTTAGTTAACTTCTTGCATTAGATATCCATTCGTTGTCATCTCTTTTTAGTCTTTTCATCCCCCTCCTTTTTTTTCCCTCCAATCTTTCTTCCCGTCTATTGCTTTTATCCCAACTCCGTTTCCTTCGTTCATCTATCTTTTCTCCTCCATCGATATCCTCGCTTCCTCAACTATCGCCGGGCAATCATATGACTCGCGTGCCTCTGACATCGAGCCAACAAAGATACAACCTGATTGGTCGGAACCGTTTCCCGAGGAAGCCAATCCAGCCTTTTGACACGGAGGAGTTATGAAAACACGCGCCAATCTAAAGTTAAGTAAATGGCGGTCGCATTAATAAAGAAAATTGATTAATTAATGCTCCCGTTTATTGACTTTGATAATATGGCAGAATGATTTATTTAGGCACCGGAATTAAGTAATCTCTCGGCAGACTTTCTTGGGTTTCGAGAAACCACAGCACGCAGTCATCACGCGCAGACGCTGTTCGGTTGTGACTGCAGGAGACATGGCGGATGTGTAATTTCGCTACTGCAATCGATGCTCAAAGAGACGGGGATTTGCTGAAGATTATAAGAAGACAATTACACGCTCAATGTTCCCGATAAGAGTCTTGTATACTCCATCATTAATAGCTACTATCCAGTACGGAAACACTATCAGTGCACATTTAATGTCGGGTAAATGCCCCGTCAATCTGTTGTTTTCAAAATTCCTTTTTCCAGTCATTGGAAAACGAGGTACAGTTAGGGAGGTAGGAGACCATTACACCCGGCTAAGGAGCAGTATTAGTGCCCTTCTATCTGATGGCCGCAAAGTGGAATAATTCATCCGACGTCTTTTTTCTTAATGTAAAGTGCCCATGAAAGAGTTGTCCCCCGCCGGCTCGTTTTCCTGCCACTAGGGAATGGTTGCCATGCTTTCAAAAATGTTTAATCATGAAGGTATATTAAAAAGAAACAGAGAGAGAGAGAGAGAAAGAAGAGAGAGAGAAAGACAGAGAGAGATGAGAAGCGAGAGAGAGCGAGAGAGGAGAGAGAGAGAGAGAGAGAGAGGAGATGAAGAAGATGAGAATGAGAGAGAGAAGAGAGAGAGCGAGAGAGAAGAGAGAGAGATGAGTGAAGAGAGAGAGAGAGAGAGAGAGAGAGAGAGGAGAGAGATAGAGAGAGAGAGCGAAGAGAAGAGAGAGAGAGAGAGAGCGAGAGAGCGAGAGTAAGAGAGAAGAGAGAGAGATAGAGGATGAAGAGAGAGAGAGAGAGAGAGAGATAGAGCGAGAGACTAGAGAGAGAGAGAGAGAGAGAGAGAGATGAGAGAGAGAGAGAGAGAGAGATAGAGGAGAGATAGCTCAGAGAGAGAGAGACTTTGTAATGGATGTGAAATTTGCCAAAAAATGTCTTATTCTTTAGTCTGCAGGTTGAAGTTTATTATGAACACATTTTTGATGTCGCACGTCGATAAATTTATGAGCAACAAAAATTTATATAATTCTACAGGTATCATCGGTATTAAGATATTTATATACCGAATTTAACGGTCAGAAAATCTAGGGGAAAACCGGGTAATTCCTGAAAACCGAAAATCTAAGGTTGCCGTAAATAAAGCGTGTAATATATGGGGAACTGCAGAACGACAAAGAAGAAAACGATCGCATTACTCAGAGGCAGCCTCGAAACTCTGGCAGTCGGAAGGAAATAGGATAAACAAAAGGGTTGGAAGTATTTTTTTTAAGGGACAGAGGAGCCTAGTGCAGAAACCTCACTGTATTTCATAATCATCGCACCAATCGCAAAGTGAGGTGGAAGAAAAATAGCTCGCAATCCTTTGAAAGTTTACGAGGGATTGAACGTAAAAGTTGGGGGGGGTTCGTCGATGACCAACGGTTTGGTGCCCGATACCGTTGCCGAGGTGCTGAGAGTTAAGAAGCACATCGTTCGGTTTCTACAGTGATTTTCGACTAAAAGCTGACTCTTCTGCTTCCAGAAAGCAGAAAACAAATAAATTCTAAATAATAAATATACACGCGCGCAAATATATTTGTCCGAGTGAAATTTTCAATTATCGCTGATTATTTTTCCAGTGTGGTGCTATCAACTTCACCGTGTCGAGTTACCGTCCTTCCCAGCCATACTAGCAGCGCCACTCTCTAGCACCATTGATAACCAATATCGCGAGGCCGTTTCGGAGGAAGTAAAGCGCTTCCGGTGTAACGAGAGAAAATACACCAGCGATAAAATCACCCGGAGGTTCTGTTCTTCCTGTAAATGGAATTGCTCTCAAAGTTGCAAACTATATTAACCGGCGTAAAAGTTTCGCACGATTGGCTTCGAATTAACGGGGACCGACCGGCTGCTGCTGCTGCTGCTGCTGCTACTCCTTCTTCTTCCTCTTCTCCGTCGTCCGGCGCGTTGGCACGGATCGTATTACAGAAGCACCGCCGACAACTGGACTAGTGTAGCGTGCGAAATTAGCAGTTATCAGATTGACGCTACATGACTGGTGGCCACGGTGTATTGTTCTCGGCGAATCCCACCGCTACCGCTTAATGAATTTCATACTCGTAAACATGGCTCTCAAACTAATACCCATATCTACAGTCTCTCTCTCTCTCTCTCTCTCTCTCTCTTCTCTCTCTCTCTCTCATCTCTCTCATTCATCTCTCATCTCTCTCTCTCTCTCTCTCTTCTCTCTCTCTCTCTCTCTCTCTCTCTCTCTCTCTCTCTCTCTCTCTCTCTCTCCATCTCTCTCTCTCTCTCTCTCTCTCTCTCTCTCTTCATCTCTCTCTCTTCATCTCCATCTCTCTCTCTCTCTCCATCTCTCTCTCTCTCTCTCACAATTTAATTTTGATTTATATTTTTTTTAAAAAACAATAATTCTTTCGTTCCTCAATTTAAAAGCTCGTGACACTTGAAAACGTTACAGCGTCCATGGCTTTGGAAGAATTCAAAAGAGTCAAACAAACGAAAAGGAGGGAGGTGTTGGCGAAGATTTACCAGGAATGATTTGGTCCCCGCCGCGTTTAATCCATCTCTGGTTCTATCCGGACCGAGCTCAAATTCCTCCACAGTAAAATGTAGGTGTCAGAACTGGTTTATTCTGGCACACCACGCGTCACAAGTACATCAGATGGTGGAGACGTCTGGTGTCTTTAAGAGGCGGGGAAGTCAAGATGGGGTTTGGAGAAGAGGAAACTCTAATAAAGATCATTTTTATGCTCATTTCTACCCTCCACGTTTATACTTTACAACCCGCGCCCTACCACCCAAAGTGAGCTATAATTAATTACAGGTAAATTACCGTTCGGGAAACAACTCGCTTTATTTGCATGAGGCAGCGCACCTGTTGAAAATATCAAACCAAACACGAAACAGGTGTTATTTTTCCCGAAAAATCCACGTTTCTGTCGGTTGACCTCTGCCAAGACTTCAATGTCTCTGTTTCAATCTTTTGGCACTCATCAGCAGGCAACTCCAAACCAACCGGGGATCGAACCCACAAGCCTTTGGTTCAGAAGCGAACTGGGTACGAGCTGGACATACTTGCGTCCGCTGTTGAAATGTAAAGATCGTTTCTCTGAAACATAACTTACGCCAGACTCGCATTACATCTTTTCCTTTTGTTGGACTCTCGACGGTCGACTGCATTTGCACTAGATATTGGGCTCCCACTTCTGGGACAACGTTCTTACCACTAATGTCAATGAGTAGAAGAACCTTGGGGGGGAAGTCGGGTCTGCTCAGATACAATCTCGGGTTTGTTCGAATAATGTGATTTTCTGTGATTATTTATGGTTCGTTACTTATTCCAACTCTCGTGTGTTTTCACTCTTCCCCTCTGTAGTTATAACCTTACAATTTACTACATATACTTTTACTATCCCCTACCTGCTCTTATTGCTTCGTTATTTATTCGTCCTCTCTTTTCCTAACTAAAAGCCTCTGGTCACTGCCTTCTATCTATTTGATCTGTTATGCAGAGTGAAAAAACACTCACGATAATAAGTATCATCGCATTGCGCCCCCTTAAGAGTTCCCTTCCAGGCTGATAAAATAACCGGAAGCGTGCTTTCTAACAGAGTTTGGACTGAACATTTTCCATTTAAAATTCCGGTAAGTAGGTAACTGTTGCTAAAACTCCAATTCTTGCAAAACAAAATTGTTCTTTTATCTCTCTTTAGCTTAAAAAAGAATTCCAAACTTCTTAATTTAAAGACCCCCCCCTGATTCTTCTCTTCGAATTTTGTACTGTAAGTATTCCAAGAGTCACGTGTTATACATAAATTCGATGCTGTTCTTGATTGTCGGTTCCATCAACGCCATGTACGGGGAGGACAGATCTCAACTAATAATAGCCCTTTAAAATACAGAGATTTTGAACTTGGAGCCCCCTAACTTCCGGTTAGATCTCCGCGTGATCTCTGCCCTTCAGGACCATTATTTGCTAACCGTTCGGACCAGCTGAGATGCTTCATTTTCTACACGCTAAGAGCAACACACCTGAGCCGCATGCTCCAGATGGAGTCTAACCGAAGCTTTAAATAAAGGAATAAAAACGGACCGACATCCTCTTGCCCCCAACAGAGCCACCGGTCCTCTTTGTCCTTCCTCTGTAACTGGTTCCATAGTCCAAACTTTCTGCCACTTGGTGTGTACACGGGTTTTCGCGTTATGGCGAACTCTCGAACTGTCTCGCGTAAACTCTGCTGCGAGATGCAAATATCGAGGCTGCCAGGCATCGACACGACACCAAAGGGACATAACCGGGGATAACGATCACCATCGCGTTGATAACAAACAATATTTCAACTCACTTTGTTTATCTCCTTTAATTCCACTTAACCGCCTCGTTCCGATTTCCGAATAGACGATAAAAATGTTTAATGTGTAAAATTAAACATTAAATTTTCTGCAGTCACAGTCTCCCCTAATTTAACATTTTAAAAAAATCATTCATTCGTTTGTATCCACAGCATCAGTAAAACCAAATATATACGCGATCCCTTAACCAGATGACTTCCGGGAGACGGGAACCATGCCGGCTTCTACTTGAATTTTTAAAATTAAGTTTGTCTTAAAACGGACGCAAACATCCAAGAGGATCCGCTGACGCTCTTTAATGGCCGGTCTACTGCTGCCTGCTCCACCTAACGGCGAACTTGTTCTCAACGGGCGGTAATTTAGCTGACAACTACAAGAATCTGCGGGCAGCGTTTCAACTCTCCCCACCCCCCATCTTCTCCCCTCATCCGGAAATTAAAAGTCTTGTACTTTAAATCCTCTACATTCAGTTGTAACTCTTAGGAGTACGTCACTATGTTGATGCTGACAGAGTTATCTCCCCCGTAAATATACTTTTCTAAGGTTTTGTAGGCAATAGGAAGCCACACCGCGCGCGCGCGCGTGTGTGTGGGTGGTACTATATATATATATAGCCTGCGAAACCTTAGAGACGTATATTTACAGGGAAGATTACTCTGTCAGCATCAGTATCGGGCGTACTCCTAAAAACGTTGGCATTGGTAGAATACTCGATTCAGCCCCTTTACGTCAGTGTTGTAACTAACTAAAAGGTAATCTTCCCATTCAACGAGAACATATTTCTACATTCTATTGTTTTCTTTTCTTTTTACCAAATTTTCTAAACTAAACTCTAACAAAAGTACTATCAATTCATATTAATAAATGCATTGCTCGGTCTCGTATGCCATATATTTAAAGCAGATATAAAAAGTACTGAATCAAATGTACGCTTGCGTTCAAAACTAAGCCCCTTTGTTGATGCTCTACTGTAAATAAAATATACATTATCCTCGGCTTGGGTCCGCGTGGTTTCCACTCACTCTTCACCCACCAGTTGTGTAAGTCCACCCATCTAAAAATGAAGATTTCTAGTATGACTTCCTCTGCCAGAGTCGGAAGTTCCTGTCCCCTCGTCCCGCAGGGCGAGCGACATCAACCCTCACCAGGGTTGTTTCCCTTGTAAACATTGGTGTACGAAATAAACACAAAAAAATCCATTAACACAGAAATAATATCATTAAACCTTCGACGAACACCGATCGATTGATCAGTCAGTCAGACGATATAAACAATTAATTGCGATATTGCTACTACTTAAACTTTCCGCATCATTATGGGTCCCACAAATTATTTCTGTGAATGTCCGATTTAGTTCATAGATAACGAAGGCAAGATGTTGTCGTTTCCATCCGATATCGTTTCCTACAAATAATTGGAATAATTTCTAGTTAATGCTAAGATTTGTTTATATATAAATGGATTTCCTAATTCTGAAGGCCAGCGTAAATAATACTTACACAGCACTATATGCTCACGGTCATCTGTTCTACCTTAGAGAAATATCCAAGTACTTTTATTTAAAAGCAAACCAACTAAAGAATGTTTAGAGCAAACAATAGATTAATTAGAACATATCTGAATTAAACACACAAATATTATATAGGTCATTGCTGACACTTCGCATCAGACAAAAATGGCATGTTCCGAAAATGGTCCCGGAGTTTGCAGCTTCACTTTTTTTTTTTGGATGAGAACAAATCGGTCTGTAGCCGCCAGGTTTGATCCTAAGATCGATCTTACTGTCTTAAGACATGAGTTTGAGATATTCCGCCCAGGAGGAGGAGGAGGAGATCCGAAATATAGTTTTTTTTAATGGTACAGTTTCCACTGATAATCAATTGTTTATGCGTCAGAACATTTATGCGATGAAAATGGTATATTTTGGGAGGCGCATTGTAGACCGTAACCTGAAGACCATTGTCGATCACAACTTGTTGACGGCGACGCACGAAACCGAAGTGGAACTAATTCCTCTGCTTCGTCCTCCTCCAACCCCGAATGGATACCAAAACGAAAATCAGACTGTTAAAAACAGACTTAATTCATTCCAAAACCGAACACCTGTATCATTTATTTCAAGGGAATTTCAGTTATTTTATACTTTTCATGCTATCCAGATGTGCACAAACAGCTCTTCATTCGTCATAGTTTTACGAAAGCTGCTGATTTAAAGAACAACAGCAGAAACTTCTGTACTTTTGATAATTTAGCTGGGTTCATGTTGTTAATTCAACTCCAGTGTTGACGGTCTCATCCGATAGGATTATCCGAGCTCTTATCAGACGTGGGGGGGGGCATTGTCACCGAAAGCGAGAAGGCAACTCGTCCGGTACCATTCTTTGATCTCGTATAATAATTGTTTCATAATTCCTCGCGGGAATGTTCGTCTCCGCGACGATTTCCAACGAAGGACGTTCCCTCCGGGTGGTTGGGATGAGGAAGAAGAGGGTGGAGAGGATATTTCTTGTCTTGCTCCGCGCGCCCTCTGTTTGCCTTTCGGAGCGTAGGACTACGCAGCTCGTCTGACATAACGATGGGTTACCCCCCTACTTTTTTTTTTATCGCCCGCGTCTGCCTTAAGGCCGGAAGCTGTGATTATCTCCCCTTCAAAGCGCGCCCCCTTTTTTGACTGCCAGGCCAATACCGTGTGATGTCGCCGACCTTTGCGCGGCGCCTCGTGGCTGCTATTGATGGCGGCGAACCCACGCAGAGATTGGGGGTAGAGAGAGAGTGAGTGAGTGATGAAAGGCAGTCTAAAATAGGGAGTCGCTCGGGGCCAAAATGTCGGTTCTTGTCAGAAGAACAACCAGCCGATAGATATTGCACCGGTAAAAGATCACGGATCAAACGTGGACGCCTCGGGACGCTAAAATTCCGGGGTTAAAAAACAAGAAAAAAGAGGGCCCCCCCTTTTACCTCCCCTTTACGGCCGCCATTGGAATCTGTTATTTCTTTAACTATCCATTGATCCATTTTTAATACGATTAATTTGTAAAATAATAATAAACCCAGTGATCGGTGCTGATAATCTGAGCCTCCATTCGTAATTCTCGACAGTCTGACCCCTCCTTTTCAAATTAAAGAGCGACGACCGTCATGAGAAATCGTTCGCCTTCGTGTTTGCACCGAAATCCCCAAGAATCCGTCCTGGACCCTTTGTTCTAGGCTGAGCAGCACGAAACGTCCAACTTTTATTTCCGGTTCAGAAGGCATCGATGAACGTCAGATTTGCCGAACGTTAAGGACGAAGGAGCTGCTGCTCACTTCCCCGCTTTTCCCACCCACTCCAAAAGGGCTACGAGAGATCCTTTGAATCTGACCCGCCGACATTAATCGCATCTCTCGCTGGCTCGTCGCAGAGCGCGGAGCCTCTCTTTGAATCTGCCCCACCCCCCCCCATCCCTCCCTCCGCCGCGCGTCGATGATCTACCGATAGAGCGGGGGGCGGCGGCTGGGCGAACCGCTACGGCAGCTGCGGCCTTTGTTGGCTGAGTCCTTCATGACAACCCCCTCCCCTCATCACCGCAGACTCCGGTAATTAAAAAAAAAAACAACCCACAACATCGGCAACAGCGACGAGCTGCAGGAATCGGACGCAAATCTTCTTATCAAGATGAAACCTTTTGAGGATCCCCACGATTCAGATAACTTTAACCCTCACCCGCCCCGTCCCTAACAGCAAACGAAGGAGCGAGAGGAGGAGGAGGAAGGTGCGGTTCTGGATCTTTAACCGGAGCCAGCGGAGTTTTTTCTCTGAATGAACCCAGAAATGTTATCAAAAACAAGCACTAGAACCTACCGAGTTTCGCGCCAGATTAAAAAAATAAAAAGGGGGGGACGGGAGGAGAGGGGACAAAAGTTGGAATAATCGTTAACTACGCCGCCGAAAGAAGTGATCTTCCAGTCCGCCTTCACAAGCGCCCGTTCCGAGTTTTGTGATCTAACCGATAAAAAGAGGATCCAAGAAGGGGAAATCGTCCGAGATCTCCCCTCCCCGCGCGATCATCAAGAGGTGGAACGTAGATGAGGACGGGAAGATAGGCTGCAGTCCCATCACCAGTCTCCGCCGAAGGCCGCGTCGCAGCCGGATTTATGCAATCGGAAATTAACAGGAGAACGATGGGAAAGGTCCCTTTTTGTCTTCACGAGAACAAAGGCAGCATTAAGTTCTGCTTCCCCTCAACCATTATGTCGGCGGATCTTTCTCGCGCTTTCGATCGATCGGAACCGTGGATGGACCATTCCTTAAATCGAGAAACTTTCACATCGCAACTCTCTTTGGATATGCAGTGCTCGCAGACACAAGAAACAGGAGACCCCCTATTGTTCAGACTAGTTTACAGAACGTGAATGACGCCTCCAAACGCCGTCCGCAGCTATACACAGGTAATCAGAGAAAACACCCAAGAATTTCTAGTGGCATCTTGAGAAATCCCGGCCATGCCCTGCTTACACACAAACTAAGGCTAATCATTCCCCAGTAAATCTTCCCTTCTTTCACAATCGCCCGGCCACCAGCTGGCGCTGAACAAAGGTTCACGCTAGGGGGAGCTCAGCTTGTGCTATACAATGAAAGCTCATTGGATCTTTTAAATCGCCACACCATCGAGTATTTAAATTTTTTTTTAAATAAAGGACATGATTAGATAATTTGGGAAGCTGACCGCTATCGTTTGTCCCTGTTTTCCTTCCCTTGTGGTTTTTTTTTTTTATTTTAAAGAGCTAAACTGCAGCAAACAAAAGACTGAGATCTGCTCCGCCATTCTCAATTTATCTACTATACATTATCGGTTCAATCTCCGTACCTTTTCGCTTTACTTCGGTAATTTCCGTCAACGGTCATTCAAAATTTACGTCGGCCGAAGTCTTGTTGTTATTATCATCGGGGTGTGAATTCCTGGGAAACCCCGGAGATCATCAGACCGGTGCTTCCGAAACAGTGTGGGAAACCCCGGAGATCATCAGACCGGTGCTTCCGAAACAGTCTGGGAAACCCCGGAGATCATCAGACCGGTGCTTCCGAAACAGTGTCCCGTCTGAATTTCTAGATCTAATTTTTCAGGGCCCCCCCTCCCCCTGTCCCTCCAAAACAGACAAAGGGAGATGGCGATCTAAACGGTGCAGCATCGGTTCAGAAGAGTCTCAGCATCAGCATCAAGGCGAGGGGGTGAGAAAACGGCCGAAGCCACCAGAAAGCCCCGGATGGATGGATGGCGGGGACCGGTTGTTGACGCCGGATGGAGAGAGACTCGCGCGAAGTTGGCGCCATGTTAGACCCGACCGTCGATAATTCCGTCAGTCAGCGGCGTCCCAGCCTAAATAAGCAGAGGTCGGGGCCACTTAGGATTGAATTCCTTGTCGAACGCTACCGGAAGCCGTTCCCGAGATTGGCACGAGACCCCCCCCCTCCCGAACGTCCGCCATTATGTAGACACGACGGACCAGAAACGAGCCGCCCTCCCAGCGCCTCCCTTCAAACGAGTCCGCGCGCCCACGTGCCCCGTCAGAACGGCTACGTCGGGACGCCATTCATTTACCCCGGCCAAACCCCCTGAGGACCAACAGAACCATCCCGCCCACAGGCATCTCGCGCGTGCGCCGGCCCAACATCTCTCTCGCCACTGAACTGGCTTCCGCGATCCCCGCGGACCAAACCGCGGGAGTTCGCCACGCGCCGAACGCGAGAAGACCCGAAATGGGTCTCGCGAGAACGATCGCCGGACGGCTCTCCTTTCTCCTCGCGGCCGATTTCGGAATTCCTATTTCCCCCGAGTGGACCCTTAAATAGAAATCGGGAGCTGCTGTGAGTTGGGCCGTCTTTTTCGGGTGCACCATGCTGGAATTATTTGTTTAAAGCGACACTATAACAAGTCATGGGGCGTTTTCTATGATACTAAGATAAGACAGAAAGAACTCCATATCAGAAATGTTATTAACATACACATGTAAACAGATAATACAGGCGAATTAGCAATCAATCAATCAATCAATGATCCTGTAATCGTTTTTTTTTTTTACCTTGCAAATAAAAATGTTGTTACACCGAACGAGTCCCGTCACCTTTAATGGCACTCGGCCATTTTCCTTATTTCTTGTCATATGAAGTTTGTGTTTCTATTTTTCTGTAGCTCCTCTGGCCCGTACCACGGTCGCTTTATGAAGAAGGGAGATCGTGAACCACCCACCCACCGTGTACAAACTCTCGTCACTGCTCGAAAATTCAGACAAAGCACGACACCTTACGGGCGTCGATTTATCGCACGGAAGATAACCGTGGAGGAAAAAACTAACTCTAAAAAAAACCGCCAGACGGCGCTGCCGTCTTTCTGCTACTGACATAGAAATAGAAGAAAGCCACTGCAATAAATTGCACATTTATTACGCAGAATATAGCAAGCATACCCGTGCTTTATTAGGGGGAAGTTTCATTTGTCATATGAAAATTTTGTAAATATTAAATAAAAAACTATTTACGATAGGGTAGTTAGCTTGTGCACTGTACGACGAAACTATAATAATATAATAATAATAATAATAATAATAATAATAATAATATTAATAATAGAAATGGAGAAAAGTGTATTTTTATTTCGGAATCAGTAAAACTATGCAAGATACATTATTACTCCACAGGAAAAAAAAGGTTGATGATGAGATAGCAAATGTAAGAGAGTTACGAAACGTTTTCTTAATATATGTAGACACAATGTGCAGGTTTTCAGGTGAACAGCTTTAATAACAGAGAGTTGGTCTTTAACCCTAGCTACAATTCGCATTAGCGCCACCTTCACGTTTTATTATGGCGAACCACAGCAAAGCAGTAGTTCCTAACCGGACTGTTCTACCTCTTTTTTAACTACCGCCTTCTTGTTAACTTGTCGCATTTCCTCTCAATTACTTGTTTAAAAAACAGAGAGCGAGATGAGAGAGGAGGAGAGAGAGAGAGAGAGAGATGATGAGAGAGAGAGAGAGAGAGACGAGAGAGAGATAGAGAGGCGAGAGAGAAGAGAAGGGAGAGAGAGAGAGAGGAGAGAGAGAGAGAGCGAGAGAGAGCGGAGAGATGCAGAGGAGAGAAGAGAGAGAGAGAGAGAGAGAGCGGAGAGGCGAGAGAGAGAGAGAGAGAGAGAGAGCAGAGAGAGAGGAGAGAGAGAGAGAGAGCGAGAGAGCGAGGGAGGAGAGAGAGAGGAGAGAGAGAGAGAGGGGAGAGAGAGGAGTAGAGAGAGAGAGCGATGAGAGGGGAGAGAGGTGAGAGAGAGAGAGAGATATGAGAGAGAGATGAGATTTAGAGAGAGAGCTGAGGAAGAGAAGAGAGAGAGTAGAGGAGAGACGAGATCGAGCAGAATGATTCAAATGATCAAACCGCTTCGCTCGAGCCGTCTTATAATGCAAAAGGCCAAACGACAACTGATTTTTTTCAATAGCGTAACAAGGTTTTGTCTGCTCCGCATTTCTCTTCTATCAGCTTTCTTATGATCTTAAAGCTTTCGCAAAATGCAGCAATCTAAACATTAATCGAAGAATCATTAATTATCTGTAAAAAGATTAGTTTCTATTACAAATTTTAAAAATTACTAAAAAGACTTGTCATCTGTTATGAATTTAACCCCAGCAAAATTGACTCTAATAACAAGTCAATTTTTTTTTGATAAATATTAACTTTACACGATATTTTCTGATGAAGATGGACTCGGCATGGCATTTACTTGCAATTATTGATGAAGGTGGACTCGGCATGGCATTTACTTGCAATTATTGATGAAGGTGGACTCGGCATGACATTTACTTGCAATTATTGATGAAGGTGGACTCGGCATGGCATTTACTTGCAATTATTGATGAAGGTGGACTCGACATGACATTTACTTGCTATTATTAATGAAGATGGACTCGGCATGACATTTACTTGCAATTATTAATGAAGATGGACTCGGCATGACATTTACTTGCTATTATTAATGAAGATGGACTCGGCATGACATTTACTTGCAATTATTAATGAAGATGGACTCGGCATGACATTTACTTGCTATTATTGATGAAGGTGGACTCGGCATGACATACTTGCAATTATTGATGAAGGTAGACTCGGCATGACATTTACTTGCAATTATTGATGAAGTAGACTCGGCATGACATTTACTTGCATTATTGATGAAGGTAAGGACTCGGCATGACATTTACTTGCAATTATTGATGAAGGTAGACTCGGCATGACATTTACTTGCAATTATTGATGAAGGTAGACTCGGCATGACATACTTGCAATTATTGATGAAGGTAGACTCGGCATGACATTTACTTGCAATTATTGATGAAGGTAGACTCGGCATGACATTTACTTGCAATTATTGATGAAGGTAGACTCGGCATGACATTTACTTGCAATTATTGATGAAGGTAGACTCGGCATGACATTTACTTGCAATTATTGATGAAGGTAGACTCGGCATGACATTTACTTGCAATTATTAATGAAGATGGACTCGGCATGACATTTACTTGCAATTATTGATGAAGGTAGACTCGGCATGACATTTACTTGCAATTATTGATGAAGGTAGACTCGGCATGACATTTACTTGCAATTATTGATGAAGGTGGACTCGGCATGACATTTACTTGCTATTATTGATGAAGATGGACTCGGCATGACATTTACTTGCAATTATTGATGAATATGGACTCGGCATGACATTTACTTGCAATTATTGATGAAGGTGGACTTCATATGACAGTTACTGATACATTGCAAAATATATTTTTGTCCCGTGTAGCTATTTGAAATGTCCCGGATGCTAGGGAATTTTAAAATTATAAATCTTTATTGTACTTAGGCATGCACCTTAGGGCAGAGTTAGAATAACAAAGGCCAAAAAAACAACAACACACACAACATCTATGATATACAACGCTTCTTTAACCGAGAAAACATTTTTTTTTTTATATTCTAGCTTATATCTGTCAACTTGCTGTACATTTTGTTGAGGTACATATTACCGTGCCTTCGTGCTGAGGAGAAGGAACTATCTGGTCATAAAAAATACGAACTGCAACATCTCCTTTGTCCTCCATTGAACTCATGCCGGTGTCTTTTCGGAAGTTAACAGAACTTCATATAATTATTAAATAAATCTTTCACAACCATTGGCATATTTTCTGGAATAGACTATTTATATAGTGTGTAAGTATACAGTTTCTGAGATATATCAATACTATCGTACGTCATTCATTAAGTGTAAGAAAATGAATCCGGAAGTAGATAGTACAGCAGTAATGACGCGGAGTCTGTCGTTTCTCCGTAAGTGAAAATATGAGAGAGAGGGAGATGGAGATGGGGAGACAGAGAGATGAGTGTGCGCGTGTGTCTCTCTGTGTGTGAAGCATCTGTCATGAGTTTTGCTGTTCGTCTGCATCTAGTAAATAACAGGAATTAGAGGGAATATTTATCTGTCTAGCCAGGATTTTCGTTCACGAACCTAATGCGGCCGACGAACTCTAACTGTCCCAGGCCCCCAATCGGACTCACTTATTCGACACGTAGGACGCAGACCCCGCATTTATCCGGTGCAGACTTGAAACCTGTATAATTCATTCCTGTCATATCCCGCCAAAATCCAATACCTTTCATCGAGCCACCGTTGCGAAGCTTCGCGATAGAGCGGTCATTTTCTCCGGATATCATATCCATCTTGCCCACGACTGGCCAGACCTTATCAGCAGCCGCGGACCGGGGTCAGCCCGGGTCGCTGCCGTCTTCGACACACTGGTTCCGTCCGCGCTGCTTCCCCAGTTGGCGTCGCAAGTCAATATTGACCGAAAGTTTTCGGATTAGACCTGGATGGACGATCAGCGGCCATTGTGTCCACCTCGCTGTGGCGGCCATCCTTCAGCCGAGCGACCGTGGCAGAGGCCTTATGAAACCAGTCTGGCTCCCTCCCGCCCCGCCATTGGGAAAAACGAAGAGAGTCGCTCTGAAAAATGAAAGTACTAAGACGTTTTCGTGGAACGGTGGGTGGTGTACTGTCAATTAATTATTCAGATGGATAAATCATTTCCGTCTGCTTACGCAGCAAAATAACTTAATGGGTGTCGTGAGCTTCGCCATTAGAACGGAAACAGGCTGTGTCGTCTGCGCGGTCGATAAAATGGCGGCAATCTGTGCCGCCTGTTTAACCGGAGTCTGCAGAGCGTTAAAGACAAAACCTCAACTTAGGAAGGAAAACCCGACTCGCTTTCGGAGTTACAGGCCAGACATTGGAACATAGCTTCTCGCTGCTTCCAGTTCCCGGAACCACCAAATTTTATTAAGGCGGGGAAGTCGGAAATCATCTTCGAGACAAAGTTAAATGAACAATTCCACGGCGACCCGCGCCAGCCCCTATCTCCGCCGCTTCATCTCTTTCTCATCAGATGAGTAATTCCCGAGAAGCCTCCGGGACCGGCTACCTTCGTGGTAACCTCCTCAGCACGGCTGGCAAGTCGCCAGACCAGACTGGACTGGACATCGGCGGAGAGAGAGAGAGATGGAGAGATGTGTGTGTCCGCCTCTGTGATCTTCGCTATGAGGCAAGGAAAAGAAGGAAACAGAAGTTCCCTCCAATTGATTGTAAATAAAAGATTATTTTACTAATGGAAACAAACAAATTTACGTGTAGAATGGCCCAACGCCGCTCGAGCATTCTGTTCCTTTTATAAAGCTTCCGCATCCCTTCTCTCCGACTATATTAGCTGGGTACAGTCAGTCCACGCCGACTTTTGTCAGATAATCTCGTCTTGAAGCGCATTATGACCTGTGCTGGACGACCAGGAAATATTATCAAAGGCGACTGGTTTATAGGAGACGGAGGAGAAAATAGAAGACGCGGGTAGATCGTCGGGAAACTGTATAGCCCGCAGTTATTGAGGGTTCAGCCAGACGACATCACGAGGGGGGGGGCGGCTTAACCGTGCATATTAAGTCTAGAAAAGTCAGCGGAAGAGTTTACTCACGGACGAGTCGTGTGTTAAATAATGTTTAACATCAAGCGCCATGCCAAATTCTCCGGGACTGGGAGGATGATCGGCGTGGTCCCATAGTCTGCCCAGGAACGAAGGGGGTCAGTTCCCCTTCCCGGTAAACTAAGGGTGCAGAACCCTCCATCGACAGCCAGGGGTAACGCGATTGTGTTTAGCAGAACTCGTTCCCCCCCCTCTAATTTAATGGCAAAGAAGTTTATCCGAGTTAGCTAAGACAGTGAAAGCGAAGCTGAAGACCCAAACCTATTTAAACGTCGCATTCCAAACAATCTAGGAACCAACACCGGCCTGTACTTGATACTCGGCCATCGGCAGCCAACCGATTTGATGTATGGCGTCGGGTAATCACCGAAATGATGGCAGATTTATTGTACAAGTCGATGTGCTGCAGACGCTCGGCGTAAGGGAGCTAATTCATCCTATCGCATCTTACTAAACAGAAATAAAAAAGGAAAAGAGTGGGGAGCGGTATGAGTAAGAATTAATATCCAGTCAACACGAAATCTCTATTAGTTTATATGGCCAGAGATACTGTGAATAGATCGATTCGACAATTTACAGCCACGGATCTGTTTTTTTGGCGAGGCTTTATCCTTTTTATAATGGCTGATTAGGCTTGGAGAACCCTTAAAGGGATCGTTTTTCGCCCAGAAATATGTTTCAATGCTAAAATTAACGAGCAAATGAGAAATAATAATAGCAGAGCTTTCTACAAACGTCGTCCAAGACACTAAGCAGTAGACGTATTAAATCAGGCACAACTACGTCACGCACGACTTTGTGGTCTCTGTGACAGAAGAGCTGAAAGGGCCGCTGAGATTTTCTGTTAAATAGAAGACTGCGGCGGGGATCTTACCAAAAAACGTTTCTACCTTTGGAGTAAATTACGACTTCGACGTCATTTTGCGACGTGGCGGTGAAGGGTCCCTGCTTGTGTTTGTGTGTACTTAAGCAAATATGGCCATCAAAGTTGAGGTCCGTTATTTTTATTATCGTCATCGATGTAAATTTATCGAGCGACCGACCTGCAAGTTGCCTTTGCACATCAGCTTCGGCTTAATAGGAATTAATTCAAAACTAAATGAATATCTGAAACCAGCCGGTCTCCCTTAAGCGTCACCTCTCAGAAACGATTCACGCTTCTTTTCTTTTCCCTTTGCATTCATTTATCGAGATGTTTTTCAAACTAATTTACTTCATTTCGGTCTCTCTTGCAGTTGGCGCCGCGTTCCCCTACAGAGTTCAGTTTACTGCCGACAGCGACCCCTGGCGGGAAGCGAGCTCGAGCTTGCACCGAACGCGTCTGGGCCGAGGCTGAGGAAGTAGGGCATCATCATCTCTCCTGACCCACTTTTCCAGGACCAGATAGCACAAACAAACCCGCCTGATTGCACCAACCATTGACGGTGTGGGGTCGGGCGATTTAGGTAGCGCGACAGCTGAGCGGGTTCAGCAAGTGTCGAGTTACGTGGAGCTAATACGTTTCCTTTCTCCTCCTTTCCTTTCCTCTGACAATTACCGGCAGGTAGATGTGTGTGCGTGTGTGTGTGTGTGTGTGTGTGTGTGCGCAAAACGAATGAAAAAACAACAGATTTTTTTTTTTGATTGAACAGACGCTTGGCGGTTTAGGAAGAAACCCAAAACAACAAACACAAATTGCATTGCCTCGATAAATGATGGAAAGCCAAAAAAATTAATAATAATAATAATAATAATAATAATAATAATAATAATAATAATCCACACACACTAAAATGCACCCTAAAGCACCAGAAGTCCATAACGCGAGAAGTTCTGCTCTGCGTTTGCCCACGACACTTCGCGTGAATCATCGCGATGGTTCACGAGTCAACGAAAAAGAGGCTTCACCCAACTCGGATTCGGCAGCTTCGAATAGTGCGCCACCTACCCGCCAAGAAGGGCGATAAGAACTGATTTCTGTGCTGAAACCCCCTGGGAATTTTTAGTCGCACTGGCATCGTCGTATATTTAAACTCTTCCTTGTCTGTAGACGGCCTCCCTCTGTACTCACCCGGCGGGTGAACAAAGGTAATGTGCCGCGCTCAGCGTGTTGACGTCACTGCCTTCTTCTTTTCTTCTAACAAGCCAAGCCATTGGCTAATTGTTTAACACACATTGCACCAAGTTATGAGAACCTTCGTAAAATAAAAAAACATACTGCTCTACAATTCTCTCTCTCTCTCCCCCCATCTCCATCTCTCTCTCCCTCCCCC
The DNA here is from genome assembly GCA_018389105.1 of Nautilus pompilius. Taxonomy (NCBI): domain Eukaryota; kingdom Metazoa; phylum Mollusca; class Cephalopoda; order Nautilida; family Nautilidae; genus Nautilus; species Nautilus pompilius. The sequence goes on along the minus strand of JACATO010001258.1, from coordinate 3,412 downwards.
TCCCATCTCCATCTCTCTCTCTCTTTTTTTTTTTTTTTTTTTTTACATATAAAAGGGAGGGAACTTTGTCAGCTGTCGGAAGGTAGGTTATTAATAATACTAATATTCTGGTAGCAATCTGAGACAGAGCCCCGCCCTTTTTCCATCCTGTCTCACCTCCATACTTCAAACTAATCTTTTTCCATCTCCAACGTTCACCCGTAACTCTAGAAGCCTGGATTTCTCCAGATATTATCCGGATGGATGTTTATCTAATCCCAATCGTAGTCCCGCCTCCCCGGTGTAAAGATCTGGGCTAAGATTTGATTTCGGTAAGAATAGTTAGGGGAGCAAGTTCTGTGGATGGTGTTAACGAACCGTCTCGAAAATTACTACAGCTATTGATGGTTCAAATTCCTCTCATCCTCCCGCTCCCCCCATCATTCTGCGCGGCTAAGCAAGTCTGCGAATACCGAATAAGCTTGTTTAGCCTCCATTTCACATATGATGCAAAAATAAATACTTCAGAGAGATTAATTTTAGAATTGATGCTATTTTTACGATTATCAATCTGCGAAAGATGATAATATTAAAAAATATTATTATTTGCTAAACATTAGAAATACTATATAAGTTAAAGAGACAAATCGAATTTTAACAGGGATGCTATTTAATTAAAGGACTACATTATAGTTTTATACTTATGTATAGTTTAGATATTTTAGATTAAATTCCTAATTTCTGTAGCAGTAGTTTAATGACAGATACAGAAGAAAGACGGTGATCTTTAAAAATGAAATGGAAAAAACTTTCAGATGTTTAAATATTGATGAGATATTCGATTAGAGAGAGAGAGAGAGAGGAGAGAGAGAGATGGAGAGAGGGGGGAGAGAGATCGAAGAGAGAGAGAGAGAGAGAGAGAGAGAGATGGAGAGAGAGCTGGAGAGAGAGCGATTTCTCTGATTTTTTTTTTTTTTGCATGTCACGGTCAAATGGAGCGTGATGAGTGACAATCAGTGGCCTATCCCTTTCTTCCATTCGGCGTACACGGGGTTCTGCTTCTAATAATAGTGGTAAACCTCTCCTGACATTACAGGTATCAGAAAATATCCCATGGTGCAAAACATAATTGTGCGTGTCTCGCTGCCTGCCCAGATGGTGCTGTCGTAGGCCTCTAACGGTCTCCTGACGTCTACACGGACGGTGTCGTCGTTTGTGTTAAGGTCTCCCCTCTGTCCCCACTTACATAGCAGTTCTGGTTGAGGGAACGGAACTCTTCCAGGTAAGTCGAAACGCACACATCCGGTACCCTGGAAACGCTGCACATATTTCTTTCCCATGGAGACCGAATGTAAGCCAAAATGACTTCCTGTGTTTGTTTGTTTATTTTAAAACTAAATGCACATTAGAAAAACACGTTGCAAATGCCTGAATGTTTGTGTGCCGATTCTTGAAGAATTTTCATTTCTAATAATTCCTCGTTTACCCAAGTCATCGTCCCCTAGGAATCGGATGCTGGTCTGTCCGGTGAACATAAACATGCGCTCCCGCAAGGAATGCAGACTGCAGGCCTTTTACTGGCTGATCCTTCCGCAGTCCCCAGCCTCTACAACTCGCGCGATCCCTCGAATAAACAAATAAACAAACATTGCGAAATACTGCATTTTATTTGCCTTTCCTTCAGGCCGTCGCCGATTTTCTATCCCGCGAGTTTACAACGAAAGTCCGGGGCGTGGCGCGGTAATCGTCGTCGCGCTCTGCAGAGGGCGCCACAAACAGTTCGCGCGCGAGAGAGAACAGATCTTCGCCACTGACGCTAACCAACGTACCAACCAACAGCACAAGCCAACGCGGCATCGAGGAAGGAAATAGATCGAACGAACTCGGGGAGTTAACCCCCCCTTTTTTTTTTTGATTTTGGCTAATATTCCTGTAGCCAGTGTAAGCCGTCGTCGTTACCACGGATACCGATTCCGCAGTGAATGCTTTTCCGCAAAAGAAGAGGAATTAATTAAAATATTAAATCTATCTTTTTTGAACTTCAGGATGTTCTGGCGATTTTAGAATCTTTTTTTTTTTTTTAAGTAAGAAGACGAAACAGATCGAAGAATCGAAGTTATGAAAAACCGCCAAAGAGGAGACGAGAACTCGGATTCAGACAACAAACATCGCCGAGGCTGAAGGATACCGAGGGGATAACAGTTGAGGCTTAGGAAGAGTTACCGTTTTCGGAACAAATTAGTGCATTGTCCGCACGAAAACAATGGTGAGAGACAAACGTCTGGAAGATTTATGAAGACTTTTCGGAACACCGGCCAGCATCCTGTGCTACCTGGCTCTCCCACCACGGCAGAGAACGAATATTACAGTCTCGCCACTGTAGCTGGAGGAGCCACTTTCTCCTATAACCTCACCCCGAAGTAGATCTGCTCTACGGCTGTTTCCTAGGAAACTCGGAACCGCCGCATCCGCGGCATTTATTGTACAGAGATTAATTAAGCGCTTTTATTAGTGGGGTCACCGTAATAAATTGTTTCTGCCGATCTTTGCTCTTTGGGAAACGTGAAAGAACTGGGGAGAGGATCCTGAAGGAAGAAAGAAAGGATTTTATTGCTGTAAACCCCGTAGTAAGGAAGGTTCTTAGCACTACTAAGACAGAAAGAAGAGAAGACAAAACATCCCTCCCCCCTCTCTCTCCTCCCTACCTCATCTACCAATCTAAAGCTCTCTCCCTCTCCATCTACATACAGCTCTTCGCACAGATCTCTCTCCCTCTCCTCTCTTTCTCTCTCTATCTCTCCATCTCTCTCTTTTCACCCCTCTCCTCTCCATCTCTTCTATCTCCTCTCTCTCTCTCTCTCTCTCTCTCTCTTCTTCTCTCTCTCTCTCTCTCTCTCTCTCTATCTCCTCTCTCCCCCTCTCCATTCTCTCTCTCTCCATCTCTCTCTCTCCATCTCCATCTCTCTCTCCTCTCATCTCTCTCCCCCCCCTCTCTCTCTCTTCACCAAGGATATACCCGGATGTTCATCTACTCTGCACGTCGTTTTAACAGTTCTCACCGCATAACGCGGAAGATCTCCTTTCTTTCCACTTTTCAGCAAATAAAGCACGTAAGGGGGGGTAACCGCGTCTTCTTGCTCGTAATCCTCTGCTCAGGGTTAACGTTGCGTAAAAGACAAAAGCAAAAACGACAAACTTTTAAATGTCTGAAACATAAATATTCTTATAATGTTTCGTTTCGTTTTTGTTTTCGGTGGGATCTCTTTTAGCGACTCAAAGAAACCGGTCTTCGAATGGCCTTAGTGGTTCCTGGAAGACAGCAATCTTTCAGACGCACTGGTCTGACGAAGCGGGGATAGTATCCCCCTGATTCTCACCTCTCCAGGAGGTCTCTTGGTCAACAACAGCAAGACCGGTATGGCGAGAGGTCAGG
>JACATO010001257.1:0-52295 GCA_018389105.1 Nautilus pompilius | reverse complement strand
CTTTTAAGTGAAGTTTTTTTATTTTTTCTTTCTGTAAAAGCTAACTTCGCGAGAATAAAGGTAAATGTTGTCTCGAGAAAACGAACGGGCACTGCTATCTATAGCCGGTAATGGTAGTGCTGCCAATCACGTCTTTAGAATTTTGTGTGCGTGTCTGTGTGAATAGTTCACCTGGCGACTATTCTGAAATAAAAGCAGGCAGCTCGTGAAAATAGGCTTCGGAATTAGAGGTGTTTTTAAAAACTTACTGCATGGGAAATTGTTAAAATTCTGCCTTTTCCTTTAATTCTTAAAGTCAGTCATAAGACTAACGTTCCAAAGTTTCTAAATTAAAGAGGGTAGTATCTGTGTGACCTTATGTGACTTCAGAGATGTTCATACCAGGACTTGTCGTAGGTCAGGGCAGCTTTGCGAACGCTCCATCCGCCTCTTCACGGTCCAGCTGCTTGGGATCATTATCATATTGGGCGATGAATCCTTGGGGCCAATAAAACATCCTGAGGGAATGACGTGATGGATGAGAACCTGCCTGTACCTGTCGGAATTCAATATACCTTCGATTTTACGAAAATGTCGGACGCACTCGGCTAGTAGGCAGCCCCACGCTGGTATCGATCCACTCCAGCGTTTAACTGTGTCTGGCGCATATCGGGCCCGCCTCCGAACCAGCTGCCATTGATTACTGAATCACCTGTAAAGAGCACCTTCTTCCAGGTTTGGTCATCCCACTCTTCCATTTCTGCGGTCCATTTAGCCTCGTTGCTCGGTTGCCTTTTATCAGGAAAGGTTTTCGGACAGCTACGGGTCCGCTGAGACCCCTCGGCGCTAATGTGTGTATCTGTAGGCCATTCACGGGATCTCTACTGGCTCGTTGTCCGTCAGATAGGCCCCGAGGTAGTTGGCTTCACGGGCCGCCTTCCTCGACCGCGTCTATTGTCAACAGCGCACTTTATCCATCCTCAGTCTTGGAACATGAAGTCGGGCTGCAATCTGCTTCACCTACCAAGACTTTGATTTCACATTTGTCGCGTGCTATTTCTTCCCCCGCCGGGGTACTTTTTATCGCTTGCATGACAACCGATCGCAGCATCCTACATCAACAGGTGACTGCACTACTGAGCTTACCATCTCTACACAAGAGATGCGCTTCTAACACACAGATCTGTGAGAAAGCTGGTAACTACACGGTCTGGAATGAGATCTAAAAACAGCAAAAACATTTAAACTAAAAGGAAATTATTCTGTAACAACTGCATGCTCGCTCTACCTCTGTCCATGATACACTGCGCAAATATAACATTCTAAAGTAGTAAACGCGGGATTCCGTTGCACAGATATGAAAAGTGAGTAGCTGTGATCGAAGATCTAGTGACCAGAATTAGAGAGTTTTTTTTTTTAAAAAAATCGTGCGGTTGGACAGATTTGTGTTTTCTAAGGAATGACTTCAGAAAGTTCTCCCTTAGACTGTGAGGAGTGAAGGCAGAAATAGACCACTGGCTGGAATTAATCCGCTTGCACGAAAGGAAAGAAAAGAAGCCCTATATGCGTGCGTAGAGTGATCCGCAGCGAGGCTGGTACTGCATCAAGTAAACCTGCCTTTAGACTTAAACATGTCTAACCCATCAAATGCCTATTGTTGCTGCCCACATATAGAAAGCAAAAAAACACCTTCGGGGGAAGAAGGGGAGGCTCTCCTCTCGCTCGATCGATCGGTCTCCAGAACTCTCTCCCCCAGCGCGCCCCCCTGCGCTCTCTCAGCCATCGCAGATAGCTCCATCCCACTCGTGGCTCCCTGCGCTCTCCTCTCTCGCTCGCCTCGCTTCTCTCTCTCTCTCTCTGCTCGCTCTCCCATCCCTCTTCCCCCTCGCTCTCTCTCCATCCCTCCTCCCCGCTCTCTCCATTCTCCTCTCTCTCCATCCCTCGCTCCCCCCTTGCTCTCCCCCCTCTCTCTCTCTCATCTCTCGCTCTCTCTCTCCATCTCTCCCCCCTCTCTCCTCTCTCTCTCTCTATCTCTCCATCCTTCTCTCTCTCCATCTCCCTCTCCCCCTCTCCTCTCCATTCCTCTCTCTCCATCCCACTCTTTCTCATCCTCTCCCCCCCCTCTCTCTCTCTCCATCTCTCTCTCTCTCCTCTCTCTCTCTCTTCTCTCTCTCTCTCTCTCCCCCCTCTCTCCCCTTGCTAAACGAAAAATGAATCGGTAATAAAATGAAAACAACATTTTTTATTCCATAAAAATTGCATTATATTATATTATCATAAATACGTAAAAGCAAGTTTTAGATCTGATCTTACTGATGAAATCTACTGTAGTCAGTGATGAAGATCATCTCTTAAACCTCATGCTGCCCAGAACTATTGCATTTTTAAATATAGTTTCGATAATTCTTTTTTGCTTGTTTGTTTCAGCATATTTATACCGTGAGTAATAGGCAGTTAAACATCTGTTTCCCCCCCCCCGATCAGCATCGATGTTGTTTTCCTTCGTTAAAATAATAATATTTAATCCAAACAATATTGTAGAATGTACATTTGTTTAAAAAGTTTACAACTCTATCGTTTCGTCTTCACAAACAAATCGCTACCTTTTCTTTTTTAGGACAAAGGCTCTAAGGGCATGACAATAACGTTTAATTGTCAGCTTTATTGCGTTAAAGGTGCTTTTTTTAAAGAAATATTGTCCGCATGATTAAGGAATGCTCAGCTGCTGTATTTTTCGAAAGAGAGGCGCGAATGGTCGAACTGTGGACGCCTTGACAATCGGATTATCTCCCCTTGCTCGAAAAGCTGGAGACCTCATTCTTTTCGTTCCGCGCAGCGCACCCTTCTTCCGGTCTGACAAACGAGAAACGTCCGGTGGCCGTGTTCTTCACGGATGCCCGATAATATCTACGGAGACAGTGGGATAAGAACGTCGCCATAAAAGATAAATGTGGGTAAGGGCCATGAGGGTAGAAGCGAACAAATGCCGAGCAACGATCGTCGCGTTATGAACGAGGGAGAACCCATTCTGTACGGTGTCACGTGTTCGGTTTATCCTGCGTAATTCCACATCGCATAAAATCGGGTTAAATCGGACCCACGTCGCTGACTGGTGCGTATCAATTGAGTACAAACCCTTTTCCCCCTTGATTTTGTTTTGTTTTTCAATGATCATTAAAGCAGAAGATGGCGTTCAGACTTCCACTTTTCACTTCAGACAATATGGAAGTGACAGAATTTATTAAGGTGGGCGGTGCTACCTCGCTGGCTTTTCCGCCACCTTACTGCTCATGTACAAGAATTACGCCACCATCTCAGTGCCCAAGAATGAGACAAGGAGCTCGTGGGAGAGGCGCCGGCAACTTATTCCGTTCGTTTACTATTCTATTTCTGTTATCTGGCCGTAATGGAGTTTTTACTAATTTATAATTGTGCCATCCCCTACTGCACCGCCGTTACTAGCGTGGGAAAAATATGATGCTCTCCAGATTCTGCTGAAGCCCCTTAATTATTCTAAAAGCATCGAGGCAAACGTCTAAAACCTAACCTTTTTAGGCCGTCGGTGTATTCTGCATTTTTTTAAACCTAGAAAGATTGGGGCGAATCTCTCCACCCACCTCTATACTGACGTCATCGCTATGTACTGTCATCACTCTCTCGCTCTCCCCTCCACTCCGTACTGACGTCATGTCTCTCTCTGTACTAACGTCATGTCTCTGTACTGACGTCACTCTTCCCCCTCTGTACTGTCGTCATGTCTCTCTCTGTACTGACGTCATTCTCTCGCTCTATCCCCACACTCTGTACTGACGTCATGTCTCTCTCCGTACTGTCGTCATTCTCTCGATCTCCCCCCCAACTCTGTAATGACGTCACCCTTCCCCGTCTGTACTGTCGTCATGTCTCTTTCTGTACTGACGTCATTCTCTCGCTCTATCCCCCAACTCTGTACTGACGTCACTCTTCCCCCTCTGTACTGACGTCATGTCTCTCTCCGTACTGTCGTCATTCTCTCGATCTCTCCCCCAACTCTGTAATGACGTCACCCTTCCCCCTCTGTACTGACGTCATGTCTCTCTCTGTACTGACGTCATCGCTATGTACTGTCATCACTCTCTCGCTCTCCCTCCACTCCGTAGTGACGTCATTCTCTCTCTGTACAACGTCATGTCTCTGTACTGACGTCATGTCTCTCTCCGTACTGTCGTCATTCTCTCGATCTCCCCCCAAACTCTGTAATGACGTCACCCTTCCCCGTCTGTACTGTCGTCATGTCTCTTTCTGTACTGACGTCATTCTCTCGCTCTATCCCCCAACTCTGTATGACGTCACTCTCCCCCTCTGTACTGACGTCATGTCTCTCTCCGTACTGTCGTCATTCTCTCGATCTCTCCCCCAACTCTGTAATGACGTCACCCTTCCCCCTCTGTACTGACGTCATGTCTCTCTCTGTACTGACGTCATCGCTATGTACTGTCATCACTCTCTCGCTCTCCCCTCCACTCCGTAGTGACGTCATGTCTCTCTCTGTACTAACGTCATGTCTCTGTACTGACGTCATGTCTCTCTCCGTACTGTCGTCATTCTCTCGATCTCTCCCCCAACTCTGTAATGACGTCACCCTTCCCCGTCTGTACTGACGTCATGTCTCTCTCTCTACTGACGTCATCTCTCTCTCTCTCTCTAAGCTACATCGTCAAGATGAGGACAGAACGAGATTTTATTTTGCACACTAGGAGCTAAAATGTCTGGTAACAGCAGCTAATGACTGATCTGATCAACAGTTACAATAACACAGCACCATCATTAGCGTCGTTGTTTTGCACAAAGGTAAGGAATGGCGGGTAAGCGGAGTGAGAGGAGCACGGTGTTGATTCGGGGCGGGCGACACTAACGCAATACGTGTTCTGTAAATAGCCATGCTGGAGACGACGAGACGGTGCGGGTACCGTGTGGAAACCTTGAGAGGGGTAAACGTGTGTGCAGCGGGAAAACAACCCAATCTAATTGGGGCCGGATCCTGTTCCAACTCTCCGGAAACTCAGTAACTCGACCAAGTCTGCAAAATTTGAAAAGCAAACAAGCAACAGCGCAACTTCCGCCGCATTCTTGGCGTTCCGTGTTTCCGATTCCGACCTCCTCTTGTTTACAGTCTGTTGCTAGGCGTGTGCGCATCAACCCCCATCGCTTACAGTCATCGCCCGTGTATCCCCATCCTCCTCCTCCTCCCGGAGCCTGGCGAGATCACTTTCGCTTCTCTACGAAAAACAAAACCAGATACCCCCCCCCATAATTCTGGAGTCTGGTGTTTCTTTGTAAAAGAAAACCGGCAAATAACAATAAGAACACACACATCACGCGCATCTCTCTCTCCGGACAGGGATCTGTGTGCCCCCTTCCCACTGGAGACGGCTGACTGAGGCGCCGGCCCCGAGTACTATCTATATCCAGTCGGTGGCTCGCTAGACAACGGGCTCTATATTTAGCACTGCGAAGAACACAGCATCGGCGGAGGGATGCGGTGGTGGTGGTGGTTCTGGAACTGGGCGCGTGCCTGTTGTCTGTGTGCCGCTGTTGGGGGTCGTGTTCCCGCCTGGCAGTGCTCTCGTGTTGTTTCCAAATGCGTCTCATCTGTTTACAGCGAGCAGGGGCCAGCTTGGTTTTGTTTTCAGAAACAAGGGGCTCGGCGAAGGGAGCGCGCGCGAGAAAGACTAATTAGATAACCACCTACCTACACAGCAGCTCCTCCTCATCCTCTCTCTCTTCCAGTTCTAATTTGTGTCTCCATTCCTTATTGTCTTCTTCTTCTCGCCGCCTCCTCCCCCCCCCCGCAGCTTTCCCTCACTGCCTCTCACACTCGACACCCCTACTCACTGTCTCTCATTCTTTCTCACCCACTTCTGCACACTGCCTCTCACACTCGACACCCCTACTCACTGTCTCTCATTCTTTCTCACCCACTCCTGCACACTGCCTCTCACACTCGACACCCCTACTCACTGTCTCTCATTCTTTGTCACCCACTTCTGCACACTGCCTCTCACACTCGACACTCCTACTCACTGTCTCTCACACTCGACACCACTACTCACTGTCTCTCATTCTTTGTCACCCACTCCTGCACACTGCCTCTCACACTCGACACCCCTACTCACTGTCTCTCATTCTTTGTCACCCACTCCTGCACACTGCCTCTCACTCTCACACTCCTACTCACTGTCTCTCACACTCGACACCACTACTCACTGTCTCTCATTCTTTCTCACCCACTTCTGCACACTGCCTCTCACACTCGACACTCCTACTCATTGTCTCTCATTCTTTGTCACCCACTTCTGCACACTGCCTCTCACTCTCACACCCTACTCACGCTCTCTCACACTCGACACTCCTACTCACTGTCTCTCATTCTTTCTCACCCACTTCTGCACACTGTCTCTCACACATTCCTACACACACACACACTCTCTCTTCTCTCCTCTTTGCTGTCCCCTTACACCTTTCGATTTCTTACACCTTTCTGTTTCTTTCCTGACAGCACATTTTTTACGTATAAAAGCCGAGGTGGGGGAGGAAACAGAAGGAAGACTTAAGATAGGGCAGCTGTCACTCTACCCAGAAAAATACTTACCTAACCGAAGGACTTATATGGAGTTTCTGACAGTGCTGATTTATTAAGCATTAGAAGTACAATTACTAATCTATCATTGTAATCGAAACCAAACCCTTTTTTTTTCTTCTTTTTACTTCATTCCGGTGGGGGACCTGGTTGTGGAGGAATCTACTTTCGATTACAGCTATTGATTTTTCGAGTCGCGCACCTTACAACGGAAGAAAGAGAACACAGCCGTTGGAGGCCAGTTCCTGCCCCCGCCAGTCGATCAGACTCAGCCAGCCGGCTACCCTAACCATCACTTCGGTGCTGCAGTCGGTCGATACGAGCAGCGAAACCGCGCCAATGGGAAGATGGACGTGGAAGTTCTCCACAGAAGTACAGAGAAAGGCGCGGGGATTGCGCGTCCAGCCGACCGAGTCCGCCCTCTCTAGGTTAAAGGCCCCACAGCAGGGGTAGTTATAGGGGCTCTGTAGCCCGGGCTTTTTTTTTTATAACCGCTAAGGGGACCCGACAATGAGGGGAACCACTGAGTATTTTTAGTTGGCAGACCGTTGATGCGGCCATCCAACAAATAAATTATTGAACAGATGCGTCTGTGGAAAGCGCTTCGTCTTGACGATTAAGGCGTAGTAGGGGCTATCCCGTTACTGGTAGACGTGGTCGGTGTGTGGAGAGAGGGGCTAGCTATGTAAGTGGATACATACATTTAATTAATTACCTTTTTGTTCAAAGTGAAACATTGGGATTGCCGCGCGGTGAGGTAATTTTGTAATTACCAAAGCGGATTCCAATTAGTGTGGTTACATTTACGGACCAGAAATAGAACCGATAGCGCCCCACGGTTTAGACCGCGCTGGTTAGTGGGGGGGGTTGGAAACCCATCGAGATCCATCTTTCGGACTCTTGTCGTCCCCTAAAAAGAAAAGAAAAGGGAGGGGAGGAAACGAAAGGGAAAACAATCAAATCAACGCCAGTACAAGGACGAAGGGGAGAGCAGTGCGTCCGCCAAGGGGAATTACTCCTCAAACCAAGATCCCCACACGCGAGCCCCTAGACTGATGAAGTGTTCCGCCAGCGCTCTCTTTGTTAGATAAAGAGATGGGTGCCGCTCGATCTACGATCGCCATAACAATAAATGCTTGTCCACCTCCCTCGGTCAAAACCGACAGTCCCCACACCTCATTGCATTTTAGGAGTGAGCGAGTCCGCCGTTAAGGCGGAAGTTGGATTTACACGACTTAAGATCGCAATTCATCAGGCGGGTATTTAAAAGAAAATAAAACTTGTATCGAATACGCAGTAAAACTTTCACGAACGAATCTATGCATCTGTGCAGATACCAGATCGCTCTCCGACCTTTTCAACTAAACCAGGTACCCAGTGTGGCGCAGAATACTTGCATCAGCCGGTTCTCTACGCAGCGGTAACGAAGTTAATGGCATTTGCAACAGGCAGACCTAGATTGTATTTCGCCTCTATACCTTAACTCTGTCAAAAGCACAAGAACCACATCATACACAAGGGGCGTACTGGGACCCATGGTCGTGAGCTCACCAACGTTCTCTATTTCCTATAGACTCAGCTTATTACTGGTGCACACTTAGTCACGTGTATATCAGCCACGTGACTGGGAGGTTTGGGGAGGAGGGAATCCCCCTCACGTGTGCTATTAACCAACTTTTGTCACGCAATACTTTCTAGTCGAAATATTATCCTTTATGTTCATATATATACATAAACCGTATTGGTAAATAGTTCTATAAGCTATACTCACTAGCACTCGTTACATAACTGCCAAAAATTGTTAACTAGCGAGGAATAGATGTCGTTATTGCGTTAAGCGACTTGCAGTAGCACGTAACCGACATTAAAAAATAGAATAACAACAACAACAACAACAACACACAACAAAAATCGCACCCGAAAGGTTCCGACACATTTTTCTTTACCCTATGGGCCCCCTCGCTCTATGAACTAAACTGTTGATAAACAGAAATATGTTCGAAGAATTCTGGACGCACTGCATGTGACGCCTGCTGAATGTGTGAAGCGGTTAAGCGACGTTAGGGAGGAGGGGGGGGTGAGTTACCAGAGGTGACGTCACAACCCCTGAGTATAACCGTAAATAGTAATAATACTGGTAATATCAGTAATTATATTAATTGCTTCCTTTCCATTTCATCCAATCGCCGGGCTTGTTACAGTTCTTGCCCGTGACGGTCAGTAAGCAGACGGCCCGACACCAGCACGATAGGGATCTATCTGGGGCGAGGAAAGCGGAAGCGATATAAATAAAAATGAAAAAAAAAACAAACAAACAACAAACAAATGGTGTGGGGGGGGGGAGATGATGATGATGATGTGATGTGATGATGGTGGTGGTGGAATTAGCTTCATCTCCCGACGATGATGCTAAGCGTTTAGGACCAACCGGAAGTAGTTAATGGCGAGATAGCCTTACTCACCGTGACCGGAGGACGGAACGTGGGTCGGCCAGAGCCGAGCTGGGATGGCAGGGGACGGACGTCGTGGCTTCCCCGCGGCCAGCTTAGCTTCATCTTGCTTTATAGCTCGGTCGCTGGCAGACCCGCTGCAAATTACCAGCCAGCCAGCCCGCCCCCTGGCAGCCTTCCACCGGGCCCGCTTCTGCTGGATTCTTCTCCTTTTCCTGGCGCTTGTCTAATCCACCGTAAATGCCACGTCGGGTGTAGTGGCTCCGCCAAGGACCAGCCTTACCCCCCCCTTTCTTTCTCTTTCTCCAACACCAACCACCCCCCACCACCACCACCACCTAACCCTTTGCACCTACTCGATCATTTATTACTTCTAAAAACAAAACAAACAACAAAGAAGACAGATATTTTAGGGTTGTGTAAGGGGAGCCCCCCCCCCACCGAGGGGCTGTGGGTCGGGGATTTCGACCTTGGACGCCGACCGACCCGCCATCTGAAGTCCTTAAAAGAACAAAACAAAGGGGAAGATGGAAAAGAAGAAACGCTGTAAGCATCTCGGTCTGCGGTTCCCGTTCTCAGGCCTATCGTCGTGGATGAAGACCAGCCACCCTCCCATCTTCTCTCCAGGTCAGAAATGTGTACATTGCGCCGTAGATAGGTATTGATCTCACAACAACCAGCCACCGTTTCGCCCATTGATGCGTTAAGTTCATGACCTCTGCATTAGTCCCAGCTAGGGTGACTCCAAACGCGATATATGCCGTATGGGTATAAAAAATTCAATGGTTAATGCTATATATAAAATCCTATTTACAACTTATTGTATATATATCGACAAAATTATTCTTCCACGCACGCACTGAGGTACACTGAATATCAATAAAATATTTGCTGCGTAGCAAAAACGGTTTTAGAAAAAGAAGACATTTGCAGAAATTCAGCGTCTGCTATGCAACTTCTGAGCGTCCTGAACAAATGTTTAGCTATAAAATTCCTTAGTTTATCTGTGCGTCCTAAACACTTTGTAGAACTCTTCTGAGTTTATCTGTGCGTCCTAAACACGTTGTAGAATTCTTTTGTTTTTATCTGTGCGTCCTAAACACTTTTAGAACTCTTCTGCGTTTATCCCTGCGTCTTAAACACTTTGTAGAACTCTACTGTGTTTATCTGTGCGTCCTAAACACGTTGTAGAACTCTTCTGCGTTTATCTGTGCGTCCTAAACACTTTGTAGAACTCTTCTGAGTTTATCTCTGCGTTCTAAACACGTTGTAGAATTCTTTTGTTTTTATCTGTGCATCCTAAACACTTTTAGAACTCTTCTGGTTTTATCTCTGCGTCCACGAAGCAGTTCTTAGCATAACGTCTATGTTTTACGACTACATTCAAATCTTAACTGCTGTAGTGTGACGTAGCAGTTTTATTGTACTCGTCCGATCACAGAAGGAACTCTTCGTTGCATGAACGCCTTCCGTTCTGTTAAAAAATTATCTATTTGTCAGGGGTACCTTATTATACACCTGGGAGTTTCGAACGGGACACCATTTGTTTCACTTCGCTGTCAGGACACTGATTTGCTTACTTTTCAAAAGTTTGTATTTTTTCAAACATCCAACCGCACAAACTTCTTCTCCTTACTTAAAAAAAGAAGAAGCCCAAATGTGGGCAGCTGACCGACACCTCCTACCTTTTATCTGCCCGGGTCCTTCTCATGCGCCCATACTCGCTTTGTTCACCCCCTCGTCTGAGGCTCAATCTGAAGCTTCTGCGTTATCGTTGACCCAACACCAGAAACTGCTTCCCTTCAGCACAAAGATGAACCGATACTTTTGTGCCTTAGACATCTGAGGGAAGATGATCGGATAAAACTTGCAAAATAATTACCGGTCCCCCCGAGGCTCGCGCGTGCAGGCACAAATTCCTCCTCATGACCGTGGATCGAGTGGGTCGCCAGCATGGCTTGAAATATGACCTTTCGGTGAAATCGGCATCGAATGGAGTGAATTAGTAGAGTTAGTTGTTGCTGGTGATGATGTAAGCAAGTTTCTAAATCTAATTGATAGGTAGAAGAGAGCTCTCTGTTACAGTAGCACCAGTAATTCCTAATTAAAGGTGTAGGTAGATGGGCTATATTGATGACGTCATATGCCAGATCAAAATATAAGATGGCAGGGAGAAGAGGAGAGCTCTCTGTTACAGTAGCACCAGTAATTCCTAATTAAAGGTGTAGGTAGATGGGCTATATTGATGACGTCATATGCCAGATCAAAATATAAGATGGCAGGTAGAAGAGAGCTCTCTGTTACAGTAGCACCAGTAATTCCTAATTAAAGGTGTAGATGGGCTATAATTGATGACGTCATATGCCAGATCATGGCCGCTTCCAAAGGTATACTCGTGATGAATACTCGATAAATTACTTCTTATGTCCATCTGATAAATTGTGATTAGTCTATTGGCATTGAAACTGAATCGTAAGTAAGGGTAATGTATGTTAAAACTGTATGGAGGTCGTGTAAGCTGCAGTGTATGGTATCACAAACTAGTTTCCACCCGTTATTATGAAGAGTGTGTGATGTCCCTACTTTTTTGACTTTCTCTCCGAAAACCTAAGATGGCGGTCAGGGCAATGTGTAAGTGGTTATTTGCTCCGCCTACTGGACTGGTGATTTTAGCACTGAAATCAGATCACAAAGGGCAGTACTACACGGTCAAACTGTGTGGCCGTCAGTTTTACTTCAGATATCGAGCACCAGACGGAAAGGGTTGGTAACTTCATCTGCAATGACTGACGTAAAAGACTAGGAATCCGTCATCACCGTGTGTGTGTGTGTTATATTTTTAATTTTTCAATAAATATGAAACGAATGTCAAGTAAATCAATGTGTAAAGATGACTTTGGGTTCTTTATGACAATCATTAAAAATAAAGTAACGATTATTAATGGATGAACAAGAAAATAAGATGTTGCATACGATGACAAACCGGACAGCGCTAATAATCAAACTATGGTATACACCGATATAATTCGCAGTTAAATAAATAAATAAATGAAAGAAAGAAAGAAAACAACATCCAGCGATCGGAAAAAAACAAAAAAAAAAACAAACAAGCTTTCACTATAATCCGATTCTTCTTCTGCTTTATTTTGTTCTTGGAGCCATCCTAACGATTTTTTTGAACGACAGCGGATCGATTGTCGTCTATAGTCATTGAAGGTTCATCGATAGCCCCCGGGGCTCGAACACTTCCCACTTACATTCTGGCACATTTTTAGATCGGAGCCATTTTTCACGGCTGACCAATTTTCAGGTTTTTTCCTCGTCTATTTGTGGGCGTGAGCCGGGCAGAGTTTATGCCATCCATCGCCTTCCCCCCCCCAAATGTAGCCGTCCGTAACCGTGGGCTCTCTCTCTCCTCTCTCTCTCTCTCTCTCTCCAATTAGATATTGACCCAAGGAGATGCTTTCAAAAACATTAAAGAAGAAAAAAAAAAATTCTGGAGACAGAAGTTCCAACGTGAAGTAGTTGTAAAACGTTGTTGTGTCCTGAACGTATTTTCAAACAGTCATCTACTTAAAAACACGTGATTCTGTGCATGAATAATAAACTGATTACGTATGGAATATGTGGTGAGTACACACGATATACACTTGTTTGCCAGTTATTAAAATCTGTCACGCAGAAAAATGTTCATTTTAACCCTTTCGGGGGCTTAATTAAAGTACGGGCTGGAAAGTTTCAATTATCCACCTAAAAAAAATATATATATATATAAATGAAATTAGGAGTTTGATCGAGAAGTTGCGGGCTTTCAAAGACGTGAAGGTATTCTCGCTTATCGCAATAGAGAGGATGTCTATCAACGAATCGTTCTGTCAGTAATTCAAACATCCGTCCAAACGATTGGTTCTACAGTTCGGCTATCAACTGAAAGATCGAAGTCTAACACAAGACATGATTATTATTATTATTGCCTCCTTACAGTCATAGTAAGTAAGATGATAGAAATGACTCGCTAGCTAATTATAACACATCTAATCATTGATGTATGACGTGGAGCATCTCTCTCCTTTCTATCATAGTTTCCCGTAGAGTAGGTGAAAATATTTTGTATTATTTAGAGAAGAAGAAATGATAAAAAAGAGAAAGAGATTCTGTCAGGTTGTTTTGATTTCCTTCCACAGCTAAATGGGGGAACGATAGAAATCATTTCTGTCTGGCTGGATACGACTTGAAACTGCGTTCTCTCTCTCTCCATCTCTCTCCATCTCATCTCTCCCATCTCTCTCTCTCTCGATCTCTCTCTCCATCTCTCTCCATCTCTCTCTCTCCATCACTCTCTCTCTCTCTCCATCTCTCTCCATCACACACACACTCTCTCTCACTCTCTCTCCATCACTCTCTCTCCATCTCTCTCCATCACACACCCTCTCTCTCTCTCCATCTCTCTCATCACACACACTCTCTCTCTCTCTCCATCTCTCTCCATCACACACACTCTCTCTCTCTCTCCATCTCTCTCTCCACCTGGTGCGCCGAGGACTGAGGGAAAATAAATCACTCAAAATCAATGTATTGACCACGTGTTTCTATAACTCTCACATTGCGAGAAACAATGGCTATGTTGTCGGGTACGGCGACAATTCAGATTCTTCTTTCGTTGTTACTGTTGTTGATTCCACACAAACGGCATTAGTGACTCGATTAGACTGCTGGTGGTGTGGTAGACACGGTTATCAAATAGAATGGAAAGCTGGCAACAAAAAAAAAGAAAACTGGCATTTTAAGCAATGTGTTCCTGATTAATTCGACGGAGTGATGATGATGTGAAGATGTCTGGAGGGATAGTATCCATCTCACAAGAGAGAGATGAGAGGAGAGATGAGAGAGAGGAGAGAGATGAGAGAGAGAGGATAGAGAGAGAGAGAGAGAGAGAGAGAGAGAGTGAGAGAGAGACGAGAGCTGAGAGAGAGAGAGAGAGAGAGAGAGAAGAGTGGTACCGGATTTTGCCTAAGAGATAATTATTCACTGATATTTTATGGAACTTTATTTGGCGAAATAATAAAGTAAAAAAATTTCGAAATTGTGCTAGATTTTCGCCGTATTTATATATTATTTTCAATTTAATTCTAATAAGTATTTGCTGATATAATTATACATTACTTTATCGTTCGTCTAATCATCTGCTTGGAAACCAGCGAACTGATTTCTGTTGTATCCACTGTGGTATCAATTTTCGTTGGAATTCACCGCTAACTTGAAAGCCAACCATTTTCACCATGTCTGGATCGATACACATGGGTGTATCGATTTTTTTAGTTAAATCATATTTAGATGATTTTCCAATATATATATATAGGCGGGTTTAGAGAGAAACTGTTTTGAGTGGGTGGAAGAGAAAAATACAACAGAAGAAGATGCTGAAGATAAATCGGAGAAGTAACAAAACTAGTTATGGCCAGATAAACGAAGATGGAGAAGCGAGACTAGTAATGAAAGAGAAGAGAACATAAAAGATGAATATCATTGGAAATTCATTACTAAATCTATAAGATAGAGAGACGGGTTTAAGCTGAATGAACTTTCTCGTGCTTATACCTTGTTACTACAGTAACCCTTTAATGTAATACGCAAGTCCCGGAAATTTCCGTACAACATGTACAGATCTGCACGGACTCAATAAGTTTTCCTAGATTTAAAAAAAAAAAAACTAAAAATAGTAATAATAATAATATAATAATAATAATAATAATAATAATAATAATAATAATAATAATAATAATAATAATAATAAGTTACTGCCCGAGGCGAACACATTCTAATTAAAGAGGAACGTGAGCGGAATTCCACTGCGTGGATTACTCACCCTCTCCTCCCCGGGGGGCAAGTTTCTGCATGTTTCTTACCTGTGATTATCTTTACCTGTCGCGCCACGTCCTCCCTCTTATCTCTCTCACACCGGTGATGGCATGAAGCTCGGAATCCTGTTATGTGGAGACGTGTAACAGTTTCTCATTTATTTAATTTCTGTTTTATACGTTAAAGGCTCGGGACGTGTGGGAGGAACAGTATGTAGGCCGTGTGAGATCCAGCACACACCACACACATATACACGCACACACACACACATATATACGAGTGTGTATTTTTTCTAATATAGTGCATGAATGAATGTACTGCAGTTGTGGGCGTGGCTACCGCGTGTACAACGCCACCAGTCAGCATCCATTCCCCCTATTGACAGAAACGTTAAAACATGTGGAGAAAATGGCTGCTCCCGAGTCGGTGTCCCCCCCCCCCCAACCCACCACCAACTCCCTTCGACATAGGGGTTCTTTTTCTCCTTCTTTTTTTTTTTTCTTTCACGGCGTTGTGGAGATCTTAGCGTTTTAAAAATCGGGCTGCGGTGGCGCGGAGGGCATTCTCCTTCGCGGCGGTGCTCCGCCTTCTGTCAATCAGCGCCGCCGGTCGTCGCCGGTTGGTCGAGCGGCGAGGATTGATATGTAAATTCCAAATACGGAAACACACAACAACAATAGCTCCCTCATCAAAACATACTACGCCATAAGGCATAATGAAAGACGGAGCACAGGTCAGCACAGTGGCCTAGTTTTTTCACACTGATTCCGACAGGTTCCACGATCCCCGATCGTTCGTCCATGATCGGCCGGGAAACTCCTTTCGGAGGCTTCGCTCCTGGTACTGAGATGAATCTGGGACTAGTGAGCTGAAGGAATTCCGCAGAAAATGACCATGGTAAGTGGAATGGCGAGGAGGGGGAGAGAGAGAGAGAGGGAACGCTGAGGCTGTATCTGTTGTTGTTGTTTTTCTTTACCCTCCTCCTCCTCCACCACCACCACCACTATCCCCCCCACTACCACCGACCACCGTCGCCCCCTCCTCCCCCCCCAGAATTTTTGCTCGCCGTCTCCCCCCCCCTCGGTTCTCGCGGATTCCTCTCCAGACGCGGGGCGGGGCGGGCCCCCCTCCCCTCCTCCTCTGTTCTGCTGCAGACGCCCGGCCAGTTCGGCTGCCGGGTTCCCGCCCGAGCTCCCACGCGGCCCCTCCCCCCCCACCACACGGCGGAGGTGGTGGTTTCCCTCCTCCCGCCTCCCTCCGGCCCCCGCTTCGCGTCGTCGTCGTCGGCTCTCCATTACAAGATGGCGGCCGCGGATATGGCGGTCGTGTGGCGCGCGTAGGCCGACCGTTCTCGGTGGAGGAACTGCGATCGGGGGTCGCGCCCCTCAGTTGGCCGGACCAACGCCCCCCCCAACCCGGTCCGTTTGACGCAGATTCCAGTCGTCTGCCTCCATTCCGCTCTCTCTCCGGAATATCGAAGCCACCCACCCACCCACCCTCCACTTTACCTTACACGGACCACGGGGGACGTGGGTGGATCCCCTCTCGGGAGCTAAGGAAAATGGTCTACGGTTTATTAGGGGGTCCTCCTGCTACTGTGGGCGATCTGCCGGCCCGTCTACGTGGCTCATCTGCCTACCGGCTCCTCGCAGCAGAAGCCCAGTATTAACCCCGTCCAGCCCTGTCGGAGCTGGCGGTGCGAATCATGCAGGCTCACCCCAACTCCCGGAAGTCCATGATGCCAGTTCGCTTGTGGGATGGATTGGATTTCGTTGGATGCCAACGCACTGGCTGACCGCTCTCACCTATTTATTTCTTGAACACAGTAACACGTAATCCTGTTGACCTCAAACAACCCCCCCAACCTTATGGCGATTCTTTAACAGAAGTTCCCTCCCTAACCCCCAGGATCCCACCGGGCACCGCCACCCCACCCCTGTAGGCGTATGGGATGGCGGTTGGGTCGGCGAGCCTCCCACCCACGACAAAAACAACAACACCCCCTCGCTACAACCTGTTCAGGCAGGTAGGCCGGCCGGCCGGGGCCGTTCGTAACTCGGTGACATCTCTGCCAGAATTAGCTGCAGAGGCGAAACCATTTTGAAGTAAGAGACTATTAAATATTGAAGGGCAAGGAATGCACCAGAATTCCTGCACACCTGTCATAGATTTGGAAACAACGCCGCATTATGGTGGTGAATTCTTAACCGAATCTACCTCCAGTAAATGTCTCCGAGACAATGAATTAAGTTGTGAAGATGCTATCTGTAACTGATGATTGTTGTGCGGTGTTACACCAGATTACAGCGAGACATTTGTAAACCGATATGAGCATACTGTCATTTTGCACTAAACATCACCTGTAAAATAATGTTGTTGAATATCAAACTTGTCAAACCTGTCATACTTCATATTTCTTTATATGCTAAGGGAGAGGAAAAAACAACATATTTTTGGGTTTTAAAGTAGCAAAGGGCGGCAGGTGTTGTGATTTTTCCCACCTGCTGTGGATGAAGGCCTGGGTTTGGTATCTTACGACCTGACCTGCAGCATGGTTCCTTCTCGCTCTCCTCTATCCATAGGTTTTTTTTCCCTTGCTGCCAAACAAAGTTCTAGTAATCATTTTTTTGGGTAGTTGTGGTGTGGAGGTTCTGTGGTTAACTCTTGGCTAACTCACACCTTGACTACCACTTGAGAGATCTCCCAAGTACCCAAGCAACTCTGGTTGGTCACCAAGGCTGATGCCTCCACCCATCATCATCTAGTTCACTGCTGTGCGATGCCATCAGGGCTGCTGTTTTCTTTCTTTGCAACCCCCTCTTCTCATTCTGAGCTTTAGGATTACCAAGGGGTTTACATTTAGTGATTTAAATCTTTATGGTCTCATAGCAGGGGGAATATTTGTAAGTGGCTATCAGTCTTCGTAGCTAGATTCCTCAATGTACCACTAACTGGTTCATTAAAAAATTCTTTGGTTGGATAGATGGTTTGAAAAGATGGGCTCCTAAGTTGAAAGTCTTCACAGATAACTAAATTTTAAATGCGTGAAGTGTATAGAAAGGAGGATTTAAGGTTTAACATTACACTTGGCATATACAGGAACAAGACAGCTGAACTATGAGTGTATATCCTCGACACAACCTCGCCCATCTTTGGCAACATTAGCCTCATTCTTTAGAGTCTTTTTTGGCCAGGTTAACTTTGCTTAGAAAGACTTTTGAGAATTTGTGCCTCCACGTTTCTGAATATTGAGCGGAAGTGAATAAGAGCAAAAACTAGTCAACTTTGGTGCAACACTTTACTAATCCGTGGAGCTGTAGACAACTTTTTCAGTTATGTGAGTGCTTTCCCTTTTCTTAGGGGTTAAGGCTTCTAGTAGTGGTCAGGGACCAGGCGTTATTAAAGGGGAGATAATAGATTTCTATTTTGAAATGAATGAAACTGATGAAAAATAAAAACATTCATCTTCTGTATTGTTAAAAATAAAAATATGTAATTTCTAAAAAAATGTTGGGGCTCCTTCAGCACCTCCAAGTGCCCCTGTCTATGGCTGTGGCTTGTAAAAGTTGTCAGCCTTTGCTTGCATTGTGTGTTGTGGGATTAATCAGGTGGAAGTGCATTTTCTTCTTTATAGACAGCAGCTTTAAGGAAATAATGTCAGCAGAGTAGCATTCTGAAAAGGTTGATGATAGGTTCACTAAGTTGATCAGAATTTAGCATAATTTTGGTTGCAAAGAAGGTGATCAGAAGCTTAATTTTCCTTTTCCAGGGTACAGATGCTTTGAAGGTGGACTGTAGATACGTGAACTATTTAGACAATTTTATTTTTAGTAAATAACTCATTGATAAAAGTTGTTGTTTAAATTATTGATATATCATAATACCACATAAATTTTTAAAAAATCAATCCACATTGATAAATATTATCAAATACGCATTTACAGAAATATATACTATTTATACGTCAATAATGTTCAGTCGATAAGTTTGGAAATATATTTCAGTTCCTTTAAAATGAAGAAAGACATGTTTTTGCTTGTTAGCGTCTGGTTGGATTATCAGACGAAACCTTAGTAATCATTCATTATGACTCATAAAGCCTGATCCTAGATGGGGATAAAGGATTATCTAGAGCCCCTATGCTTACTTTTTTCTTTCAATATTTTATATGTAATACTGAGGAATTTATTTATCGTCCACCTGTTCAAGGTCAAGCAATCCTTAGAATCAGCCATCTGACCAGGATATGAAGTCTGGCTGTCAGTGAAAAATGCATCTTTGTGATGTGTGAATTTCCCTATAATTAAGTTTTTTCTTTGTCTGTCGGTCACTAATTTGTACGCTCTTCACACACCCGTGCTCTTGGTGAGCCTGCTTGTACACGCATCTAAAGTATGTCTGTTTACCACTTTTTTTTTGTTGCTTTATTTATTGAATTATTTTGTATGTTAAAAGTGGCATGATTATATAGGGGCCAAACTGT
This sequence comes from Nautilus pompilius, assembly GCA_018389105.1. Taxonomy (NCBI): domain Eukaryota; kingdom Metazoa; phylum Mollusca; class Cephalopoda; order Nautilida; family Nautilidae; genus Nautilus; species Nautilus pompilius. Next base: position 32,905 of record JACATO010001257.1, on the reverse strand, counting down.
GCTGAATTGCTTCTCCAGGGGGGCGGGGTGAGATTGCAGTGTCCCAAGGGAGCAGGCATGGGTGGTGGTGGGAGGTGGGCAAGGAAAGTGTAAGAAATGTTCTACATCTACTATCTCCTATAACAGAGTAAACTGCAGGTAAAAAAAAACAAACAAAAAATTCTAGGAGGAGGATGGAACCAATGTGAGTCTGACAGAAAGCTGATGAGATTATCTACCATAAAGGTTAGAAACACTTCAAGAAAACTTTCAACACTTTATTAGATTGGCTGGATAAATGGAAAATGGAATTTAATGCCAAACGGGGGGGAATTATCCAAATAGGTGATAGAGACAATTATAATCATCTTTGTATGGAGCAGCACTAGGGTGGGAAGTGTAGTATGTCAGAAATTAGGATTTGGGGTTGATTGTCAGCTGTGATTTCAGATGTGAAGAGCAGTCAGTGTAGCTCAGCTGCAAACAAAAGTTCAAGTAGGATGTTAGGAGTAATTAACCCAAGTATCAAATAAAGGTAAAGAAGTTTTAGTTCTGTTGTATAAATTGTTGTTTGTCCACAACTTGAATTTGCTGTGCAGGTGTGGACTCCAGTGTTGATTTGTTAGAGATAGCTTAGCATAGATTCACTTGAATACATCCAAGTCTTAAGCATTTTGACTACACTGAACAGCTAAAAATGTTAGGCTTTCCACGAGGAAACCTACTGGTGGTTTTTAAAATAATTAAGGATTTTTGGCATGTGTAAACACATCAGGTTAAAGGAATTTTTTTAGAAGTAGAATTATTAATGAATGGAATAACTTACTTACCATCATCAATAATAGCACAGATTAGTCAAGCTAAGTTTGTCATACTAAGCCTTTTAACCAAAATACTGGTCAGATTCAGTGAACATCTGGAATTGTTGGTCATCAGCTGTTTTGCTGTTGGCGTAACCAATGATTTGTAAAATCGAGTGGAATCACTTATATTTATCTCGATTACCTCAGTTATGCGTCTCTTTTGAAATAGAATTTGTCTTCAAAAAAATTCAAAACCATGATAGTTTATCAGATTTAAAACATCCCAAATTAACCCAAAATTCTAGATACTTGTACTCACCTTTGTTGAAATGTTCCATATCTTAGGTATTGTGAATAAGTTATGCTTGATCTTGTCTTGCCTCTGGGCAAATGGAAAAAATTAGTGATCATTTATTATTATTTTTTTGCTTTTTTTTTTTCAAAAGTTTGATTTAAAAATTTATCAGGATTTTCCTAAGGGTGCATATTTAAGGAAAACTAACGTGAACCCCTTTTATATTTTTAAAAATTTCAATTTTGTTATAACGTTAATCAAAGCGTGTGTGTGTGTAAGTTATCAAGAGAGAGACGTGCTCAACCTTTCCTTCATACTATAGTTATTTGATATTCACAATCCTGGCACATGTTTTGCTAGTATAGTTGGTCTGTTGGTGTTAATAATACTACACTTATTGATTGGAAATTCATATTCAGATATTAAAACATTCTGGTTGCAGATATCTAATTAGACTTCTTCATTACCTGCCAATTTAATTATTAAAATGATTTTTGTAGTTAGTTTCCATTTGCACGAAGCATGTATAAGGCTGCTGTCTCAATGCTGCTGAAAAATTGAAAATGTGTGTGTGTGGACCAACAGAAGAGAGAGAGAGATGTATCTTTCTGTGACAAATTTTGGAAGGCCTATGATTTCTTACACAGAAATTGTCTAAAAGCTACATTGTGGGAAAAAGTTGAAATTATATACTCTTAATTAACTGTCACATTAACATAGCCGACCCTTTACCCGATGACCCCGAAATTGGAACATTTTGAAGATCAGCCATTTTTTTCAAGTGTTTGGCATTGTCGCATCATTCTGGTGGTGTTATGAACTGACATGCTTCCAAACCTGTCTAAGAACACAGTGAACAGATTTACTGACTTTCTCCACTTCAGATTCCGTATATAGTAAAACTTATTTAACTCTAGCAGGACCAACTGTATGTCGGATAAGTGAAATGTTGATTTGGATCGGGGCCAATCATAAGTGCTTCTCATTCAACCACAAAAAACTGGATTATGAGCAGTCTTTGTCTGGAAACATGCCATCTGTGCAGTAAAGTTCAAAATACAGTTAAATTGAAGTAAAATTATCCAATTTCTCTCTTATGATGAAGGTTGTATACTCAACAAGCGTAATCACACTGTTGGCTGTTAAAGGAATGCAGAAGTTAGTTGGTTTGAGTTTTTTGCTTCTTGTTTTTACTAATGGCCTATAACCTGCCTTTCTGTATTGTTACTGGGGTCATGAGGAGAACTGTTTTTGTACTTATATTTGCTGTTGGTGTTTCTGTTTTCGGTGAGTTCATGTAGCTGGAATTAATCGTGAATCTGTGAGCTATTGGATGTGGTGAGTTGAATAAAGTTTTTATCCTGCTGCACCTAAGAATTATATCTGTAATTCCAAGAACTGAATAATTCCATGATCTGTATTTGTTGTAAGGTTCATAATTTAAAATTATTAATTATCATTAAATGCTAAATAAATAAGAGAACTCACACTAGCTTACTTGTACTATAATAATTTAACCCTACGTAAACCACCTGTGGCCCCTACTATCCTTTAAATCTGTGTTACTCAGCACTGACTGGGGTTACCCACAGTACCCACTTTTCTTATTGATATAACCTTTCTTTATAATGACAAATCTTTATATCAGTTTAGCTCTGTTTTATGAGTGTGTTGGTTAAATAAGCAGCCAGTTCAATACAATTACTAACAAGTGCTGCTTGGCTTGGGGAGGGGGTTAGCTTAATGGAGGTAAAATCTGACATTCAATAATGGTTATCAGTCACTTGTGAAAATAATTCTCACGTAAAAGTAGTTTTATCCTGGTTTAAATATAATAATTCTCTTAATGTTAAGCTGCATGCAGTCTTGTGTTTGCTGAGAATGTTTCACATTGGAAGAAGTTTGGAAATAATGAGTAGCCACGTCTTTAGGCTATACTTAGTTATCTTCTGTGTCACAAGACTGCTTTATTTCAGTCTCCTGGCTGGGGAGTGGCAGCTTTCTGATTTAAACATCCTGAATTAGTTTACATTTAAATTAAAAAAAAAAAAAATGATGTGTCTCTTCAATAATATGGTTGAATTTGTCTCACTAACCTAATTATTTCGGAGTTTCTATGCCATATACCTTGTTGGTGGGGAGTGCTCGTGTAGAGAGGCTTTACAAAGGTTTGGCAGATTTGCACAAAGATTTCGAAACACAACAGTATTTTTAGTTGGTGCTTTGCTGTCTTTTAGGGGAGACTATGACACTAGGAATAGAAAACCTGTGTATATAATTTAGGAAGTTTAAAGTAGTAATGTTTGAAACCATCTCCAGTGTTCCTTTGAACACTGAATTGCAGATAATCTTCTAGAATATTTAGTTTGCAGGCCTTGGTGGCAATGCAGTTTTGCTTGCTGTGCTAACGATATATTTTGTGGGGCCCAGTTCTTTACTAGGTAAATTTTTCATTTTAGCTCTTAACTTGTTCACTACTGCGAGCCACTTTCAGTTGCTCTTGTTTACCTAGCAGTTCTCACTGGCTCTACGTCATCGCAGAGATTAACAGACGATTGGCTATATGACAACCAATCAGATTCGTTTACTGAAAATAGGTCAAGACGTTTTTAACTTGATGGTGTAGCGGCAAACTCCTTTGTTCGGCGTTATTTTAGAAAGTGCGAAGGCTGTTGATGGAAATAAACAAAGAAAGGAAAATGGCAGAGACAAATACAAATAAAGTTCAGAACCTTGTTTATCGGTAGAAGATGATTTTAGCATGATTCAGTTAATCAGAATTTTGAAAAAATAAAGTATGGATTCTAGCTCTGAAGAAGAAGAAATGTCCGAAATAAGACTGAAGTTAACAACAGTGGGTGTGATCGCTTCAAACAATGTGTTGCATATTATGGAAATTTATACGAAAAACAATAAAATGGTAGAAAAGAAATTTTTTTCTGGTTGTTAGAGGCATGTCAGGTGAATGCGCATATGCTTTATATGCTGACACATCAAGACGGTCAGAAGAAAATAAGCTTCAAGAAATTCAGAGAAGACTTGATCACTGGTTTTGATGAGGCTGACTGCTGCCACACAGATTGCCCCAAGGACATGCCTGCTTCCTGTGCTGGGTGCTCAAGATTATCAAAACAAACATTTGGGGAAACGTGTTTCAAGAGACAGGAATTGCATTGTTTGTAGTACTCTGACAAAAAGAAAGCGAACAAATTTCATTTGTTCGGGCTGTACCCCGGCATCCACATCTTCACCCTAAGGAACGCTATGAGAAATGTCACTCATAAAGAACTTATTTCTTTTTTGGATGAATTGAAGTGTGGGAGAGAAAATCAGATTATTGTAAAAATTGTCAGCATTAACTAATTGTTGTTGGAAAAAAGTGAACTTTTTCAAAATGACTCCACGAGGTATTAATTTCAGTTACCATCATCTGAATATTATTTGACAAAAATAATTTTTATTTTAGTTATATTGTGCTAAATATAAATCACTTTTCCCTAAAGCAGTATATCTGTTAATAAATTTTGTGTGATTTTTTTCTTGGATTAACTGTTGATAAAGGTAAATTAAAATTTTATTCGTATTCAAATAACCATTAAATTTCAGGTATTTATTTCATTGCATTTTTTATTTACATATTCAGAAAGATAATTTTATAAGGATCATTTTAGTCAAAAGTCTAAATTGATATCTCCGCAAATAAAAAAGTTATCAGAGGCTTAGTGTAGCCTTTACTCAAAACAAAAGGCATTTAGTAATTTGGGCTCAGTATGGCCATTAACTTAATGGCTAAAGAGTTAGGTACCAAATATAGAATTCAGAATAAATCTGATGTATGCGCTACCTGAATACTTTTAAAATTCTGGCCCCCTCCTCTTTTTTTTTTTTTTTTGTGAATGATGGTGACTGATTGCCTTGGCAGTTTCTTGGAAAAATCAATTTTGGTTTGAACGAGTTGATTTCATACTCTCCATATTGTCTATCAAATTGTCTCCTCCTATCCTAGATTGTAGCCTTCATTTCATCACACGCAGCTAAAGGATAGAGGAAAAGCAAGTTGGCATTTCACATTACAAATTTTCCTGCCAACCCTGAGCTCTTGAAGTATTTATTCTCAGATTTGTTCTTTGCTATGTCTGGTTGATTCTTAACACATGTTGACAGAACCAAGCTTAGGTTTGCTTAAATATGTTTTGTTGTGGGTTTTCTTGAGAATCAAGCCTTCAGTTTCTTAAGTAGCTCTGAAATGTGTAGTAAGTTGTGAATATTTTTACCATTGATACATCTCTATGCCAAATTTGTGTCTTTATCAGGAAAAAGCTACCCTGGGTATTCTTTTGCGCATCTTTTTATTAATCTAATGATAGTTACCATATAGGATTGCAAAATAAACAGAATGCCAAGAACCTTTTGATTGCACTACAGTTTTGCCTGGGATTTGCAAATCCTGATTTTTCACATGTCCTGTCACAGCAGAGTTTCATGTAAGCTTCATTATATCACAGCAATGCATAAGTGTTATGACAACCAACACAATGATTTGTTGATATCACCATATTATTAATATAATGTGTTAATCTAAAGACTCTACAAAAGTAGTGTAAAGAGATTATTAAGCTGTTATATTAATTTAGATATGAAGCCAGGTTTATAAAGAGTATGAGAAAGAAATGCGGAGATACAGAAAACTCTTTCTTTCAGTAGAAAGGTTATTAAAGAAGGGGCTGGTTGTAGTAATATGACATAATTCCTGTGTCATCTTGCAGTAACTAACTGTACCTAAGTTAGTTATAAAAATGTGCAGAAAATATAATTTTGTTTGTTTTAATAGAAGCTGATATTCTGTAAATTGAACTTAACAGTGGTCTATTGATGTGAAGATATCTCGCATATATGTTCACTAGTCTTGCTAGGATAGGTGAATTGTGATAATTTATTTTAGTTTAGTAATTATGATGGATGAGTAACCATCATGGCTTATACAAGGCCCCCTGCCACCACCCCAAGGGAAGAGAAGTGGCCATAAAGATGATCCATAAAATTGATTAATTACACTTCCTGGTATTTTATTTCATTCTTCAACAATTCTATCTTAAAAAACTATTTTTCAATATTTAAGCATGCCGAAATTTTAGTTTATTCATAATTATGACCCATATTATTAGTAAATGCAAAAAAAATGTGTTGCTACGATTAAGTAAAGTAATATAAAAATTACGCTAATCAACTATAGTTAGAGATGTTTTTTTTTCCCTTCTTGCCAGCTTGGTCAGAAGACTATACAACATAATCCCCGCAAAATATTGGCTTGAAAAATCCTGTAGTAGTTTAAACTTATAACTGTTATTAATCCAGCCCCCTAAATAGTAGCTAGATAAGTGCTATTTTAGAAGTGTTTAGCATGAAACAATCAGAAATTGTTCTTCAGGAAAGATAAAATCTAACTTTATATTCAAATGGCTCCCTAATCGTAACTTTGTATCTGGATTAAATATATATTTTCTTTTTTTGGTTAAATTTGAAGATGAAAAAAAAAGGACTTCTTTATTCTGTGTTTAATGGGCTATAGCTGCCAAAAATTAAAGTCAGTAATGAATGCAGCATTCAAGTGGAGTTAATTAAAACTACTGGATTGGTTATCTCACTGGTGAAGAGTTGCTTGAGAATATAAATGTTGGTCGCGTTTGTTTGCAAACCTTTTTGAAATGTGTTTGAGATCAGTTGGTGGCGTACTTTTACAAGAGGAGACTGGCTTTTCTCCTATCCTGATAACAGAAAGTAGAGGGCTAGTCTTAGCTTTCTCAGCGCCTCATCAGTAGTGACAGAACTAATTAGTATCCTTCCTTGCCAAAGTTGGTAATGCCAGACCCTGTGGTGCAGGGCAGTGGTTATTTTTGCCAGGGTAGTTTCCCTTGTAGAAGCTGGCAAACAAAATAAAAAATCTCCCAAACTAACTGGTCACTAAGGTGGTGGGAACAACATTACAGGTAACTTTCCATTCTTATAACATTTCTGAATCTTTGTAGAGATTTTGGCGAAATCTCTGACTGATTTTCATTTATCAATAATGGTTCACATTTTACTTAAATATATGCATCTTATTAATAAATCTCTGCCCTCTACTTTATATGCTGATTATTTGTCTATTGTTTATTTCTTTGTTGTTGCTGCTGAAGATTTGGTTCTGTTGAGCTTGCAGGTGTTTATGGTACAATCTTCAGCAGCCTCAGATCCTACTTGTGGCATGGTTTCTTTTGACCTTTTGCACTGTTCCCAAGTGACCTTGAGCATTTCTGAACCAGTCATTTTCTGGAAAAAAGTTGATTACTTGTTCATATTCTCAGGAAGAATGAATTATTTTAAGATGCTTGGGCTTCAGATGCTGCAAGTCTCGATGGAAACGTTAACCAGGATTTCGTCAGTAAAGACCACTATAACAAAACATTGTTTTGCACTTGTTTCTTAGAAGCATTTTTTGGTTTAATCATTTATAGCATACTTCAGAAGATAAAGGAAAACGTCGCTTGTTTAATAGTTTCTTTTCCTCCTCATAAAATATATAAAGTTTCCTGATGCTGGTTTTTTTTTTTTTTTTTTAAAAAAAGATCTGACCAGTTTGATATATTGTGTGTGCATGTGTACACACAAATGTAAGTCTTGCAGATGTTTTTGTTGAACCCGTGGAAGTATTGCTGTCATATTTTATTTATTTTGTAAAGGTTATTAAATCAGGCCAAGGCAACTTTGTTTACAGCCGAGTACATACACACACTTGCATGATGTCATTACTGATGAAGTTTTAATTAAGCTTTGTCACTAGTGATACATGGCAGTTACCGTGGTTTAACGTAGTGCAAATGTTGACAACTGTTTTCCAGGAGATCTTTCTAAGCCTGGAACTTTATTTAAATTTAATAACATAACTAAAAGCTAATTTTTGTCTCAGCACTCTATTTTTGAAAGAAATGGCATTGCAGAGGAAATTGTTAATTTATTATTATTATTTTTATTTTTGAAAAAAAATTTTTTGTGAGAATGTCAACTTGAAGCTTCTTTTTTCAGGCAAGCACCAATCTGGGTTTTAAACGTAGCAGCGTTTTTGTATCGTGTTAGTTAACTCTTTAGTGAAGGTCTGTGGAACTAAAGACAAACAGCAGGTGGAATGTAAGTTTTTATTTAGATAAACTTCAGCCCACCTGTGTCACCCTGTCTGAGACAAAACCCAATTGTCTTTCTTAACCAGAATTGAGAAAAGAGACCTGCACAATTAGCTGTGGATGTAGTGCCCATCCTATGTTAATGTAGTTGCTGGTGTCAACTCATTGTGATTCCTTGCTGGTGATTTCTTTCTTTCCACCTCATCTTCTCATACCAATCTGTCTGTAGCTGCAAATTTATTTCCAAGTAATCCAGCTTCCCTACTCTAATGATAAACAAACACATTGAGCAGCAAGGTGCTCTTTTGTATGGCTCTCCAACTATACCAGCCACATAGAGTGATCTGGCTGATCAGACACCACTGCCCACAGTCCTTATAGTTCTCTGAAGGTGGCCATGGGCATTTTACCTGCTGGGATTGCAAAGAAATGAAAAGTCACTATTTATATGTAGTCATTACTATTTTAGGAAGAGCTACAAAAACCAGATCAGCTGTATCTACAGGCTGACTACCTAATGAAACTGGGAACACTTTTTTTTTGTTTGTTTGTTTAGAAAATATTTAAAATCACCTTTAGTATTAATGAATAAAAAATAACAAATGGATATGTAAGGTTTTTGAATTAATCAAATTTTACCAATAATCCGTGTGTGTAAGTAGTAAATTTTCTCTTGTCTTTCTTCAGACAACAGCTTTTTAACTTCCTATGACAACACCATCTGCTTATTTGGAAGATCAAGATCATATCGTCTTAAATGCTGACGGGCTCAAAAAACTAAAGTTGACACCACTTTTTACCTTATTAGTTATTATTTTTTTAAATGTTGAATTTATATATGCTTTCTCTTAGATGGAATTGTGATGAAAAATATTATTTTTGAATTTGTCAATGGTGATGTCATATTTAAGTTTATAGTAAGTAACTTCTGTAACTACTAATGCCATAAGATGGTTACCTGTTTCTACTTTTAATACACTACTTTAGAATAAACAGGTGCATGACAGTTAGTAGTTCCTGATGTTAGATGGTGACAGGTGAAAAAGAATTGTTAATTATAAGTATTTTTAGTATAGGCTTGTGGTTAGGTTACTGTTGGTTGCAAGTCTGAGTTCAAACCATGGTACTGACTTGCTTGATTTGTCATACCTCCCCGGCAAGATTTCTTTCTGCTCTTCTTCACCAACTACTGTCATTTAAATACAAAGAGATATAGTAGGGTTCTACAGTATTTGTGGGTAAATCTCGATTGCCTTGTACCTTGACCACCATTTATGAGTCCCACTCATTTGCTTGGTCACCCCCCCCCCTAGGGGGGAGGTGCTGATATCCCTACACTTTCCTTATCTAGCTCACTTATTTGAGATGCTCTTAGAACAAATCAGGAGAAGGGTCCACCAGGAAGAAAAAAGGTATAGGCAAATTAACCTACATGGCTTTCTTTTGTAATTTTTTAAAAAAGATTTAGACTACTGAAATACACACACTCCTAAATATGGGTTATAGGTACTCAGGTACACGCACATGTGCGTCTATTGCCTCATGCAAATACACTGAAGTTACTAGTGGTAGTGTTGGATGATCCAAGCTTCGGAAGGTGACTGAAGTAAAAAACAAAGACCTTGCAAGCTTTAATTTGAAAGATAACATTTGAAAAGCATGAATTAAATTAGATATCTGCAAATGTCTGAAGAGCTTCCAGTAAATTACGTAAATGTGGGATGAAAGAGACAGATAGTCAAGCAGAGTGAAACCTTGTGCTAAAAGTAATTCATTGCCTTTTTATATTTCTTATTTATTAGGGAAGAAAAATAGTGCACGTGGTCCACTGAAAGACTTTACCAAATTAGCATCAAATCAGTATACCTATTTAGATTTTTTTTTTTTTCTGACAGAGTTGAATACTTACATCAAAAAATATAACTTTTGCAGTGTAAAATTTGGAGATCTTTCATTTCATAATCATATTTCTCTATGTTATCCCCCCCTCACATTGTAAATCACTTGTATTTGTGCCAATATTAGAAATAGACAAACCTCGCAGTCTCATTGGAACAAGGTTCATACAGGTCGTGGATATGTGGTACCACTCAGTCAAATATTAGCACGCACAGCGATCTGAGTACAGATTTGTTGTTTTTTTGATTTTTTAAAATAATTATTTGCTTAGCATTGGCATTGCTACTTATTTTATCTCCCAGACTGTGAATGTTGGTTAAGAGCATACACCATTAGTTTAAATATTCTATGCTTAAAGTAATCAGTCGTTGAAATAAAATATGTGTTTACACACATTCATGCCATAATGATTTGGTTTGTATTGATACATCCAACTGTCACAACTGCTAAAAAAAAGGGGGGAAATGGGCTGCTCAAGTAGGCAGACTCATCTTCCTGGAAAGCGTGATGCCAAAATCACTGTGGCAGCAGCTAAGATATTCCCCCATTTACCTGGGTTTGGGTAATTGGCCAGATCTGATTAGTTCAGTCAGTCCATATTGCTGCTGACTCTTGCTGTCTGTAGATATTGAGCATCAAATGATTCTCCAGGTTTGGAAGAATGGTGTCGCTCGCTCGCTCTGCACTGAATGGGCTATTTCTTGTTTGCCAGATGCGCAGCAACTGTCGACAGTCCGCTTTGGCTGCTGTGGCTGCAACTCACTAAGCTGAAGTACTGAGCAGCAGCTCCTGCAGAGACTTTGGCTTTGGTAAATGTACTTGCAAAACTTATGCTAAAATTATTTTGGCAGGGATCTGACCATCTCTACGGTCATTAAATGATTTTCATCGGTGTATCATTCTTGGACTGATAAGATTTACAATATTATATTATTATTTCCTGATTTGTCCATTAACCCATCTGTTTATTTTGTATCATTATACTGATTTTGTTGTGCTGTTTATTGTAGATTCAGCGTGTAGTTAAATCCTCTCTTAGAATGGGTGTAGTGCCTAAAATGTCAGTTATTTGAATTGTATGTAAATTATATTGCTTTAGTATATATTCTAGCTTCTTTTTTTTAAATACCTTCTGTTGCTTGAGTAATAATCGGGATAACCTCTACTTTTACTTGATACATTTGTTTTTTTTCTCTCCTGTCTTAAAAAGTGTGTGATGTATTTGAAGTTTTAAATATTTTTTGTTTGTATTATTATTATTATTATTATTATTATTATTATTATTATTATTATGTAAAGAATAGTGTCACTTAGTGACAAACTGGCAAAGTGCAACAAGAATAAACTTAATACCAGGAAGAAGTGGAATTTGATGATCATTTTGGCATATGCTGCTGAAAGGACAACTAAAAATACTTAAATTGTCAGATCCCCTTCTTTCTACATTCTCTGAAAAACCTGTAGAGAGCCATGACATTATCTGACATTATACAATTCTAATATCTTTAACTCTATTACTGCCAATCTGCCCAAGGGGGTAGTAGATTTGGATTTAGATAATTGATCTAAAGCTTTTCTGAAATCCATTGCAAACTTTTTTTTTTTTTTTTTTTTTTTTGTGAACTGACTTCTGTATAACCCATTCAAATGAATTATCCTGTTTCTCTTTCCGATGTAATTGTGCTATCTGCGAAGCACTGCTGTTATTACCACAAAGTAGAAACTGTACGAAGGACAGCTATTTAGTACAGATCTGCATTCTCAGCAGGGAACACCTGGTAAATGTACATTTTTAAAAATTTGCTTCCTTGGCAAGTTTATTGATGCAGGGAAGTAAAACAGTTTTTAAACATAACGTAGCGATGGCCACATGGTGTTAACTTCTGTTAGCATGAGTATTCAAGCAAGAGAACTCTTGGTAAATAGAGACGATTTTATCAAAATAACTACCTTTTAATAACCATTCGCCATCCTGCTAAAGTGACAGACAGTTTTTGTTAAAATCATGTGTACCTGACTGCTTTGATTTTCTGGTCTCGAGAAAAACAGGCCGAAAATCCCCCTTTCCCCAATTTTACTGGGAGGAACCTACTAGAACAATATGACCAAAATAATCACTTGTGGAAGGGGCCACTTCATGACAGCAAAAGAACTATGCAACTAGATAGCTGGTTTTATGTCCTATGTAGACTGCGGATCTAGGGAATCAGACTTAGAACTGCCACTATTCCAGGTGAACTCCCAATACACAGCTCTTGTAGTCAGCTATTATGGTCTTTATCAGATTAATTACTATATCCAGAAAAAGAGAGAGGGATGGATGGATGGATGCTGAGCTATGACCAAACCTGGCTGAAGTGGAATCCATGACATACTCTTATCTGACTGGATTTCATTTGAATGTCCCCAGTAACTAAATAACTGGCAAATGAAGCTTGCAACACAATACAGTGAAGTAAGTTGTATAATGGTTGGAGATCTTTAACTTGAAATTCTGTTTTTTTAAAACTTGTTTTTGTTTGTTTTCTGCATAACTCCCTAATGTGCCAAGAGGTTGGTTATGCTAAGAAGAGAGACTGACTTCTGTTTCAAATGTTGTCTAATTTTTAATGTCACTTGTGCTTTTTCAAGTATGTAGAAAATTGTTACTTCAGCTGGAAATCAGTCAGAAAGGCTGGATGCAGCTTAAATATATTCAAATGTTTCATGCTAGTTCTTGTTTCCATTTAGTTAGGCATTTCAGATTCTGCTTGATTCTAAGACACTGGTGTTATTTTATTAAAGAAAAATACAACATGTCAGTCACTCAGTTATTATAAGGTTTATTATTTAAGTTTGTAAATCTCTATAACACATTTTGGAGCCACACCCCCTGTTTTTCATCTTCAAAAGCTTAAATTGATTTTAGAGATCCTAGAGAGTTTGCGATTTACAGAAAGGTGCAGTGTGTGAGTCAATGTCTTTATATTGCTGTCAGGTATGTAAATGAAAATTGTGGCATTTTGATTGACATTGATGAATTTAATGTAGGTTGACAAGAACAAAGCAGTTTTTACTAATGGTTCTGTGCAGAATATTCTATACTGAAGTAGTGTATAAGAAATAGTAAATAAATAGTATGTGTACATGGGTAATAATTTTGATCTCTGCGTATAAAGAGTTTTCCTCAATCAAAGATCTTAATTACTCAGAATGATAGTTTTCTTTATAGACATTCTTTTTTGCTGTCTGTTGAGACACTAAGATTCTAAGAAACTGGATTTTTGCTTGTAATTAGTCTAGTTATGTAAAACAAGTCCAACACTATCTATCACTTAATAGTTAGAATTTTAAAATGGAATAAAACTAAATTTGTTTAAAAAATGAGTATTTGCAGAAATTACATTTATCTTTATTAGATAATATATCCATAAAGTTTGTCTTTTTTATCCTTTTGATCCATCAGCTGACTCGCAGCTTCTCTACCCTGCTAGGACCTGTTTTTACTATATAAATGGGTTAACTTCTTATATCTGTCTGTCCATGGAATAAGAGAAACAGAATTGTCTTGTGATCCTTTTGCTGATTTGACCAACTAGAGCTGCCTAGCTCTTCTGCAAGGAACTGGCCTCAATCTGGGGCTATGTCAGAAGAGTTAGGAGGGTATCATCTGTGTTACCAGAGTACCTACTTGGGAAGTCTTGAAATTGAAGCCAGATGACATCCATTTGAAGAACAGGAGGAGTTGGTTCATGTTTAAAAGTGGGAGCAAACTAGTGATTTGGAGGAAAGCTATAGGCCACAACAATGAAACTAGACCCTCTGTTGTGGCGAGCTGACACCTAAACTTTCAAGAATTAGTATTGCTCTACTTAGCTTAGTATATTTAATTATATACATATAAAATATTAATACAAACTGACAATTCTGTACATTCAGAAACTTAGTTGTGGTTGTTACAATTTTAGAAAACATTTCAAGCTTCTTATCATGTAGCAATATAATGAGAAACAGTCATTTTTTCCATTTGTAGGGTTTACCAGTTGATGACCATGGGAGTTGTGTCATAAGCATGAAAATTTGGTCAATCAGTTTGGGGGGGGGTCTGGCAAAAAGGAAAAGAAATTTTATATATCTGCTAATTCTGTGGGGAAAATTTCTGGAATGTCAGGAATCCGTTGTGAGAATCTTAAAGCAAGCAACACAAAAAGGTTGTGAAACTTCTTTCTGCTGGAAGCCATTTGAAGTATGAAAAAGTATATTCTTACGTGTAGTTGCATTGTACTCATTTGCAGTAGATCATTAAAAAAAGAAAAAGTTACATTCGTTCTATAGCAATAACCTGCAGCATTAACAGAAAGGAGTTTTATATAGACCTCTGTTTGCATGACACTGTTCAGCTTACCAAGAGTAGAACTGCAATGGGGAAAGTTGTTATGATGGGTCTGTTTTGACTGGTTTCTTCCTGTTTTATTCTGTGTAAGTGTGTTTAGTCTTCACATATCTTTGACTATTCATACGTTTAAATTGAATTTTGTCGGGATGCTGTTTTTGTTTTGTTCGTTTGAATGGTCCTAGATTTTTACTTTTTTATAGCATCACAGTAAATTATCAGAATTAAAAAAAAAAGAATTTTCCCATGATTCAATGCTGAAAATTTAGTTGTAGCCAAGTGAATTTCTGAGCGATATTTGTTTGGAATGCTCTGTCTTATGGCTAGACAGTGGTGGACGGGCTTATGTTCTAATAGAGTAAGTCCTCTCTCTATGCAGGGGATGCATTTTTGAAAAAGTGCACATAAAGTGGATACTACTATAAGTTTAGGGTTTGGGATGTGTACTGTACTGCCCCTGATTCCATGTCTACTCAAACCATAACAAAATAACAGTATAATACAAGTTTGATAATAATTAAAAAATATGTAAACTACTTTAGGTTTATTTGCATACCAGCAGAAACACAGGCTCATGGGGATGACGTGATGGTCATTGGTGGAGAGAACTTGACACAACTGTCTATGTCTCATCATTGACCATCAGTAGTGTGACGCCAAGAGGCGATGGCAGAGGGCTGATGGATGAGTGGCTGGTGTGGGAGTGGTGCAGGTTTTGGGGCAGATTTTGATGGGCATGAAAATACAGGTTTTGCGGTGGTTGATGGGCTAGGAGGTTGCTTGCATGACTACAAGATGCTAGACAGCTTGGCCACGATTGTAAAATTCCTTGTAGGGAGCAAGAGCAGCGTTCAGGTTGTGTTTAAACCGCAGGATCCATATCAAGTGCAGCATTTGCTCGGTGAATGAAAAAAAGTGGGCCAATTTATTTGATGATAAGTCCTTAACCTCCAGGACTACCTCTTTGTCTTCTTGTTGATCATCTTCATTTGTTATTTCCTTGAGGTTATCAACACTTAACTCCTTCGTATTATGTGAATCAAGGAGAGTTCCGATTTACCTGCAAGACCGAGCGAGTGTGAAAGCTGGTCTTCATTACAAATAGCTTGTCATCCATTGCTTCACTGTCCAAACACATGTGCCGAAGACTCTTCGATTGGCTTCTCCAGGTTTTGGAGAAATCTTGTTGCTCGTGTGTTTCCATTAACTACTTGAATAATGCTTTTGCACATGATGTCTCCGTACCTGACTTCATAATAGTGAAAATTTTTTCACATATAATGAGCTTATGGTATAAGAATGGTCTTTGCATAATAGCGAAATTGTATATGGTTAAGTTGCATAAAGAGAGGACTTACTGTAATATAAAGGTTACTCTTCTTTTTAGAATGAGAATAGTAGATATAAATGTATAGTTAAGATAATGTTCTTATTTGTAAAATGCATTGACTTAAACAGGTATAGTGCTGGCAGCTGCTTTAACTCTCTTCCCTATGGCAACACCTGTGGATTGTAAGATTTGTTGAGCCTTACTATAGCACTTACAGAGCTACTTAGAATAACAGATAGTAATAAAAGACTGCTAGAATGCTTTATTTTTGGATGTGGGAGAAAGCCTATGTAACTGGTCAGAGAAAAGTAGCAAGAAGAACCTTGTCAGCGAGGTAACATCAGAATGAGCCAGTCTCCACAGAAATCAAAATTATCACCCTTGATCTTAGCAGTCTAGTAGTCTACTGCTAAACCACCAAGCTTAGTGCTTAGGTTAGAATATGGGATGGAAATTGGTTTATTCTCTTTATGCTGGTCATCAGCTTCAAATTTCTTTTTTCTCCACTCTATAAATTTTGCCCCTGCTACAAGAAATCTGCTGATTACCTTTCTGCTACAAAGAAACAAACTACAAACAGTTGTTTTGCAAGTTATAGATAGACATATTAGATATACAATTTTTTTAACTATTAAAGGATATGTAGTAAACTGAGAAGTGATATACATAGGATTATTTTTACAAAAGTGGATACCAGAATTTTATATAAACTGTTCCGTTGTGCAAGTAGATGAAATCTGTTTTGCATACGAAACATGAAGCCAAACTTGTTTATAGTTTTATGAAGAAACTGAATAATAAATAGTAATTAAAATAATAAAACAAGCAGTAAAATGTTAAAAATTCATTGAATTTATTAAAGCACTCTGTTCTTCTGCACCACCACCACCACCAGTTCAGATTTGTAGTTCCATTATATTGTATTAAGAATTAGGATTTTATATTCACGGGCAGATTTTTGGTATAGCCATAGGTGCCACTGTGGCTGTCAGAAATAGCATCTTGTTGTTGTTTGTGTATTTTCAATACAAATGACCTTTCACTCAAAACCACTAGACGAAACAGAAGTGTTTTATAAGACTTGCACAACCCAGATGACTAATTTTTAAAGTTTGATAAATAGTAATAGACATTTGTATCTGTTGGTTATACATTTTCCTGGTATAGTTTTGGTTGGGAGAGTGCAAATTTTATTGGAAATTTGGGAGTTTTAGTTAAAATGTTGGTCCATTGTAAACCATCTGCGCTGTTGTTATTACAGTGGGTGTAACTTGCTCTTGGATGAACACTAATTAATCTGTTGTTTGCTGTGTCTTATGTCACTAGAATCCATGAGTTATGATTTCTGTACACGCATATCATCTAGTCATGTGGCTTAATGAATAGATACAGCTAGCACAGTATCAATCGGCAATGTGGGTTATGTTTGCAAAAGAAAAGAAGAAAAGAATGTTTACTGCAAATCGACATTATCGCTCGAAAATGCAGACCCTGATGACAGTGGGTGATGGGGAAGGATAATTGAAACAGGTTTTTTAGATAGTTTAGATTATCAAGGTGAATGCAAAATGTCTGAAGCAACCATCTTTCTATAAATGACTTGTCACCAGTAACTTTCTGTTCTTATTAAAATTATTTTAGTAAGAGGATTGAAGGAAAGCAGTTTTTCTGTTGTATCTGCATTTTTTTAACCCTCTGTATACCACCTCTGGTACATTTGCGCTTCAAATCTGTATTACTCGGCACCATTTGAGCCATAGGTGTCTGTGATGCAGAGTCCTTCCTTGATATAATTCTTTGTAATGACAAATCTTATCGCTCCAATCCCATGTGGCTTGCATTATGATTGGTATAAGTAAAGTAAAAACTGACGTGGTAAATACACCTTAAAAATAATGTTCTGACTAAAAAGAAAGTTATTTAAATTTTGCAATGAAATATAACTGGTAGAGAACTAGATTTAAAAAAAAAAATGTAATTGGTACCATATTTATGCTTCATATTTTGTTTTTTTTTTGTTTTGCATTGTTTATGACAGCTAAAAACATTAAATCTGTTAAACTTTTCTAAATCCTCCCTTAAATATTAAACTATGGCCATTGTAGTAGAGACTCTTTTAGTTTTGAATACATGATAATCTGAAGAAAATCTCATTCTTTCTAGTACACACACACTGATTGGCTGGCTGGTTCCACTCTTCTTAATGTTAAGTTGGTGGACATTGTAAGCTGCTGACTGGTGGCTTCTACCTTTTCCTTTGGTGAAATGGTTGTGATGAGACTAAATGAACATTATTTAAACAGGGATGTTAATGTCTGAGCTGTGGTTGGATGGGCAAAGACAGTCGAGATGTTTATGTACTATTAGCTTGCTACTATTTAGAAATGTGACACGCCATGCACCAGAAAAAATATTGTTTTTTTTCTAAAGCTGCTCCTTAACATCAGAGATGCTAAACATTTGTGCCATTCCAAAGCAAGTGAAATTCTTTATTATATAAAAAAAATAATATAGGTACATGTATGAAACCTCTTGTACAACTATTTGCAGTTGCATTGGCTATTGTAGAAGTTGTAACTCTTTATTGACCAAGGGTTTGACTCAGATGACAACTCCATTGCTTTGAGTACTGCACATGGCTTTCTGTCTATAGTTGGCAAGTACCTTCAAAAGCCAGAGCATCATTGGCTGATTCAAATTTGCATAACAGTGATTGGATTGGTTAGAAAATCTGCACAAATATTCACATAATGAAGTTACAAGCCATGGCTAGACTATAGACCAGAAGTAGACAGTTATTGCTGCTGAATTTGAATAACACAGAGTATTAGCAGCCAACTTTGGCAAAGGTACAGGGAGACCAGTTCATTTCATGAAAAACCTGGCATCATGATGACCATTACATCAACCATCTGTGTTCTGTTTTAAAAATATAGAGCCATTTTTTTGCCAGCTGGTATTGCATGCATGTAGGCTGTCTGTTTATGTAATGCACAGAGCTCTGTCCCACATGACACTGACTTAAGTTCAGACTTCTAACTGAGATTTAACTGCATTACAAACTTCTCCCTTTATCAGAAAAGTTGGTGGAGACTTACACAGGCAAAGGTTTATAGGGCCCAAGATTTCCATCACCCTAGAAATAGCAATAACAAATCTTTCTTCAAACCATGCTCATGTAGCTTGACACTCTACTCATGATGACTTCTAAATGTCTGCTTTTGAATACTTTTAATCAAGTCACAGGTGTCATGATTTAATTGTCACATTTTCAATTTGGTCACTTTTCACATTATGCATGTAGATAACTTCAAAGCGATATGTACTTCAATACAGTAACATAACATTAATGTGAAAATTCAACAGATTTCATTTACTTTATGAAGCAAAAGAAAATGTTATAGTGATGCAGGACTTCTGGGTATGTTTGCATGTACTAACTAGTAACTGGAATATTACCCTTGTGTAATGATTTGATATTTAAAGGATCACTGAGGTTTAGGTTTTCCATCCATTGTTTAACCAAAAAATGATATAATTTAGGTAAAAAAAGAGAATCTGTTAGTCTGCATTATATATAAATTTGTTTTTATGGAATTTACTAGAATTCAGTATATAAGAAGTGCAAGAGTTTTAATTTACTCTTTAGTAACAGTTACAAGAAAACAGGGGATGTCTGACTTTCACAATGGAGTTGATAGCGAATGTCGGCGCGATCAGCTCTTCCTTGAACGCAGTGATAGACTGCACCAATCAACACACCTGCCTGCTAGGTGTTCCTGAGATGGCAATGTTTACAGTGAACAGTCCAGTCATAAGCAGGTGACATATGGAGCTCATAGGCACAACATGTTTTGGCAAGTAACATATGCGCAACAGTGGCCTAAATTTTAAAAAAAGCATTCTTTAAATTTAGGCAGGATACATCTGTTTCTACTCAAATAGTGTACTTGGGGCCATGTATTATGGGGTTTGGTAGCAGGTCACCCATATGCAACCTTCTCAATGTGAACAAGGAAGTCTACCTGCTGAGGTGCCTGGAGCAATGTGACTGGGAAATCAGCCAATGGAAGAAAGTTCTGCGGTCCAACAAATCATGTTTCACTTTATTTGCAACAGGTGGACAGATAAGGGTCGGTCACAATTCTGAATTTATTTACATATCTAAACTACAAAATTATTTCACTACAGATTGTTTTAGCTTAATCATATATGATCATTATGTTCTAACTATTTGAAATTACCTGGGCTCTGTTTAAGCATGATGGTGAATTGTTTAAAATGAGGAAGATGGAGGAGAATTTTAAAGAAATGAATCAAATGTTATTAAAGCACATAAAAAAACCTAACAATAAATTTAAAATATGTAATTGTATTGTTTTGCATCATTCAAATTCCGTAAAAGATTGTGAATTTAGAGAACAACTCTCAAATCATAAATGCTTATCTATTTGGATATTTTGGATACTTAGAGAGTACATTATGACTAGAAGTACAAGTGTTAATGATACAAGCAGAAATCCTAATTTAAGTTTAATTTAGCTAAATGCTTTCAGAGAGCAATGATGTTACTAAGATAGAAGTTTGACGATGACAAGTGCGATTAAAAATGATCTTTTGGAGGAAGGAAACTATTTTGTAGTTAGTGTACTGTTTTGGAAAACTGTGCTGGATATGTCCACAAATAATCATTGCATTATTCAAGTCTGCATAAATACGCATAAAAGGGGGGGGGTATCGGTTGCTATCGTTCAGAAATAGAAATACTTTCATCGAAAATTTGGTATATTTAGTAAAAGATGCACTTTTTGTTTAGAGTTTTGCATCTAAATAATAATAATATAAACGATATTTATGTTATAAGTTAATGCAAACTTTTGGAAGTGGCCATTTTCTTTGTATCATGTTTCTCCGCAAAAACTAAACAGATAAGTTGCGTGAGACCTTTTGGTAATTTTAAAAAAAATGACGGCACCTGTATATTAGGATAACTATGAACAGAGCTGTGTGTTTTGAGCACTTACTGCTGACTGCATTGTTGTTTTCATTTGCAGCAGGATGTAATGATGTCAGGCACATGAATTGAAGGAGTTTAGCGAACCTCAGTTATAATCTGTTCTAAGCACTGCAGTGTAACCGAAGGTTATGAGCCTCTTTTAAGCTATTATGCAATATTTTACTAGCCTAAAAAAAAATAAAAATTGCATAAACTGTTATTAAGTATGAGATTAATTAATGTTTTGTATTATTTTTGACATTCTGCCTATAAAGTGGCAGACACTTAATCTTTAACAATAAAATTAAGGTAGCAGACAAAATTACAGACCCCCCCAAAATAATGTATGTAACTTGAACGTAAATATATAAAAAAAGAAAGAAATAAGAAAACACCTCGTTTGCTTGTAAAAGCAGTTGATTCTCGCAAAAGAAAGCTGGCTGGGTAACATTTATAGGGAAGGTAATTGAGGTGCAATCTGAACCTGTGCCAAAACACACATTCTGAGAAGGAAAAAAAAATTGTAGAAACAAAGTTATGCATTAACAAAATGTATTTCTCTCATAAACATTCAGAATTGTTAATTTTCAAATAGAGTAGAGATCTCCTTCCTTACATGTTCTTTCTTGCTCATATATGACAACTCTAATGCAGATCACTGTATGCATAAACAAACGTAGGTGCTTTGGAATGTATTGACAACAGAATTAAATCTTTGGTTATTTCTGATTTATGGGTCATCTTGCAACCATTGAAAATGTGGAACTGTAAGGTTTCAGATATCATCGCTATAAAGTGTAATATATGGTTAGAAGATGTATATATTTATTATTCTGAATGAAGAGATATTATTTAAGTTTTAGTAAACACAAAGTAATGGTATAAAACATAAATACAAAGTTGTATATAAACAATATGTTGCACTATACCTTATTTAATTTTAACTGGTGTGGGGGGAATTGGGCTAAAATAAAAAAAACTTATTTATTTTCCACTTTGTAATCATGTTTTATACTGCTATTGTTTGTATTCTAAATTATACATTTATTATATTAAAGAAACTTAAAATAAGAAAGGGAGAGATCTTTTCTGTTGTATTATAAAATATAACAAGAATTGCTCTACATTTTCATTCTTTTTACAACTATATGCTGAGGATTGGTTTATGGTTGGGTTCTTCAAAGAATTTTAGATTTATCAGTGTGCTTAAGAGATATATAGTTGCTTTTCTTAAAGGGAAAAACAAATGCGGCAGCATCTAATTAGCAGAAATATGAATTCAGGTATGCCAACCATTCCATGGCACATGGGATTCTAATTCTATAATCACAATAATTAATTCCACATTTTGCAAATTGCAGCTAAGCTTCTGCTACTTTTGGTTGCCTTCAATGGCGATGTTGTGAAAACATTGCCTGTAATTTTTAGGCATATCAGCAATTGTCATTAAATTTGTTTCTCTCTCTTGTTTTTTTTTTTTTTTATTTATAAAAAATTCTTTTGCTAAAGATATATATTTCTTTGTCAGGTTGGCCAGTAGCCCAGTAGTTAGCCTGCTGGACTACCAAGGTTGAGGGCCTAAGTTCAGTTGGGGTCAGCTCTGTTTAGCTACCCCCCCCCCCCTGCCATGGTTTCTTCTGCTTCATTAAGTAGTCCTGTGGGTTTTCTCTCTTATCTAAAAATTGAAGACTTCTAGTAAGGATTCTCCTGCCAAAGTCCTCATGGTGCAGGGTAATGCTTTCTGGCTGATAACTATGGCACTATGCTGCCTCATCAGGGTTGTCTCCCTTGCAGAGAAACTAATGAATGGGAAAAAGAAATTCCTTTCTGATGAAAATAATGATCATTCTGGGAAGATTTAGTTCAGTATTATTATTGCAATTTTGGAATATAATTTACACTAGATTTACTCAAAACACATTTTACTTACTTTACTAAAGTTACGTTTAATTTTGAGGTCAGACTTGAGTATTGTTAGCTGCAAATGCTAGTAGAGTTTGAGTGTAGTTAAAAACTTTAGCCTGATGTTCCACGTTTCATAACTATAAATATAAAATAATAATAAAAGAATAAGTGATAGCAAATAACCAAACTCAAGTGAAACTCATTTAAAGCTAACATCTGGAAAAAAAAAGAAAAATCAGATGTGGGTGGGGTTTCGGAAAACAACACAAGCAAGTGTTGCTCGGAAATATTTGTTAGGTAGCTAAAGATTATTAAGTATGAATTGGGAAGAAATTTTCTGAATTATACAAAGATAAATCCATTCTTTGAATATATTTTATTCAACAAAAGTGAATTGTTCTGACATTTATATATATATATATAAAAAAGTGAATGGTCTAATTAATGAATTATACCGTACCCGGATAAATTTATTGACTTTTCATTTTAAATTCTGCATCATATACATTTTTAATGACCTGACTTCAGCACAGCGGCTCTCAATCTTTTTCTTAGTGTGTCCCTATTGATGCAGTGATGAAGAATTCTCATGACCACCATCTCTTCTTGTCATTTTGACCTTTAGTTTGTGGAAAGCTGCTTTAGCAGTCAGTATAATCAAAGTTATATATTGATACTGATGGCCATAACTGGGACTTATGCATGCAAAATAAAACTAAACTTTTGAACTTTTGTTGTGCACATTAAAAAAAAAATATATAAAAAATCAGAATATCCTTTACCCCACGTGAATTACTTAATTCGTGAGCCTACAATTATAGCTTCCAGAATGTATGTCTGCTTTGCTCGCCATGGCCATAACATGAGGTGCAAAGTACAAAGCTTAAAGCAGCCATGCATATAATCTCTGAATCTGGCTCTTGTCTGTTGATAACTTAGGAAATCTTCCTACAATGCAGTGCTACAAAAGCTTTTAATTGTTCTTGGATAGAAGGCGATAAAATGATTGCTCATCTTCAGAGGTGGATTTTTTTTTTTAAAGCATTTTTCAAGCTTTTAACTTCATCTGCCATGCTGATTTCTTAGATGAACTTTTGGAAGTAGTCAATGGTAATGAGAACCTAAAACCTTGAGTTTTCACAGCATGGCATTGTGAGAAGATTTTCTAAATTATCAGCAGATAAAATCCAGATTTAAACTGAATACACAGTATCTTAAACATAACAAATGTAACATAATAAATGGGGAAATAAATTCTAATTTTGAACAGTTATTTCTGTTTTCTCTCTCTCTCTCTCTTCAAAAACACTGTTTGCTGAATTTTTGAATATGCTTCTGATTATTCAGGAAATTAACAATTAATTTACTTTTGTTTTATAATGGAATATATATTTATCCTAGAATAAAAGCTACATATTTAGTCACTCAGTTAAAAAGAAAGATTCTTCTAATATAACGTATCTGTTCTGCAATATTTATTTACTGTTTTTTTATTCTTATGTAAAGAAAAAGTATAGGTAGAATTTAATAGATTTGTGCTTATTTTCATGGTTATTTGGTTGGTTGCCTTTTATTTTTCTTTTCCTCGGTAAAAATTGATTTTATAGAGTTTCTTCTTTTAATGAATGGTATAACTTTAACCATCTTCCATTTCATTTTCATGCTTTATTTTGTTAACATCTCTAGCTTTTAATTCATTAATAGGACTCATTTGCATATTGCTTTTGTTTTTGATTGGATTGTAATCTGCTATGTATTTGGAGAAATAAGACATTTCAACTTGTAAAATTAGTTTTCTTTATTTGTGTATATTTATGGAAGGTATAGTGGATGAACTCCATGTAATAGGGACATTGGAACAAAACCCAGGGTTTGGATACCATTATAACAATGCTATTTCAGTTGAGTTCCATCTAAACATCCTTAGTATGTTAGAAAAATTAATAATAACTGAAATATAAGGCATGCTAAAAATGTACATGTAGGTAGAAGAGCAGATTATATCCACTGTTTAAGAACTACTAGTTACTCATCAGTAATCAGATTGACCTATTCACTGTATTAGTATAGTACCAAAAACCCCTTAATATGATTAGGCATGAATATGATGTGAGCATTTTGTATATCTGAACACCTGACATCGTTTTTCTAAACGATGTGAGTGTAGTTTTTAAGACTGTGACTGTAATAATTTTCGGAGTTGCTTGCACCTCTTGTTCCAGTGCTATAAAATGAGGCTTCTCTGACTCTTTACTTACAAAAATCAATAGGGAAATGGTCAGGAAAGGTCGCTTCAACTGGTATTGGCTTCAAGAATTGGATACATGAATAATTAGTATACCCACAGCTGCTTGTTTGTTTTTTTTTTTTTTTTTTGGATAGTTCTGTTTATTTTGAATATTTTATAAGAAGAATTTTGGGCCTTGAATGTATACCTCAGTGTGAATGGTAGGTAGGTACAAAGCCATCTCACTGCTAATAGAACCCATTTTTGTGGGAATAAATAAGTAGTAATATTGACTGTCTAGTAAATTTGGTAATACATGCATAGGTTTTATTCAGATATATGTTTTAAAACCCCATTCCTCTGCCTACATGTGCAACTTCTAGTGAGTAGGTTTCAGTATCTGTTGTGCAATTTAATTTTAACTTTTATTGAAAAAATCTAAACAACAACAATGAAAAAAAACTTTATATTACTGTACTGAAAACAGACATGTATGGACCAATTGTTATTTAGCTTATTTTCATTATATATTTGCGTATTTAATTAGTTTTTCACTTTTTAAAATTATATTTTGTTTATCAGTCTTGACAAGGGAGACTACCCTGGTTATCTGCTACAGCGATTTATCTGGTGTCGTGAAGGCCCATCATTGTTGACTTCAGCAGGGAAATCCCTGCTAGAAACCTTTAATTTTAGATGTGGGAGAAAGCCCACATGGCTAGTTGGTGAGGAAGAGTGAGAAGAAGCCATACTAGGGAAGTATGCCAAGCTGAGCCGACTCTGACCAAGAATCGAACTCAGGGCATCGACCTTGGCAATCCAGTAGCCTAGTCTTCTGATTTTCATGATATTATCTAATTCATAGCGATAGAAGCATGTTATTCATATAGAGCAGGAATTAAAACAAAGATGTTGATGGAACCATCTTACTTGGAAGTAATTGTTTTTGGTTTTTGTGAAGTCTTTTATTATTTGCTATGATTGTCGTCTGGGTTTCAAGTGTCAGTAAAACCGGGGCTGGCCAAAATTGATTTCTCAATTTTTTTTAGCCTAACAACCAATTATTGTTTCTCAATGGTGCAGAGATTTTAATTAAGCAGTTGGGGAGGGGTGCAGATAAACATTTAATAACATTTGAACATATGCACTGGGGCCATCGAGTTTGTTCCAACAACAAATTTTCTTTGCTCCTCCATTACAGCTAGCCCTGAAAAAAGTTCTTTATGCTAAAGGAGGGCAATGGCTTGAAGACACAACAAAAAATAAGTTGTACATTAAAGGATAGGTAGCAGTTTGCGAGCTGTAATTCTAAGAAGCATGTGCTAAGTTGGATGTGCAGTGCACTTCAGAACTACTCCATGGATGCTGCTTTGCTGTTGAATCCGGTTGTTTACAAGTGCAAGGGCATGCCCACTCTTCTTCATCTTCCTATCTTCTTTTTGTGAAAGTTGTGAAAGAAGTTTTGGCTTTCCAGGACTCGGCAAGTAGTTATTTCTTCTCTCTCAGAACAGTTTGACCCAAATTTCAGAGAAGGTAGGGAAAAAATGTAAAAATTCCGGATTTCATAGCAAAACTTATTGATAGGTTTACTTACTTTTCGAGAGGAAGAAATTGTGGTTTATAATCACTTTTGTTATTATATTAACAACAACAACAACAACAACAACAACAAAAATTGGAAAATCACTTCTGCCCCACTTACTTTTCTTTTTGTTTTTCTTATACAAAAAATAACTTTATAAATTTTATGAAATACTTATTGTCACAATACTTATATTATTTCAAGAGAACTATAAAACCCTCAGCTACAGCTTGGATTACTTGTAAGATATAAGCTATGGAAATTATGGTGTTTTATTCTCATTTTAAAGAAAGACTATACCAATGGTATTGTGCAATGGTGAGAAAAACTTGAGTGGTCTTTTTTAAGAATTTGAACTAAGAATTAATTATCCAATGATTCAATCAATTGCATCATCTGAAACTATATTCGTCATTTTTTAAACTAATCTTAGGAATTTGGGCACCTGGCATTTTAAAATTCCGCTCATGATATTTTGGGATTTTGCAATATTTGCTTAAAATCTCAGCCTTTGGAATCAATGCATTGGAAGAATTATTGAATTTAACTGCATTTTTCTAACCTACCTATTAATATTTAATATTATTATGATCATTATCGCTATCATCTTTTCCCTTTTATGTCTCTGTGTGTGTGTTCTTTTATATCTGTTAATTAAAATGCAGCTGTTAATTGTCACAAATTTATACACTACTTTGAAATTATACAATAAAATAAAAAATGATAAAATAGTAAATTAGATTTTTTTTTTTTTTTGTAGTAACTTCCAACTAAAAGTAAAATGTTTATTTGTTTAACTTTTAACAAGATGGGTACTTGAAAATATTTAAATAATCATAATATTTCTGAAAGTTTTGGAAGTTATATTTACTGATTGAGCGGGACTTGTCGGTTTTTGTTAATAAATATTTATTCCGTGTTAAGAACAAGCTACACTGATCATGATTTATTAATATCGTATTAATTAATTATTTTTGCAGTACATAAACTCATTATGCATAACTTAAAAAAGAAAAAAAGATCAGTGCAAGCCACTAACCTGGCATTTATAGTATTGATTTGAAGTTATGTATTTTCATTTCTTTCCTGATCTTGTTTATATAAAATATCATGTTTGTTAGTGTTAGTATTTTAACTGTTTTTGTAGTATGATTGGTAGTTATTGTTTAGTTCTGATTTAAAGAAATATAATAATTATTTTCTTTTTTGTAATTTTTTTTCAAAAACTAAATTGAATACGAATAAAATAATTTTATTGCCTGTAAGTAATATTTAATAGAAATTACATGCTTATAAATATGTAATAAGCTTTTAATTTTTAAATTAAATTAAAAGGGAAATTGTTATATATGCCAGCTAGTTTTTGATACATTGATATCTGATCCAACTTTATACATTCATTTAATATTTTATTATTATTTTTAAAAAAATAGAAAAAGGGCAACTTTACCAGATAGTCAGATATGTGTCTGTGTGAAGAGAGGTTTTTGCCTTCTTAATATCGATATAGATTAGTTCGCTATTTTGCTGAAACTGCTCTTGTTTTTACAGTGATATCTAGTGAGAATGTATTGCTGTTTCATGTAACCAGTGGGATTACCAGTGAACTCATGCTTGCTACCGACTGACCAAGTAGTCCCAGCCAGAATTCTGCCCGATCAATGAATTGTGGCTTGTGTTTTTCGTCCCTCTTGTGGTACATATCATTGCCAGTGAGGCACTGAGAAGATAACCTACATTTTTATACAGTTATAAATATCCAAAAGTTATGGCTTTTTTAGTTCAAGTAGTTACTGCACTAGTAGAAGTACTCCGTCTGCAGCATTGTGGAATGATTTATGTATATAAGCTTTCTTACTTAAAGAGAATGAAAAAAATGATTTGGCTATAGGTGAAGTCAGTGAAAAATAGATTCTATCCTGCTCAGAGAAAATGACTTTTTTTTCATTAGCAGAAAGCAATTTGGATAATAGCTCTATAGATGTACTTTATATTTGTTCACCAAATATAGGCATAGCCAGCAAGCGACATGCCATAATATTACCTGTCATGCTGCCATTTACAAGAAAAATATTCAGATTTTTGTATGTAGAAAGTGACATATATTTGCCAAGTTTGAGATTAGCTGAACCTTACTAACCAAACCAGCTAGTAAGTCTATTTAGAAGAATATTGGTAATTAGAATGCTGCACAAAACTGGTTTCTGTTTTAAAAAATTATATATATTTTAAAATAGATAAATTGTTGAATTTTAAATTAAATCTTTAACAACTATTTTTGGGAGCGTGTCTACCAAGATTTTGATTATCATACATTTTAACTTAAAAAATTTTGTTCAGCTGATTAGAAAAAAAACAAACAATTACTAGTAGTTGAATGGAGACAGAAGGTAAAGCCCAACATCTTCATCACTTTACTATTTTGTGACCAATAACAATCATGAATTAGTATTATCAGCTCAAGGTTTTAGCCTCTGCAATACCAAGCTATCTGCTTACAATGAAAGAATCAATATATAACCTACTTTATTTTCTGAATTTAAATGACATGCAAAATTTATTCCTTTTCATGATAAAATATATTTTCATTTACCCTTATAGAAAATCATTACCTTCCCTTTATTTTGTTTGTTTGTTTGTCTCTTTAAATTTAGTTATTTTTATGCAGACTGTGATTGACATTGAAAATGCTTTTTTTTTGTTGTTTGTTTTCTCCTCTTGCCTCAAGTTACTTAAAATTCTAATTTTTCTTATTATGAGTGACTTAATCAAATAAACTGAGTTTTTGTAACAATTATGAAGTGCCTTATATTAATAATGTATAATTGATATTGTAAAAACCAACAAGATGCATGTAGAGTAAATCATCGAGTAACCGAGCCAAAAATCACAATGCGTGTTAAGGAATGGATGAAGAATTTATGAATTACTTTTGGTTGCCATATCAACTGCCAGAAGAGCTTCTTCCCTGTATTTAATCAAAGCCAATGTATACCTTAAAAATGTGCACTACTTTTTATTTACTGAGCAGATCAGGACTTTCTCTACTTAAATATAAGCATATATGCAATTTGGAAACTGATAACTGGTGCCCATTGGAAGTTCTAGTTGAAAAACACTGTGGATATGCAATGTATTTTTTAGGAATTCAAATGATGTTTGTTTTGATGGAATTCCTGTTATAATAGTAGAAACAGTTGAAATCCACTGCTTTCATAACAGGGAGGAAAGTATTGTTTGAACAGTTCAAGAAAAACAACTTATCTTTACAAAAGTACAAAGTAATTCTTGAACAAGTGGGCAGACAGGTGGAGCAGATAGTCATCTGAGCTGTTCTAACTTTCTTGGCATAGTAACCAGCATCTTTTAACAACATCAAAGAGGGGTCTGCAGTGTCTGTTGTGCAGAAAAAGAGGACAAAGAACATTGTGCAAAATTGTGGACGACACCTCGGTGTACTATTATGGCTTTGCTGTTGTCATTGGTCACAGAGCTGACAGCTGTGTGAACCAACTGCGGCCAGCAGATCACCTACCACCATACATCTACTCCAGAAACTGTATTGAACTAATCACCAGGAAAAGTACAGGTCAAAATTACATTTGATAGAAAATTTTCTAGGAAATTGTTTGGAGAAACTTTCAGGTTTTGTCATTAGAATTATACTGAACTTAGTTTGGTTAGGGTTTAATACTTTTTACCTTAAGCTGGATTATTGCTTATTGTTGTGTTTTTTTCCTCTTATAGTTTCTATGGGCCTTGACATTCAAATAGTGCAGGACTTTTGCTGTTAGGAAAAAGCTAAAACTCATGTATTTATTCCTTTAAATCCAGTCAGCAAATGTTTTCTTTTGACTGAAATATTATAGTGTTACTGGTTGTTTTTTAAAGTTACTAAAACTAGGAAAAAACAACAACATGCAATTCATTTTTTTTTTTGCTAATTCATACATGCCATCCCATAATAATACTGATGATGATAGCAATTCCTAAATGATATGCACTTATTATGTTTATGTACTTGGAAACTAAAATCTTTGAATTGCCTTTTAATATTTCATATATTTAATTTATTTATAATTATAATCTTTGTCTTAAAGGATCTACTAGATACTGTTAATGTAGCCCCTCCACATTCAAGCAGTACAAATTGTGATCTCTCTGCATTTTGTTGTTCATGAATCATACATTGTAAAAAAAAAAAATGCCAAGATCATCTCACATCCAAATCTGCATCGTTTTTGAATGTTAAAAAAAAAACAGAAAGTCTGCACTTTAAGTTGAGTTAGTTTCTCGTGAAACCGTGAAATCTCCATAAATGTTTTCAAGTCATGCAGTCATTGATTTTTCAAATATATATATTTTTTTATCAATTCGAAAAGTAATTTAGGCTTGGTTGTACATATGTGGCGAGAATCAGAATGATCGTGGGTGGGAAATATTAGAAGAAAAACAAATGAAATTTACTTGTGTGCATGTATGCATGCATGTGTGTACACGCGCACATGGCATAATTTAAGATTAATGAATGTCTTTAATAAAAACGGGCAGACAGTCCTCTGCTTGGATTTAAGGATAAAAACAAACAAAATCTTTGTCTAGATAATACCAGCTATGCATGCCATCTGAATTAGGTTATTATATACTGATAATTAAAAAAACCCCTTTTTGCATTGCAGTGCTGCAGAAACTCATGATTAGGTTCTGATCATTGCCCTTTGGTTTAGAATATTCAGATGGGAAACTAGTATGGCAGCTGAAGTATGGACGATACAAAACATTGCTGGAACAAATCATGCTAAAATCCTACCTCTCCACGTCACAGCAGCAAATAAATTGGCTTTGGATCTGCTGTTGAAGATTGGCAGACATTTATTGACTTCTATTTGCAGGCAGGAATTAATGTCATTTTGTAGCACTAATTGTTAGAATTTTTTAAAATTATCGGCAGATAGGAACCAAATTTAAATTTCATACATAGATTATTCTGAGATTAGATAATGTTTTAGGTTTGTTTAAAAAAGAAACAACAAAAATACTTAAATTTGGTTGGTTTTTAAAAAAAAAAAATAATTTGGGAGCTTTTCCATGAAGTTAATAATTTAATTTTAAATGTCCTTTTGGCATTCTGTTATTTAGATGACATTTACTTCAGCTTTATTAGGTAGTTAAGTGATATTTACTTTATTGGTTTATGAAGTGCTTGAAATTTTTTTTTTTATGTATGAATATATTTTAAATATAACTTAGAATTTCTTGTTTGGTACGAAGAATTTCAGTTTATGTGAGACCAAAGCCCTTGTCCAGCCTTTTCCCATATATTCTTAATGCAATGCATTCCACACCTTTGGCTGTTCTTTCAAAATGGTTATTCTTATGGACAATTCTGGAGGCTTTGGTTATTGCTTATTTACATAAGCAAAACACACTGTTTCACCTGATCAAGATACAGTAATCTCGGAGGCATGGCTATAACATGTTAGCACCAAATAGTTCTTTGCTTTATAATGAATCATGTTTTTTTTTTTATGGTTGTGTGTACTGAAAGTAGGTTACTGATGTGTATTTAATTAGCCACTGTAAAGTAAACATTTTTTACAAATTAACTATGTGCTGGACTAGATTGGTCCTAGGAAGTTGCCTTGTGATAATGAAACTTTACACAAAGGAGTAATAAAAAAAAAATCACAAATTACATGATTGATTATCATCACTTAATGAGACTAGAGAACACATAAGAATGGCCATTTTTTCTGACATGTCATTGGAGATCTGTAATCAAATCATAGTTTGAAATTCTCTGGAGGCTGATATTGATATGATTGGACATTTTCAGTGATGTGACAGTAAATGGGAGTGTTCAGTGTATATTTGCTTGACTAGTTAACTGCTTATAGTTATGAAAAATGTCACTTTGCTACATTTCTTTATTATTGGTATTTTTTCCTGTGACAATATTGTTAACATTTTTTTTATCAGAAATTTTGTATTGCCAGTGGAAATGTGTAGAAAAGAGATCTTTGGGATGATTGAAGCTAAAAGAGTTATCAAAACACATACTTTTTCTTTTTTTGGTTTTGTCTGCTTCTACATGTTGTCTCTACAGTACCACAGTTCCGCCACTCTAGTACACTAGAAAGAAGTTTGCTTATTTACTTTAATGGTTGCATGTTCTGTGCATTGGCACCTTCATTGAGTGTACGGATAAAGCAATCTCATAACTTTGTTGCTCTTGGTTGGTTTTTGACCACTTTGTGCATGACATGATCTGTTTGTCTCTCTCTCACTGTTTGTACTAATTTCTATGGCTAGTGATGTATTAGTGATTGATATGCATATGCTTTACAGTAGTTCTGTCTT